>CM050648.1:46581199-46791199 GCA_027574665.1 Rhynochetos jubatus
TTAATTCTACAGGGCAATCTTACACTTCAGCCTACCCCAAGCCCTGGGCTTGCAAAGGGATTTCCAACTATTCTGCCTCTAGGTTCTCTTGCTGGATTAAGGTTGTTTCTCTTAGTATTGGTTATGGTAACATATATTATTCATGCTTGCTGGAGAAGTCATCCGCAGCAGAACAAGCAGATAATACAGCTGGGCAATTAGGAAAACAAGTAGCACCGCATAAATGATGGGGAAGCTCTTGAATTAAATTAAGCCACAGATCCTGGAAAACTTTCCCCCACACAAAAGCAGTTCTGTAGCAAAGACCCTGACTGAACAACTATACGTGTATTTATATCTGAAGTAATTTGGCATGGTAGGAATGTACTAGTGAAGTGAAACCATCAGTACTGACACCCCTCACACCTCCACAAAAAATACAGCATGCAATGTGTCCGCATGCAGTCAGTAGGAGGGAGATAATAAAGCTTTAGTGCCCAAGTCAGCCTGTTTATTCATTACTTTACCTTAAGGGGTGGAACTCGGGGTTCTTCTCTAGGTGGCTGGTCTTTATCTGATGGACTCGTCGATGAAGCACTACGGTTAGGCTGATCATCATCTATTCTAGCTCTCTTCTCTTTGCAGATTCCAAAACTGTGCTGTTCTGCTGTTTTCCTCTTTGGGATCTCTGGGTCTCTACTTTCATTCCTCACTTCAGGTGGTTTTGTGGGCTCTAATGACTTGGAAGAATGTGAACCCTCTAGACGGCTTTGGGTGCTGCCTGTTAGCTTGTGAGACTTACTTCTGCACACTTCAGAGAACGCAGCTTTCTCTAGAGATGAGGTATATAGTTTATCATGTGGCTTTGATGGAAGCAATTCAATATTTTTGCCAACTGATCCTTCTGATAAGATGGCTACCTCTGATGGCAAGAGTGTACCTTTCTTGTCACCTCTTTGCTGAACACTGTGACTTTTAATTTTGATCACCTCTGGAGGAGAGTGTTCTGGGATGGATGCAATGTAGGATTTCTCAACTTCAGAATGTGACTTACATGGCTGATGACTGAGGTTTTTGCTTTGGGTCTCTTCCAGTACTGAAGTATCAGGTATAATTTTTAGTGGACCAACCTTCATATTTTCAGGGACGCTCTGAAGTTGTTTTGGCTGGACAACAAGATTCTCTTCTTGAACCACCTTAGGAATGGTAGAGCTTTCTTCTTTTAAAGTGGGAAGAGAATCTTCTAACAAGCATGGTGATTTCCTTTGTGGCAGAATAAGTCTTTCATTGCTTGGGGAATTAGAAACTGGAGATGTCTCTGATGGAAGAGGCAAACTATTTGCCATGGATGTTTCAGAAGTTAGAAGAACAGAAGATACTGAAGATGTTTCTGATGTTAAAGGCAAATCAGACATTGGAGATGTTTCTGATGTTAAAGGTAAATTAGAAGCTGGTGATGCCTCTGACGTTAAAGGCAAATTTGACATCAGAGATGCTTCTGAGGTTACAGGTGAGGTGGACATTGGAGAGATCTCTGACATTAAAGGTGTGTGCAAGTTTTCATCACTGGCCTTTTGCTGACTATCACTTTCAATGTTTTCAGTACTGGACGCTTCAGATGAGCAAGCTGTTTCAAGAGATGCTGGAGTACAGGGTTCCTCTGAAGTTGACTGAGTGTCTCCTCCAGGAGAGGTAATAGAAACACATGGTCCTTCCGGACTTCCAGAGGAAAAGGAAGTTTCAGAAATACAAGCATTCTCAGACAACTGTTCCTCAGGGTCACTCTGAAGTTCCATATCCACCGCAATGCCTCCACTAGTGAACAAGGAGCCTTCCAGAGTAGCATTTTGCATTTCTGGTGCAATTAGCTCTTTCGCAGACTCAGAATCCTTCTCTGCTGTATCACTGACAGAGTTTGTGGATGAAGCTGATCGGGCTGGTGATACGCAATCCTCCAGCTGATCTATCACAACCGACATCTCCTCCTGAGGGCATTCTGACTTCAACTCCACTTTAATTTCAATGTGAGATACAGTATCATCAGTTACATCATTCATCATGACACAGGACTCAGTGCTGTCTGCAAGCTGTGCTGCCTCTGTTTCTTCGTTTGTGCCAGCTGGACTTACTGACTCCTCAGAAAACTCCTGTTCTGGTTTATGGTTCTCCTCTTGGCACTCACAAATACTTGTCTCAACCTCTTCAGCAATCTCCTCCTGAATGATTGATTCTTCAGGTATCAGTATATCCTCTGACTCTACTGTTGGATCCTTCACAGGAACCTGTTCCATACTACAAAGAGATGGAGAATAATCTTTCTCTGGTAAAGGTGGTATTTTAGTGCCTTTCTCTTCTTGGTCCTCAAAGGTTGTTTGCTTAGAAGGACCAGGTGTGCCAGAAGATCCACACAAAGAATTGCTTTCATCTTCGTCGTTGTTCTGCACTGCAGTGAGTTTCATTGATTCTCCTCTTGACATTCCCAATCTAAATAAAACCACAAAAATTAAAATGGTTTTTTCATACAGACATGAGAAACGAATAGGATCATCTTTCTCGCCCACATCTTTTATTTACAAAGAGGATGTATTTTCCAGTTTAAAATAGTGGTTTGGTTAAGAGGTGGCTGACTAATTTATATATGGTTGTATATATTCGGGAAACCTAACTAATTAGATTTGCTTATCATCAGTGTTAAAAAAATAAAGTTTAAAAATAAGTCATGTCTTATTCATTATTTAACTATTTGGCATTTCAGTGAAACAAAATGGCAAGCTACACAGAATTGCCACTACCATACTCTGTTTAAATTTCAATGTGTCTTTGGGTTTGCTTTTTGCTGGTTTTTTGTAGGGTTTTTTTTTTTTTTTGAATACCAGCATAACACTGCGATACTAATGCAGCATCAATTACAGAGGAAATGCACAACGATAACTTCTTCCACCAGTGAGGAATTTCTAAAGTAATGAAGGAGTAAGTAAGGCATTTTCTAAAAGAAATCCCTTTTTTCCTCCTACACCTGCATTTAGGGTCAACACAGCCAACAATATGGCTTAAATACTGCACTTGAATGAAAAAGCTGCACCTAAAACTCATAAGGCAAAGTATGCATTTCAGTTTTGTAATTTGACAGTCATTTCAAAGTTATGATGAAAATCAAAATAACTCCACTTCAGACTAATTTTACAACTACAGAGTCAATTATAAAGATTTCAATTGACAGCTTGTGTGGCTTTGTTCCATTCTTTCAGGAAACTAAACACTTAAGATAAAAACTATTTATAAATACACAGATCTATGTATGTACTATTCATTTCATAGAACTATTCACTATAATTAAAAAGAAGTTTAATGTTCTTAAGGGCTAAACATCACGTATTTATAATCTATGTATTCATTCTCAGGGATGAAGAGCAAAGGAACCATTCCTACGTATGCTTCTCTTCTGATGATTTATTTTTTTACCTTTGGCTCTGAAAATACTAGTTTTAAAAAGTTTTATTACTTCAACAGAATTAAAAAAAGACCACAACAAACCAAACCAAAAGTCAACAGCTGAAAAAAAATGGTTATTTTAAAAAATGTATGTGCTCTGCCCTGCTCATTTCTTTCTAAGGACAGTGGGAATACAAGAGTCCAGCATCTTTACCAAGTTTATCCAAGCAGACTTTGTGCCTCAGCAATTCCATAATAGCAGAAAATACACAAAAGCTTGTAGTTGGAGGCCTTAAAGAAATGTCATGTTCTTAAAGATCTTCTAATCTAATTAATAGAATTTTGGTCTGTGTTCTCATTTTAACCAGAAAACAAATAATATGGAAATAAGTGAGCACAGAAGATAATCAGAAATTATGGAAGCAAGATAACTTGTGAATGTGCAGCCAGAAGACACAAAGATCACAAAGGCCCGTGTACATGGAAGTACAGAATAAACATGTAAAAACCCTAAATCTGTGGTTGCACATTTTAAAAATACTGAACAGATGCATTACATTGATAGCTGTAAAAGCAAAAAAAAAAAACCAAAACCCCATGCTCCACCAAACCCCAGCTTGGAAGTGGTACCCCAAAAAGCACTCTCAGGGAAATCATTAATATTGCCTATTATTTGTCACTTAATATGCACAAAGTCTCCTTATCCCATCAATATGCTGAGGAAAGGTCCTCTAGAGAGCAGTTCAGAACGGTAAATTTACATCTCCTACACTGAATCCATTTCAGAAGATCTGTTTTCCTTCTGCACAGCCTACAGGTTCCCTACATAGCCTATGTGTTTAAGTTATAAGTTTAGGTGTGTAAAGTTCAGTTTACCTAGGTTTAGGTGAGTAAATTCCTGCCCCTAAAATTACTTATGTAAACGAGCAAAAGCTATTTCAGGAAAATGAAGAGGGGAAGAAATCCACTGCATTGCTGAAAACTCAATCAGTGGTCTGTTTTCTCTAGCTGACTTATATTATGAAAAGATATTGCCTGATATCTTTATGGAATGGAAACTATCTTTATGGAATGAAAATCAGCAAAGAAATGAAGGACAGGATAAAGATGAATGCAAACGCCACATGGACACTACACAAATACACACATTCTAGTAATATGTTGGAGAGGAAGAGGAGTAAGAAATATAAGATAATGCAGGATTAAGGCCAGCAGAACATGTACTGAATCAGGGTTTTTTTTGCAGTATTGGAAATAGTACTATCTTGAAGAAGATACTGGAGTAAAGGAAAAGGCTTTCAAAAGGCGAAGGCTCAAGATCTGCATGTTGAAGGCAATCTCAGATTGCAAGATAAACAGGTGATCTGTCTTCCTCCTTAGAGAAAAAGTCACCCAGATTTTGCAAAAAAGCACACACGTGAGAACAGCAGTGAACAGCCCTCAGTGGAAGTGCTAATGACAGCATCCAACAGATAAAGTAAGGGCAGTCAGTCATCAAATTAAAAAAACCCCAAACAGCTACTCAAGGATATATGGATGCTCATATTCTAGTGCTGTGATAAGTATTACCGGGGGGGAGGGTGGGGGGGTGGAAAAAAGAAGGATTAAATCAGCAATAAAATTTAGACGAGGTCTACCCAAAATTAAAGCTTTGATTTAGTGAGCTGGCAGTACTATCCTGACACGTAACTCTCTCAAAAGTGGGAAAAGAAATAATATATTGACACAATATATATATAACCCTTGCAATCCTGGGGCAACAAGCCAGAAGAATGTGGGTTTCTGGCAACATGCATCAGCTGATCCTTGATAAATGACTGCAGAATGAAGTGTTTGGGTTTTTTTAAAGAAAGTAAGAGGGAGGAAAAATGAACAACCATGAGGAAGTGGAAAGAGAACAGAAATGGATGGAAGTAAAATACGACTGACAGTCCCACGATAAACAGCCTGGGTACAAGTTACACAAGAAACAATGTATAGAGCCAGTAGGGAAGAAGCACTCTAAAGCCTTTGAATGCCACGAAATGGGGAGTGTGTAAAAAAGCTTACAAAGATTCTGTTTCTACTAATGGTCCATTGCTATGTATAAGGTGTAACTTGAAGCTACTTATAGAATATTAAAAGATCGAATTAGCTCAAGTCAGAGCAAAAATACGACATTGACTGAAAAGTGAGCAAGTTAGACTGCAGGAGAGATCCATTTTGCAGACAGCGAATGTGAGACATAGCTCAGGAAGCTTTCAGAATCTGCTACTTCAGTTGAATCAACATAGCTGAAAAGAGACAAAGCCCAATCTTATTTAAAGCAAGTTTAAAAACCAATGTGAAAAGAGGTGAGAGAACTTAGGCAGGGTGAAAGTATAGCAAAAGCTACCATTCAGTCATTAAATAATGAGAAAAAAATAGTTAAATCTGGCCAAGCAGCAAAGTAGAATCTGCCTACGTAACAGCCAGGAAGAAGAATGCAAGTGAAACAATGCAAAGAGGGACCAGATTCAATACTGTAGTCAGAAAGGGAAATTCTGTGCAATATGACATTTTGCATAACAATGTTGATGTCAGGAACCTATCAACCCAAATGACATGTATCACTGCAGACTGAGTCATTTTCTGCCAACCATTACAGTGTCCAGCGTTCAGCCAGCACGGCAGGACTGCTGGCTCTGTGAAATTACGAGTCTCACCCTCTGTGCTCGTGACAGTCATTTGTAACTGAGGAACAGGCATCAGCTAGAGTGAGGGCCTCATGCTTTGCTGTACTAAACTGCTACTTCTTGTGGAAGGCCCTACGCCAATACTTTATGTAGCCTTTTCCTTCGTGAAAGGTTGGTAACCGACTTCATTATCTTCTCTTGACACGCATAATAAAAAGCCATTATGTTCCTTATCTAAAAAACTAATTAATATCTTTTGATACCAAAGGGATCAACACCTGGACTACACTGAGGTCTCAAAGCTGTTAAGGCAGAAATTAAGCACTTGACAATAAGAAAGTCTACCATATTAAGACCTTACAATTTCAATTATATGTAAAGGTGCAGTGGTGTAGAAATAGCATTTGCACTGGGAGAAAGCACCTAGCAGGGATGTGCAAAATAAAATATTAAAATGGATATGACCATTTGCTGTTTTCTTTTTCACTACATTTCCCAGTGGTCCAAGGCAGTGAATTGTAAGAGTAGCATTGTTAATGCAGAAACACTTTAACTTAAAGATTAAGGTATTAAGTAATCACTTATATGAAAGGTTCCATGTGCCCTGGGTTTCTGAAGTGGAAAACATCTAACAACAAAACTAAGGCATCTCATGTAATGATGGTTCCCATGGTACATTTTTGTCGGCTAAGTGTTATGCATACATTTCATTAAAATACACCTGGAAAAAAACCCCAGCAACTTTTAAAGAATTAGTTTATACTTTATAACTAATACATTTAATACTTAATGTTTTTAAGAACAGAGGTGCAATTCTAAGTATGGATGGATTTACTTTTTAAAGCAATTTTTAAAAGGAAGATTCTTGAATTTGAAAAAGATGTCAATCTTCTTAAATTTTTATTTACTTTTTTTTAACCGAACGTAAAAACTCAATCTTCAGCTGGTGCAGAATGCCATCTCTGTGTCATCATCTATGAAATTTTGCTGACTTGCCCCAGTTGTGCACCTGGAGTGATGCTATCCAATTCATTTTAGTCAGCTAAGGGTATTTATTCTTTGCATCTCACTTCTAAAATTAGACTGGTCATTGTACTTTCCTTTTTCTCCAGCTAATGTTTTTTCTATGTTGTATATGCAACTCCAGCAAAGGGCCATCTCAGCCAAACAATAAAAGCCCACTATTTGATTTTAGAAACATTGCAAATAGAGAAAATAAAATAAATAAAAACATACTACAGAAATATCTCTACTGGTCTTCTAGTCTGTAGAAGCTGTATTTGTATTTGCAGGAGGGGAGAATTGCCCTAATGCTGCCTTTTAAAAGATAATTAGAAAATACTCACATGCTTGGGCCTTGTGTCTTAAGCTCTCCTTGGAATGAATTTTTATGGATGAGCTATGAACCTTTAAAAATGCAATTGTAATGCAAGTGCAGACACACAACTATAATTCTACCCACGACTTCTTACACTGGCAAAAGACTGCCTTTGATAACTGCTGTATTAAGTTTTACAGCATATGACCCTGCTATGTGAAGCAGAGAATTATATTTTCATTTGCTCCTATAAGAAAATAAAATAATGCTTTTATTTGCTTCAATACTTACTTTTCACCATAAAACCTTTCAAAGAATTTTTCTTTCCAAGGTTCTGTCTTCTTTTCCTTTTCAATCTCTTGTCTGATGCGCATCTGCATTTCTGGTGTAAATTCTCCTAAAAAACAAATACTAACATATTGAATAAAAGTTGTCAAGGATTAGCTTAATGTGAGTAATTATAATTTACAGATACAAAGATGACATACAGTGATTTCAGTCATCCAACAATTCCAAATGAAAGTAATGAAAAGCGAAAGTGACTGGGACATAGATTTAACTTACTATATAACAACTGTATTTGGAAAGTATCTTGGTGGGATTCAGCTGCATGCACTTATGTTTCCAAGGCTGCTAGTAATGAAAATGCTTGGGTTTTTTTTCTAAACTGTCAAGATAAGCTGCAACAGCAAGGTGTAAAAATACACACTAAACTCAAAATGGAATCAGTAATTTTTATTTTGCTGAATTGCTGGTGTATTACACTTTCTACTCTAGAAGTATTTTTCAAAGGCAGAAACAGAGACATTCTTCATAAAAACAATTAACCTTTGGTAAGTCTGAGAACAAGTACAGAGTTACCTTCTGCCAATCGCTGTTTCCACCCTTGTGCTGCATATGCGAAGAATTCATTATTTAGAGCAGAACTACTGAGGCGCAAAACTCCATCACTTCCCATCTAGAAAATAAGCCGATGGTAGCAGAAGATAGTGTCAGAAAGAGTGTCAGCTAAGATTACATAAAAACAGAGTTCCAATTAAGGGAAATGGGGAGGGATAGGGAATGGGAATAACAAAGAAAATTACCTACTGCTACTAAAACAGCATTTTCATTATCGTCATTACTGTAAATGCAAGTGGGCTAATCCAGCATCAGTGTGCTCTCTTCAGTCATCAGTATTACTGATGATAACTCAGTTTACAACTGACTGATGTGTTTTAATCACAGCCCTCTATCTTGAGCCTATGTCTAGAGCTATTGTACACAATCAAAACCCAAGATAATTATTGGACTTGTGCATCTGCCTGCAATATGGTACAAAACAAATTAATTAAATGTAATGAAGACAGTAACTTTGTTTCTAAATAAACCTAATGGTCATGTTAGCTAATACGCTGTACTGGCAGAAAAGTGTGTGACAGGTAACCTTAACAAAATAACTAGTTTTAGCGCTGAGTTTACACTAAAACCAGCTATACACATAATTTTATAGGCCTCAATAGTGAAAACTGTGGAACAACACGGTAATTATTTTTACTTTCTACATCTGTCAAACATTCAACGATGAAATACCACTAAAAGTCTTAATCACAATATTTTCTACAATAATTTTTAAAAGCAATCCAACTATTGAGCTTTCTTTTACTATAAAACGTTAATGCTTATTTTCAGGTTGCAAGGATATATCTCACTGTTGACGCAATTCTACTAACTGAAAAAAGTAATTATATGAAACAAATTAGCAGTGGGTACCACCTCTAGCATAATAAATAAAGAGACAATAAAAACAAACTAGCAAATCAAGACAGAAAGAGAGGAAACAGCAGAAGAGGTGACATTACTAGAACAAACACTCTCACTACTTTAAATCCTTTAAGGTAACTAAAAGATAAATGTTTGACAACGCCTTTTGTGATCTAGCAGTAAAACCCAGCACATTTTCCAGCATATTAACACGTTTTAGCAATGTAATGTCCTCTAATTCTCAGTGTTTGTTTCAAACTGAAGCCAGAATAAAGCAGACATGTCACAAACACTGAATGATATTTAGCTGTATGTCCCTTGCTGAGCTCTGTATTTCAATGATAGTACTGGCCCTACTTTCAGAACAGTCTTTGCTAATTTCCTCATTGCCTAGCTGACATCTGGTCCCCCAATAATCTCACAGGAGTAAACCAGAAAAAGGTGTAGTAGTAAAAAGAGTAATAGAGTGATAGGCATGGACTCTGAAAAAGTGGCAATGCTGAAGGCATTTGATCCCACCTGGAGTACTGCATCCAGCTCTGGGACTCCCAACATAAGAATGACATGGACCGGTTGGAGCAAGTCCAGAGGAGACCACGAAGATGCTCAGAGGGCTGGAGCACCTCTGCTATGGGGACAGGCTGGGAGAGTTGGGCTTGTTCAGCCTGGAGAAGAGAAGGCTCCGGGGAGACCTGATAGCACCTGCCAGTACCTGAAGGGGCCTACAGGGAAGCTGGGGGGGACACGTTTTACAAGGGTCTGTAGTGACAGGACAAGGGGTAACGGGTTTAAATTGAAAGAGGGGAGATTTAGGTTGGTTATCAGGAAGAAGGGCTTCACAGAGAGGGTGGTGAGGCACTGGAACAGGTTGCCCAGAGAAGCTGTGGGTGCCCCATCCCTGGCAGTGTTCAAGGCCAGGCTGGATGAGGCCTTGTGCAACCTGGTCTAGTGGAGGGTGTCCCTGCCCATGGCAGGGGGTTTGGAACTGGATGATCTTTAAGGTCCCTTCCAACCCAAACCATCCTGTGATTCTGTGACTACAGCAAGAAAACAGTATGTGCGTGGTACCAGGGTCCCTCAGCAGGATATGAACTTACAGCACTGCTGTCTGCGATTTCCTGCTATATGGCAATGTTTTGCCAACAAGGCATAGGATTTGCATTCAAGTAGGGTGGATACATAATGCTTCTACACCTCTCATGATGTGGGTTGTGGAACACATGCATATTAATTACAGATAGGCTATGACTAATGCTAAAACCAGAGAAAAACCTGGAAAGAAACAGTGAAACATGCAGGAGAAGCAGCAAGAAAATAAGATCCATGAGACAAGAGAAAGGCCATAAAGAACATGTATTTATTGCATAAACCAAACTGGAATGCCACATTATCTTCTTTCTGCACAAATGAGCTTTCCCAGAAATATGCAAATTCCAGAATTAATATATTAAATTCAGATTTTGAGATACCAGGGCCTCTTGCACCTGAACAAGCAAACTGGTATATAGTCGAAAACACCACTTACACAATTCCCTAAAAAGGTAAGATGAGAAGTTACAAAGAAAAGAACCATAAGTTATAAAATAAACAATTATCTGTTCCTCAAGGAAAGGTGCTGAAGGTACCTTCACTCTCAACATAAGAGGACATGAAACAGTAACACCCACTCTAGCCAACATAGGTTCTACTCCAAACTTCAGTAAATTCAAGATTTTATTCCTAAGCCTGACAGTATTTTGCAGGAAAGGGTAATATAGACATGCAACTGTTGTTATTATATTTAACCTCATTTAACTGCACTGCTGTCTCTGAAAGGCTTGGTCCTTCGGAAACTCCGCTGCTCAGCTGATGGCAAACATCACTAGCCAGATCAACAAGTATCACAGGCAAGTAATAATTACTGGACAACGATCTTCTGTTGAATCAGCAAGATGATCCAACTTACCCTAAGATCATACAATCATTAGATCTCATGCAAAGTTGGAATGTACCACAAGAGGCAGAAAGAGGCCACTTTTCAGCAGCAATCCACTTTCAGATTGCATTAAACATAATATGAAACTGTAGCCAAGTGTGATTGAGCTATTTCACTAGGCTGCATAAATCAAGAGCATTACGAAGACTGCCAAGTTATATTACCATGTGAATACAAGAAGAACAGTATTCACTTCATTGTAACCCTGTGTAAGGACATGAGAAAAGCAAGCTTTGTAAGAAGAGTTACTGCATTTTTTATTTTATTGGCTAATACAGTAGGAAAAAAGTGCCAAGTTTTTGGGTGCACAATTTCTTATAAGGTGTGAAAAAGAAACTGCAACCCCTAAGCTAAATGCTATAAACTGGTTCAACCAAATTCAAATCTTAACTAGTCCACCTGAGAGAAAAGCACAGACTGGAACTTCAGAACAGGAAGCAAATTAGCAAGGTCATAGGTAAAGTTCATTAGTTCCTGTTGACCAGAAAAAATGCCAAGTAATAAGTACCAGTGGAAGAAGAAAGGAGGAGGGAGGTAACACAGAAGAATAGCAGAAAGGAAGAATGAGAACACTGCAGTGGATTACCTAAGAAGAAAAATTAATATAGGTCAACTGACAATGGAACAACAGATCATTTGTGGACTGGACAGGAAAACAGATGCATGCTGCACTCACCACTTTAGACAGTAACTGTAACAACTTACAAGTATAAGCAAACTACGATCACAAGACTGAAAATATGATGTTAAAGATGCTTAGGTTAAGAAAAGTAAGAAGAACAAACTCGAGAATTCACTGCTGACTACATGATAATTGTTGCCTTTGATGAACTGGCCGAGGTGGACCTTTCCTGAGACCTGTGTTCATGGAACCACACAACTCTTAAGATTTAAGTAGCTGGAACAGCTGAAATGTAGACAGAAGAAATAATGATACAGCAAGTATCATTATAGCACTATGATGGCATCACTAGATGGATGGACGAGGGGAAGGCAGTGGATGTGGTCTACCTTGACTTCAGCAAAGCTTTTGACATGGTCTCCCATGGCATCCTCATAGACAAGCTTAGGAAGTGTGGACTGGACCATTGGGTGGTGGGGTGGATTGGGAACTGGCTGGAGGAAAGAGCTCAGAGAGTTGTGGTCAATGGGGCAGAGTCTAGTTGGAGGCCTGTGGCTAATGGCATCCCCCAGGGGTCAGTGCTGGGTCCAGCCCTATTCAATATATTCATCAGTGACCTGGACGAAGGGACAGAATGTACTCCCAGCAAGTTTGCTGATAATACCAAACTGGGAGGAGTGGCTGCCACACCAGGAGGCTGTGCTGCCATCCAGCGTGACCTGGGCAGGCTGGAGAGCTGGGCAGGGAGAAATCTAACGCAATTCAGTAAGGGCAAGTGTAAAGTGCTGCATCTGGGGAAGAATAACCCCATGTTCCAGTACAGGTTGGGGGCTGTTCTCTTGGAGGGCAGCTCTGGGGAAAAGGACCTTGGAGTCCTAGTGGACAACAGGCTGACCATGAGCCAACAGTGAGCCTTCATGGCCAAGAAGGCCAGTGGCATCCTGGGATGCATGAAGAAGAGTGTGGCCAGCAGGTCGAGGGAAGTTATCCTCCCCCTCTACTCTGCGCTGGTGAGGCCTCACCTGGAGTGCTGTGTCCGGTTTGGGGCTCCTCAGGTCAAGAAGGAAAAGGAGGTACTGGAGAGGGTCCAGCGCAGGGACACTGAGATGGTGAAGGGCCAGGAGCACCTTCCATCTGAGGGAAGGCTGAGAGAGCTGGGGCTGTTTAGCTTGGAGAAGAGGAGGCTGAGGGGGGATCTTATCAGTACTTATCAATATCTAAAGGGTGGGTGTCAGGAGGATGGGGCCAGGCTCTTCTCAGTGGTGTCCAGTGACAGGACTAGGGGCAATGGCCATCAACTGGAAAGCAGAAGGTTCAACCTGAACATGAGGAAACCCTTCTTCCCTGTGAGGGTGACAGAGCCCTGGGACAGGCTGCCCAGAGAGGTGGGGGAGTCTCCTTCCCTGGAGACTGTCCAAAGCCACCTGGACTTGTTCCTGTGTGACCTGCTCTAGGTGATCCTGCTCTGGCAGGGGGGTTGGACTAGATGATCTCTAGAGGTCCCTTCCAACCCCTAACACTCTGTGAATCTGTGAATCTGTAAAGTGGAAACACACTAATCAATTCAAGGAGAAGCTTCTGGTGATCTATTTTAACAGGGTATGAAAGAATAATTTCAAGCTAAAACACTATGAAGGGATGCATGAAAATAGTCCTCATTATCTAGTCTTGGTACACATTATTTAGGATAAGAGATACCAATGGGAAAAACGCAGGAAATAAAGAGTTGGACAGCCCCAGTGACTTTTCCAAACTTGCTCAGAAATTTGAGATCAAAGAAAACCTGTGCTGGGAATGGAACAGAAAGAATTTATTCAGTCAGTTAAAGCTCAAAGAGACAAGGATGAGGACAAAAAAGCTCAAGAAAGTCATAATGGCCAAAGAGCTAAAGCGAATGAGACTGAAATTTTAAAAGATGTTATAAGAAGAAAAAAGCACTAAGCCGAAAGCAGATCCACTACCATTTTTTCTGCTCTGTTAAATGTGGAAGGACTGAGAGGCCTTCCTCCTACAATATTAGCTAACAGCCTCTACTGAAATCTTATTTACTCACCTCACCCAGAGAACACATTTTCATCTAAGTCAAAAAGTTAAAGTGGAAATTAAAAATTTTGAAGCCAAAGGCTGTATTTACTTCTCTACGCTCTGATGATAGAGACAGCACAATTAACCACTAGGTCTAAATTAGAATTTGAAGAAACTTGCCAATAAAGCAGTTCTTAAATACACTATTAATTTTTATGGTATTTAAAAAATGCTGTCCAACAGAGACAGTGTGTTAATGAGCTGGAACAACAAACATTTCTTGGAAAGTTTATGTTTTATTCTGTTGAGCTTTAAATTTCTGTTTTTCTGATTAAGCACAATAGTAGAATTATGTTTTCTAATTACTACTTCTGTGCAGAACTCACAATAGCTTTCAAAAATTCCTCTTTTTCTTGAAAGCAAAGAAAAAAAACCCCCAACCTCAAAACATACCTGCTAAAACCCAACATTTGTTTGCATTACAAAGCAAATGTCAAACACACTTATCAAAAGGAACAGAGTAATCTTTTTAAGAACAACTACTTCAGTTATTTTCCTCCAAGTTCCACTGAAAATTCTCTTTTGACAATAAGGCAGAAGAGCTCTTTGTAGCTCAACCTGCAGATGCACACTGGTGGTTTAGTAGGGATACAGCAAGTACTGCATAGGTGGGTACTGATAGGTTATTTGATCTTGGATAGAACTTCTGAAGACAAGGAATTAGCAAATCTATTATATTTATCTCTCTCTCAAATGATTCATAGTGATAGGACAAGGGGTAACAGGTTTTAATTGAAAGCTGGGTGATTAAGACTGAACATCAGAAAAAAAATCTTCACAGAGAAGGTGGTGAGGCACTGGAACAGGTTGCCCAGAGAAGCTGTGGATGCCCCATCCCTGGCAGTGTTCAAGGCCAGGCTGGATGAGGCTTTGAGCAACCTGGTCTAGTGGAGGGTGTCCCTGCCCATGGCAGGGGGGGTTGGAACTGGATGATCTTTAAGGTCGCTTCCAACCCAAACCATTCTGTGATTCCATGATTCAGAAATTCTCCTAGTGTATTTATAAAACTACTAATGATCCCCTACATATAGCTCCTGTGTCATATAACATACTTCTTACATGAAAGCTTATGTGTGAACATCACTCCACGTGACCATAATACCTCACAAAACAAAAACAAACAAAAAATCAGTGAGAGAAGTGATGATTCATCCAAATTAAGTGTTCAGTACCACTCAGGTAATTATACACTTCCTTCAAACTACTACTATCCCTCTTTTGTGTTTGTGTATTTTATCCTGTGGGAAGAAGAGTCCTATAATTCACACACTTTCCCGAAGGTATGTAAAAGGAATTATGTGCAAAAGATGGAAGGCATGAGTAAATATCTTCACACGTTTGCATTAGAGCCTCCAAAATATTAAAAATTAAAATTTTAGCAGTGTTTATATCACACTCAAGAAAAATTACATTATACTTATGTATGTGCAGAGAGACCACTGCTGTTTTGTAACATGGAACAAATGTGGTTCTCCAGTACTGGACACCAGCATCAAACTGATCTGTGACGAATGTAGAGTGCAAACATAGCATCTGAAGATGCAGCAACCTTAGTGACTGACTTTATGAAGGCAAACACTTTGGAAAGCTAACTAGACAACATGTCAGGCCTGGCTCATTTTATTCCTGATGGTCGTAGAGCAAAAGTTCATAGGTGACAGCAAAGATGAGTATCTGTATTTTCTCTCCAAAATCTCTAATACTAAGGGGAATTCTCACTAAGAAACCAAATTGTTTGAGTCCAAGCACACAGAAAGAAACACCTAATTTAGGTACTCAGCATCATCACTCTGGAAAAGCTCCTCTGTTTCCAAGCATAAAGATCAGACTCCTAATCAGGGCTTCTACATTTCCTACCTAAGCTAGTCAGCCTGAAACACCTCCTTGCAATCAAAAGGAATATCAACAGTTATGTTTTTAGGGTACTAGATGTTCTCTGGATCCACAAATCCCTGAAAGATTAAAAATTGCTATCTAGTGTAATAAAAAGTGACAGTAAGCTTTAGAAGAGATTGCAAAACCACAATTCACATCTCAACATGCACAAGCTTCTACCAATTGGGCGTACTGTAAACTGGGTGAGTACTTTGGAACACATACTTTGGTAACTCATTTTTGTGCTTTTCTTACAGATCCATTATATTAGGTAGGCCAACCGTGTCCAAATTCATGTTTGATGACCCTATGTATTTCCATCACTTGCTACTGGTGATCATGAAGTCTGATGCCTTAATTGTTCCTTCATGACACAGTGTCTTTGTCAGCAAAACCCAGATCTCACAGTGCTTAACAGCAAGCTTGGTGGTTCATGTTGTAGCAGGAGTGAACTGCCTTGTCTTTTAAAGTTTCTACTTTTTAAAATAGGTTACCTACTCAGATTACTTTAGTCACCCAAATAAGCAATAACTGTATCTATCAACTATCTTAACAGAAAACACTGACCTTAGGCCTGAGACGTTTTCAAGGCTTGTGAAGCAGTATACGGAAGGGAAGACAGAAAATGCAAACATAAGTTTGGCCAAATTGTGCTGGTTTTGGCTGGGACAGAGTTAATTTTCTCCAAAGTAGGTAGTGTGGGGCAATGTTTTGGATTTGTGATGGAAACTGTTGTTAGTACAGGGATGGTTTTTCTGCCTCTCACGCCACCCCACCAGCGAGTAGCCTGGAGGTTCACAAGAAGCTGAGAGGGGACACAGCTGGGACAGCTGACCCCAGCTGACCAAAGCGATATTCCATACCAAATGACACCATGCTCAGCATATAAAGCTGGGGGAAGAAGAAGGAAGGGGGGGGGGGGGGGGGGATGTTTGGATTGATGCCTTTTGTCTTCCTAAGTAACCATTAGATGTGATGGAGCCCTGCTTTCCTGGAGATGGCAGAACACCTGTCTGCTGATGGGAAGTGGTGAATGAATTTCTTGTGTTGCTTTGCTTGTGTGCAGCTTTTGCTTTACCTATTAAACTGACTTTTATCTGCACTGCAAGTTCTCTCCCTTTTCCACTTCTCTACCCCATCCCACCCGCAGGGAGTGACTGTGCAGCTGAGTGAGGCTTAGCTGTCAGCTGGGGTGAAACCACAACACCAATTCACATGAAACTCCCCAGGCAATACTGTCAAATATTTGTGTGCACCACCAAAACTGGATGCTTACCACCTGTAATCAGTGGCTTCAGGCCACTACTTAAAGTGCTTTTGGGATTCTCTGAGCAGGTGGATAGACAGGATGACTACTAGCAATCATAATGAAAACAATATCCAAACTCATACTTTACAAACACTCATTTGATGATAAAGATTAGTTTTTCCTGTTAATGACTTCTCTAGTGTTAGTGCCAAAGGCATACAAGCCTAGACTCTACTGCTCTATACAAACATAACTTTAAAAGTAATGAAGGGTGGTGGCATTGCTGGCTGGAATTCAGTTTAAGATTAAAACAACACATGCAAACAGTGGCCTAGGTTCCCAGCCTCCTATACAGTCAATGGAGCCTTGAGGAGTATTCGGCTGACCAAGTCAGCAGCTACTTTAAGGTGAGACAAACAGCTCTTCAGGCTCTTTGTTCATGTATTGACTTGATCCGAAACATCTATAATGGGAGTTTAGGCACTTAGCACACTTCCAGACATATAAATTTAGATGTCTTCATTTGGAGGGGCATCCTATCCTCCTCTTTGTCAGATAGCTCAGAAACTGGATACAGGAAAGCTACAAAGAGGTAACAGACTACAACAACAGAGAAGTGTAACAAAAAAAGCACTGACCAAATTAATTCCTGTTAATGTTTGTAAAGCACACCATAAAACACCTGGCAATGCATTTCTAAAGGCCCTCTACCTTGTCATTAACTACTCAAAACTTGTCACACAGGGCAGAACTAGATACAAGCTCTTCAGATATATTTGCACAAAATTTTCCAGGTACAAGCAGTCACAAACATGATCCTGAGCAGGGACACAGATTCACAGAGTGTTAGGGGTTGGAAGGGACCTCTAGAGATCATCTAGTCCAACCCCCCTGCCAGAGCAGGATCACCTAGAGCAGATCACACAGGAACAAGTCCAGGCGGCTTTGGACAGTCTCCAGGGAAGGAGACTCCCCCACCGCTCTGGGCAGCCTGTCCTAGGGCTCTGTCACCCTCACAGGGAAGAAGGGTTTCCTCATGTTCAGGTTGAACCTTCTGTTTTCCAGTTTATGGCCATTGCCCCTAGTCCTGTCACTGGATACCACTGAGAAGAGCCTGGCCCCACCCTCCTGACACCCACCCTTTAGATATTGATAAGCATTGATAAGATCCCCCCTCAGCCTCCTCTTCTCCAAGCTAAACAGCCCCAGCTCTCTCAGCCTTTCCTCATATGGAAGGTGCTCCAGGCCCTTCATCATCTCAGTGTCCCTGCGCTGGACCCTCCCCAGTAGCTCCTTGTCCTTCTTGACCTGAGGAGCCCAGAACTGGGCACAGCACTCCAGGTGAGGCCTCACCAGCGCAGAGTAGTGGGGGAGGATAACTTCCCTCGACCTGCTGGCCACGCTCTCCTTAATGCATCCCAGGATGCCACTGGCCTTCTTGGCCACGATGGCACACTGTTGGCTCATGGTCAGCCTGTTGTCCACTAGGACTCCAAGGTCCCTTTCCCCAGAGCTGCCCTCCAAGAGAACAGCCCCCAACCTGTACTGGAACATGGGGTTGTTCTTCCCCAGATGCAGCACTTTACACTTGCCCTTACTGAATTGCATTAGATTTCTCCCCACTCAGCTCTCCAGCCTGCCCAGGTCACGCTGGATGGCAGCACAGCCTCCTGGCGTGGCAGCCACTCCTCCCAGTTTGGTATCACCAGCAAACTTGCTGAGAGGGCATTCTAGCCCTTCGTCCAGGTCACTGATGAATATATTGAATAGGGCTGGACAACAGACATAAACTCACATCTGCTGCACTGGACACCAAAGACTATACTCCTATTCCTCTTGAAACAGTATGTTTAAAACAGGTACATGTACATTTTAAAAAGGCAGTCTCAAGCACCAGTAACTGGTTTACATGTGACTGTTTGGCAAGTTTGAAATTCAGATATAACAGTACAATGTACCAAAGCACACCATCAGAGAATAAAAAGCTCTCTCCATGCTAAACCCTCCAAACCTTCATGTGATCTTTATATGCAGAGAAAGGTAAACCCCAAATCAGAACTTGTTCTGGAAAAAGAAAGGAACCAAGAACAAATTAAGAAGCTCAAAGTGTCCAAGAGATTCCCCACCTCCCCTGTGGATTCCAAGGGTGGAATGAAAGGGAATGAGGACAACAGAGACCATCTGATGAACCTCATGAAGGTCTTGGTAAGTATGACGTCTGCAAAATCTACCTACTTCACTGGTTATTAAACTTTGATGTCCATCTACCTTCACTCTAAGGATACAGCCAGAAATGAGACTGAGTGGATTTGAATTGACAAGGAGGCTGTAGGACTCATCATATAATCTAGGGATCTGCTAATTTTTTTATCAGCAGTGACAGACATATACTGTTAATGAAGTCATGGTTTAATAGGTGCTATATGCAGAATGGCTTTGGCATCTTCACCCATGGGGTGATGTCCCAAGAAGGTTTAGAGATAGGGCAATAGGTAAGCAAAGATAGAAAATAGCCCTCAGAGAGGAAAGGAACATGCTGTAAATACAGACTTGCTAATTTCTCCAAAATTTGGATGCTGTGTTTGTTTACGTGGCCCAATAGTGTGGGCAAATAAAATAAAATAAAATAAAATACTATTCTATGGACCCCCGCCAAAACAAGTTTATTTAAAAAAGGAGTGGTTAAAGAAGGGGCCAATGTGCTGACAGTGGTACACTTATCTCAGTCTTTGATGGTTGAACACTAATGCAAGAACTACAAATGGTATGTAGGAGGACTGCGAAGATTTAGTTGACAATCCACATTTTGACTTAATTGGCAAAATGGAGATCTGATAATTTATATGAATAATAGTAATATAAGAGACTACTGCTTGTTTGGGGAAAAAAAAAGACAGAAGAAATGACAATAGAATAAAATAAATTAAAAAAAAAGTTTAATAGTTTCAGAAATGCAGAATTAGATGGGAGAATCCCCAAGAACATGGTGCTAGTGACAAAGCAGTTAAAGAAACCTTTTAGTTTTTTAAATAAACAATACTGACCACATGGAGTGCAAAGCCTCCTGCAAAGGAATGATGGGGATTGTACATTGAAACCACATTGTCTTAGTTACGACCTCACTGCTGATCTCACAGCATGCAGGGAATGGAAATGAGGTCAACTTACTAAGCAAGAATACCACAGCAGAACACGGTATAATGGGCCAAAATTAGATACAGTTGGCAAGGGACACATCAAATTCTGGAAGAAATAATTCCATAAGTACATTAGAGCAAGATGATGAAAGAAAAAGTTAGTCAACTGTGCAACACGGGAAAAACCAGAGGGATATGGAGACAGAGCTAATATTCATACTGTCTTTTTTGCATCCATCTTCACCACAAATCTGCTGCATTGAGGTGCTTAATACAATTAATACCAGCATCGAAAGGCAAAAGGGTAAGATCTCACCCTTGAACAAGCAAGGAGCTGAATAAATATTAGTTAAATGCATTCAAATCATCTGGGCTTGATAGACTAGCCTGTTAAATGGCCAGTTATGAATATATTTCAGAACCATTAAAAGACGGATTTCAGAGCAGTGAAGAGGACAACTGTAAAATCATATGTGCTAGTTATATGTATACAACACATATGTATCATAGGTGTCCAAAGAAGGGGATAAGCACAGCTAATGACTGACAGACTAAGCCCACTTCAGAAGAACTGTATGGCCTACACACAGACAACGGATTCTTTTCTGAGAAGCCATAGGGTGTCCTAAGATATAACAGACACATTCTGGGCAGATACAACCCAGAACCTATGGGGGACCTATAACCTTTTGAAGAAGCTGGGTACATACGTGCTACATAGTGTGGCACTTCTGAATTGACACAAGCAGCCTATGTTTAAATATCTTGCTTGCTCCCTCCTATGTTCAAGCTCTGGAGAGTATGTGCAATGATTAAAGCACAAGATATCACACTATATACAACTGCCTGGAAGTTAACAAGGAGTTGAGCAACAGCCAACACATATTTGTCAAGAATAGGTCATGTGAAGTCAATCTGTTTTCTTTCTGACAGCATAAAAGGCCTTGTGATAGAAAAGAAACAGCACAAGTTTTATATCTTGATTTTAACAATGCTGTGCTACGTGACAATTTCTTAAGCAAAGCTAAGATGCATAAATTGTTATTAGATGGCTATGGAACTACTCAGAACTCTTTATGTAGGGAACTATTGTTTATTTATTATCAACTAGGAGGCTGTATTCCAGGGGCATGATTAAAAAAATGGAAGCAATTTGCAAATTACATCAGCCAGAGAGACTGAGTACACTGAAATCTGCAACCGAAATTCAAAATTCTCTTGATGGATTTGAGAATTACTTTGGAAACAACAGGGAGAAGTAGGACATTGAAACAGTGGCAAATGCAAAGTTTCAGACTCTTGTAGTAATATAACTAGCAAAATACAAAATGAAGAAACTAAGTGGCTATGCAATGCTTCTGGAGACTTATGAGCACATGGGCTGATCGCAAACAAGTCAACCTTGCTATAAAATTGCAAAGAAGGTAAGCACAACACTGAAAGTTATACATAGGAGTGCTGTGTAAAAACATAGAAGTTCTGCTCTCTTTGGTGTTATTTAGCACTTGACCTGGAGTAATATGTTCAATTTCGATTGCTGCAACTCAGAACTGGTACAAAGTCCAAAGGAGAGAAATAAGCACAGGTTTAAGGTCCTAGATCTACGAAGACTGCATTAACAAGGGCTGCTTCTCAAGAAAAACAACCAAGGAGATGGCGAATGGGTTACCACCTTCATGCTTGAAGGCTATTACAAAATGAACACAGTCATCTCCACGCTCTCCACATAGAGGCCAAACTGAACAAAGAATAATAGTCAAAATTGCAGTGAGAGAGATTCAGATTAGACGCCAAGGATGAAACTTTGTAGGAGTGAAAACAATAAAGCACTAGACTTATTTGGAAAGGCTGTGAATTCTCCATCACTAGACAGCAAAAAAACCTTTTAGACTATCTATCAAGAAAACCAGACTTTGTTGATTTTTCCTTAGTCTAGGGAAGACTAGATAAAGTGTTTCTTCTTTGCATATTTTCTATGTCAAATATAAAAGATGCTAAAGAAGTTTAAAAATAAACTAGTGTTTCACAGTTTACAAAGCTAAAGGACAGTACATCAAATTGCCATCTATTACATCGTCATTAAAAAGAAAACTAAAAGAGATCTTGTATGCATTTCTCTTCTGACCAATTGCCAACTTCTTTTTTTTAAAGAAAGGTGCTTTAATTAGTCCTTGCATTCTGTCTTCAAGGCCTATAGCCTCTTAATGCCCTTCCAATGGAGTCACTCTATGCAACCTAATGAAACTGGCCACAGCTCATGATTTATATTTGAAAAACCACTCATTTGGACAGAATGACCTTTAGAAACACTGCGATTTCATAAGATAATGGCGTAGTTTTTTTCTGCATGCAATTTAAACCTTAGATTGCAGTGAGTTCCAAAATACCTTAAACGGATATCATAGCATGGCACATTGCGCTGTCTTCTTGCTCTGCTTGTACCGCGGACACACTCTTTCAGCTTCTGGAACCATCTTTCTCAAACACAAACCCCTTGTATCATCCACCACAATTATACTTTGTGATGGCTGGAAGGAGTCTTACTCACTCATCAACAACTCCTTTGCTAGCAGCTGATAGCTTGAGGCATATTAAAAGATGTTAGACTCTTTCCGTTCCTGAGGCTGAGTGTGGCATCGCTGTAGAGCAGACTCCTCATTAAGCCCAAGAGACGGAAAGTATCATTGGAAAATACAGAATGGCTTCAGAGAGTAGTATTATAAGGCCATATGCTCTGCCCATACCAATGTTTTCTAGAAAAGAACGTTACCATTGCAAAATGAACAAGGCATTAAAAAGGGAACAGAACATACTACTACTATATGTGTTCCCGTCAGTCTCTGGACTGCTTAATTTCTGACTGACACATACTTCAGAAACTCTAACAAGATCTGCTTGCACTTATATAAGCCTAAATCCTATATAGTAATGCAAAACAATGATTCTCCTGTTCATTACTTCGGCTAATGATCTGGGAACCGATTATGTCAAGGAGTTCTCTACAGCTCAAGTTCTCCCTGTCAAGTAGTGGTTGGCAGTTATAAAACTTAACTTTCATCCATCTGAAAAAAACTTTTAAGTGAACTTGCATGTATTTCTAGTAAGAAAATCGAGGAAGTTTCTCCATTTCCTACAGAATACTGCTGAGTGTTCAAATATGCCATTACCTATTTAAAACTCATTTTTCCACTTATACAACTACCATTTAAAGAGATTGTAATAAATGGGACCAAACTAAAAGGATGGCACGTTGGCACGTCTATAATAGAGAATGAGCGTGAATGCGCTTGGGTAAGAAAATGAAAAGCAGCTGTAGTTGTCCCAAAAAATCTGTAAGTTCTCTTAAACAATGGCTGCATTTCTGGTGACAGTGTTTCTGCTACATAACTCAATGTTAAGCAAAGATACTGTATTTTTCAGCACTCAGTAATATGTGAGTGGTACCACATGGTAACAACATCGGATAAAATCAGAGGTTGAATAATAATTCCTTGATAATTGCAAGGAACAGATCCTGTAGATAAAGCTTGTGAAAGATCACATAATAGCCAATTACTAAGAAGGCTGTCAAATAAAAGATTGCTATTTCTATTTAGCTTAGCTGGCAGACTGAAAAAGGGGAATTTATATTTTCCATAAATATTTCAGTCCATTTGATATAACTGTGGCTACTACTCACACATATGCATCCACCATCTTCTATTTATATCAGTTAAACTCTGCCAGCAATCAATGCTTTCAGTATGCAAAAGACTTCCATGGGTGAGTTGCTTATTGTAGGAAATACAGAACTTGATGGAATACAGAATTATTTTTTATGGCTCATGTAAATTTTGGTGCCCTTCTCTGAATTCTTTCCACAGCTTCTGAAGTGAACTGGCCATGCTTAATATTCCAGATGATGACTTAACACTATTTATTTAATGAAAGGGTGCTTTCTTTAGTGCAGCCTACCTGTTATTGTTGCTTAAAGGCTGACTGAGCAGATGTTTCTGCTGAGCTGGCCATAGTCATGATCACATCTTCTTTTCAAATGTGTTTTAGAAACTAGCAATGGAATAACCCACGTCATTATTTCCAGTGCCAAACGGTGTATGCTTTCCTACATCAAAGCCCCACTGACACTACTGAGGATCGAAGTCCAGCTTAGTTGACCTTACTAAAGAACACCTCAGTATTGGATTACCTCTGAAATTTTGGGTGAACCTCACACGGTAAGGGAGACAGCCACAAAAGGACAGAGCTCAAGAGTCCACAGGAAGCACCTGTAGGCACTATAGGTAATTTGTATTTCCCTCAGAACTTGCAGGGAAGCAGAGTTTGGAGATCCAGAAAAAGGAACTATTAGGGGATAAACCAGTAGCACTACTGAGACCTAAAAAAAAAAACTGTCTGAGGACCCCCAAGAGGAAAGTTGAGAACAGCAAACCAAAATCATCTTGAATGCCAGCTGCCTCACAGTGAACAGCAAAATGAAAACACTGGATTTCAACAAATTCTTAGATTAGTAGCTGCACAAGCTTGATTCAAGAAATTATGAATTCTGTAAATTCTTTTGAGAAACGATGGTAGGGCAAAGTACAGCCTTGCAAATTATGTCAGTGTAGGGAAATAATAAAAAAAAAAGAGACAGGAACCTATCAGCTTAAAGCACAAGCTTTTAATTAATCACCAAGACCAGAAAGAACCATATTGAATGTACTAACCTGGCTGTGATATTAAACTATAATAATACACTTCAGATGGGGATTAAAGTCAGAGCCCAGGCAAAACATGAAACCTACTAACAAAGGAAAGCAAGAACACTAACAAGTTATCTTAAACCCCATTAAAGTGCTAGGCCATTAGTGAACAGCTAACATGCTGTGTTTGTACTCCTCCAAGTTTTCAAACATACAGAACATAGATTTCAAATCCTGGGAAAAAATATGGGAAATAATACAAGAAAGAACCCAGAAGATTACAAAGAAATGAGCACCAACCAGGATGGAGCTCTCAAGAAAAAATTATGACATCAACCTAAATGCTTTCTCTGATAGGTCTGAGGAAAAAGCAGTAGATATCACCCACAGAATCATATCTAGAATCATGTGGGTTGAGCATGACTTCCAGAGGTCATGAAGTTTTCAAAGCCATTCCACTCTGAGCAGCTTGTTTAGGGCCTTGCCCACTTGAGTTCAGAGTATGTCCGAGCAGAGAGCTTCCACAGTCTCTCTGGATAATCTTTTCCAGAGTTTAACCACACTTGCTGTTAAAATATTTCTCTTGACAATCAAATCAGAATTTCCCATGTTTCCACCACCTCTAATGCTACTACTGCGGGCCTCCAAGAGCAGCTCTGTCTTCTCAACAATCTCCCATTAGCTACCTATGAACTGCCATGAGATCCCTTCGCAACCTCCTCTTCTCCTGCGTGAACAAATCCAGCTCTCCTGTGCTACAGCCCCTTAACCATCTTGGTAGCCTCCACTGGACGTGATCCAACATCCCAATGCCTTGAAAGAAAGGGTATCAGTGACCACTTCTCTTGACCTGCTGGCTGGGGTCTTGCTTATTCAGCCCAAGATACTGCCAGCCTTCTTTACTGCCAGGGTATAGTACTGGTTCTTACTTAACTTGCTGCCCACCAAGACTCCAGGGTTCTTTTAGCCTTTTTTGAAGATGGGTGCAACACTTCCTTTCTCCAGTCATTGGGGACCTTCCCTGATCTCCAGAACCTTTCAAGACAATAGTGAGCAGCCTTGCAAAGACATTACTCAGCTCTCAGCACCCTTAGATTCCATCTGTTGCACCACATGGAATTCTACGGGTCAAGTTCTTCCAAGTAGTATTGACTTGTTTTTTATCTACTGCTGGCAGTATTCCTCTTTGAACACTTTTACAACGCTCAGAGGCCAGAGAGATCTTGTTGGTGAAAATGGAGGCAAAGGCGGCATTATGTCAGCTGGGTATGTGTTCACAGTCATTAAATCACAGACCTTACTCAGCAGTGGTCCCAGATTTTCTTTGTTCAGTCTACTACTATTTATTCTTTGTTGCCTTCAGAATCTTGAACTCCACAGTCACTACAGCTACAGCTAGGACAGTCATTTATTATTATACTCCTAACCAGCTGTTCTATGCTATCGAACAGCAGATCCACCTGTGGATCACCCCAGGTGCCTACTCTATTACCAGAGTCAAGAAGTACTCTGACACTCTCCACTCCAGAAATTTCCCTGTTTGCATTCTATTGTGTTGACCTTCTAGTGATAACAAAGAGGTTAAAGTCCTGATAAGAACCAGGACTGTGATACAGACTTCCTCAAGTTATTTAAAGAAAAATTTATTATCTTCTTCACCCCATCAAGAATAGTTGAGGTTAGAAGGGATGCTGGAGGTGATTATCTTGTCCAGGCCTCCTGCTCCAGCAGGGTCACCCACAGCCAGTTGCCCAAGACTGTCCAGATAGCTTTTGAGTATCTCCAAAGGATGGAAAATCCACAACCTCTCTAGGCAACCTGTGCCCTCATTAAAAAAAGTTTTACCTGATGTTCACATGGAACCTCCTGTCTTTTGGTTTGTGCCCATTGTGTCTGGTTCTGTCACACCCCTTGTTCAGGTATTTATACACATTGGTAAGATTCCCACTGATCCTCCTCTTCTCTAGGCTAGGTCCCAGCTCTCAAAGTCTTCTACTCATATGACAGATGTTCCAGTCCCTTAATCCTTTCAGTGGCCCGTCACTGTAGCCTCCAATAACTCCATTTCTCTCTACTGGGGAGCCCAGAACTGGATAAAGTACTCAGTGTGGTCTTACCAATGCTGAGTTAGATTGGATTGTCAAATTCCCATCACAATGACACTCCTATTAGATTGGATTGGCAAAATCCCATCATGATGACATCCATGCCACTCGCCTTTCCTCTGTTTCTGACCCCTAAGATCTGAACCAAACTGTAATCCACCCTATAGAAGAGCTCCATACACATACGCTATTCCCCTTGAGGGCAACCACTCCCCTCATCTTCTCTGATTGTCTATTCTCAAAAGAAGCAAATTTTCACCAATGGTTTGGATATACATAAAAAAAACCCCAACCAAAACGTGCAGAGAAAGGCACAGTAAAATACTGGAGAGAAGCTAAAAAAGGGAGGGGAATGAATAGTAAAGGATTTGATAATTACCAAGTTTAATACAAAACGTTGATGTTTTCAGGTCTTGAGGACACAGATGGTAAGAATGTGGAAGAAGTAATGCAGTCAGAAACTACAGAACATTTGAAAAAAACCAGACAGGGCTTGCCAAAAAACACAGAGACAAAAGTATAGCAACTGTTTCTTTGCCTGAAGGAACACTTACAGACTCATTCAAACACAAAAATACATGCACACTTTTACACACAGTGCTATGACTTTGAAGAAAAATCTCTCCCTTCTTAAAACACTTTCCAAGTATTTAAAGCCAACAGTGGAAGAGGTTCTGAGTTTAACGTAGGTAAATAGGAGTGTAAGAAAACTGATTCTGACAAGATGCAACAATCAGGACCTTTTTGTTGTTGTGATCACAAAACAGTTATAGTAAAGCTGAGAAGTACACTAGTGATAAGACAGATACATCCAACACAAAGGAATGCAGTAGGCAGCAACACATGGATCTGACTTAAGAGCTGCTCCCATAACAACAAACTTTGGCACCCCAGCTTCATGTTTTAGGTAGGTGACATGGAAAGATACCAGTTTGCACTATGACTCTCACAGCAATTCTGACGTAATACAACTTCAGTGCTAATGGTCACTCTGTATAATCTCTCTTCCATGGGTCTCACCTTTTTGCAGCAGAGAATAACCTGACCCAGAAAACAGCTAAACTTTATTTAGTCCTGATTATGAAGCTATCAATCTTTATAAGAAAAACTCTTGTCATTCCCAACTGATCGTTGACATAACATAAACAGTTTGTTCTCGAATACAAAGTGAAAAGACAGATTCTGAAGACAGATGGTGAAAATAACTCTGTATATTACTTTAGTCCTTTAAAAAATAACCAGACTAAACTTCCAAGTAAAACATCAAAGGATGAAAAAGAAAATATCTACTACTATAGGAATAATTGCTTCAGACAAGAGGAGAAAAAGAAGAAGTCTTTTAAAGAAAGAAACAAAGACCTTTTCCATCTTCACTAAAGTGGGAAATATGCCGAGTAAGACTGAAGAATTGCAAACATATGTTTTCAAAATGAAATGTGACTTGTTAATTTAGACCTTGTCTAAATCAAGAAGACAAGTGGGATAGCTATATTCATTCCAATACACTTCAGTGTCAAAAAAGACAATAGAATCCAAGCTGGTTGAGCTCAGATGCAAGAAATTAAATGAAGAATTTAAGAAGAATAATAAATCTTGAAAAATGAAAAGATAAAGCATGGTTTAAAATGAAGCAAAAATTAAGTAAAATATAAGGAAAACCAGAGCATGCAGCACCTTCTAACTGCATTCAAATTATAGAAATTACAATTAAAATCTATTTATTACATCTATCATACAACTATCAAACCCAAGTATGCCAGAATACACAACAAAAAGTATTTATAAAGGTACTAGAAGTGGCACATAAGCCTGGAAATAAAAGGTAAACTAGAAAAACACACATAGATCATGATCAAGTCCAGCATGTATGAAACTTGTTTAAAAAAAGATGCTTGGAGATTTCAAGAAAGTAAAACATTATTAAATTATCCACCATGGCTCATATATTGGGGAAGGTGCAGAAAAAGAGATGTAAACAGCCAGGGCCTGGTCATGTAGCTTTTGATAAAAATAAAGAGACATATGCCTTTGACCCCAAGAAGCAGAAGGTAAGGTGATGTTACGTGCAAACATTTAAAATTAGCCAGTCTTTTGTGATGAGTGTTGTAAATGAAAACCCTGTATCCAATCCGACTTCTCTAGGCACTAGAAAACATTGCCTTCCTATGCAAAAAAAAAAAAAGGCTGTGTGTCTTTAACACAAGAACAAGTAAAATGAAAATTGAGTTTAAATAATTCAAAGACAAAAAATAGCAATGTTCTGAAATATTAGGATAAAACCCCCTCAACCTCTTTTTCCCTTCTTTATTTAAGCAAAATAAGTATACTGAAAAAAAGGGAGGGGGAGAGGCATGGAGAGAGAGAGAGAGAGGGGAAGGGGATAGGAGGCAGGGAGAAAGCAAGGGTGAAGAGAGGGAGACATTGCGCAGAAGCACGGATGGATCACTTCTGCTTGCCCTTCTTTTCACTGCACCTGCACCCGACACCCTGTTTCCTTGGCTGTCTTCTGCTTCAGAACGGTAAGGAATGTTCCGTTCTCCATCCAACTCCAGTGCAGTCCTGCAGTGGCAACACTGGAGGCACTACAGACCAACTCATATCGCTCAGTTATTAGCACTTTGCAAGGAAGGAACAGTTGAAACACTACCCACTGCAGCAGTGCAATGCATCCCTAACAGCCACATAATTTGAAGCATGCCAGTCCCTTGTGTCCATATATGTTAACATTTATGTCCACATATTAGTTATGCTATCGTAACACAGCTCCTAGCACAAAGTCTTTAAAAAGGCACTTGTGCAAGTACTGTCCCACCAGTTGGAGGTGTTTTATCAATTCTCTTTTTAAAGTACTAATAACTCTGTCAAATGTAAATGGAACTGGTATTGCATACCAGTTGTTTGTTTTTTTTTTTTTTTAAAGCAGTAACAGCTGTGCACTGTACTTTATAAAATTTACATGGAAGGAAGGAGAGGGGAATAAAAGCTTCACTAGTTTGCATGAGGAGAAGAACCACGAGCGTAGGGCCCCTCACACACCAGAAGGACTTACGGAAAAGGATGCTGCAGAGAGAGCTGTGGCTCTTACATTTTCCGCAGGCAGAGCACCATTGCTGTGTCCTACTAGATGCTCTGACTGAGTCGAGCCTTGCTACAGACAAAAGCAATTGCAATAGTTCTGCTAACACCTCTGCAACACTTGTTCGAAAAGGTGAGACATGCTTTAAGAGTGACGAGAGCTTGTAGCTAGGGCTCTAGAAATGAGACAAGAACTTCATGGATGCAGCGTGGTGGAAAACACTGATTCACACTTCTGAAATACAGACCAAGCCTGCAGAAATACAAAACCATGCCACAATCAAAACCGTAAAGCTTCCTATTCACATATGTAGAAGTACTGATATTGAGGATGACCTCTAAGGATTATTGCAAACAAGCAAACAAGAATTCCATTACCACATCAATCAGAGCAGCCAGATTGCAATGCAATTGCAGTGAGCCTTACTGGACTGCACTAGGGAAGCTAAGAGTATTCCTGTAGCTAAAGCCAACAGGGATTTGGAAGTAAAATCCTTCAGCCTTCAACTCATGTGAAGTGAAACTGATGTTTGTTGTTAATACATGACTGTGAAATGTGCAGATACACCATCCATACAGCTGTGTTTGGTAAAAAAGGTATTAACTTGTAAGACAGAGGGGCCAGCCAGGGGTAGTAACCCCTCTGAACACCGCTGGCTAGCTGAGCTCAGGAATCAGAGCCCCAGAATCTTATTGAAAAGGCAGCTTAAATGCTTTGGAATTTCTTCATCCATCCAGTCTACAAGATACCTCCATTAAAGCTACCCTAATAAAGCTGTACAAATAAAGCACATTACAACAACACCATGCTATCCACATTAACCAATAAAACCAAAGAAAAAATGTCAGTTAAAGGGAGAAATGTGACATAAAATGACCTTCAATTACTACACACACAGGGGTGACAATTTAACAGCTTTTTAAATATGTTTAGGTGCAGAAGATGCGTTACATTTAACCTTCTACTGCAAATGTTCTCCTCTGAACTAAGTGCTTTTGTCATAACCCTAAAACTATTTCATTGTAAAACTCAAACATTTACAGGAACGTAATTATAAATTCTTGAAAGCTACTGATGACAGAAAATTGAAAAGGACAGCTAAGAGGTTGCAGTATTAGCAGAAATGGCAGCTAAGTAAGATAAAGTAACCATTTGGCTACTACTACACAATAGTTCCATGGAGAAAAATGTAAAACAAGCCTGGGAGCAAAAAAATGCAGACAGGACTAATTTCTGCAGTTTGAGGTCTTATAAAGAAAACGCTGGAAAAGTCCAATGGCAAATATATTTCGCAAGTACTGATGAAGTTAAGAAAGCTAACAGGAAGATGGTTACACTGCTACAAGGAAGGAACTGTGAAAATAAAGCCTGGCTTACTGTCTTTTAATATAAAACTAATAAACAGTAAAATAGATATTAAGTAGTATTTATTTTGGGTTTTTTGATTATAAAGAATAAAATAAAAACTGTCAGAATGGTAGGTGCCAGACCTCTCCTCTCTCTTACAAGCATAAGAATTTTGTGTATTCTTCGTTACCTGCTCTCCACTGCATAACTCAAACTGATGTGCTTGGGAGTAGGAGTAATTTGTACACATCAGAAACAACAGCTACCTTTTGTTATCATTGCTCAAATGTTAGGAACAGATATGAAGCTGATTCATACTGCATGAAAGCAAAGAGGTTTCGAAATGGAATTCTGTACATATCCTCCCCAAAATTACTTGTAACTCTTTTAAACAGAGCAGAGAAAATCACTGACACCAGCCTGTGCCTTTTTTCCATGCAAGGTGAGGGAGTCTTTGCAAGGTGGTATAATCAAACTGGAAGTGCCAACATCAACCTAAATCAAGTAGGGCAAGACAGAAACACAGAAGGTGCGCTGACCATAAAATGACAGGATGCTGTCTAGTTATCACATAGCAACAATAGTATGTCTCTTGGCACTGACCCAAGAGACAGTTATTCTTTTGGGAGTCACTGATTTAGAAATTAAAAGAAAAAGATTAAGGTAGGTTTTGAGCCATTCTAGAATCTTCTGACTCGTATGTCATGTTTTCTTTTCAGTAGATTGGCTTACTATAAACCTGAAATATTCACAGGCACTTCTGTAATATTACGTGACTTCAGTATTTCCTTAAGAACACTTAAGTTTAGAATTGAAGATTGATTCAGAAAATAAAAGATTGCTAAATTTCTTTCATAAAACAAAGCTAAGACAAGATGTAATTTTTACTAGGATATCCTCTACTGCTTTACGTGGTCTTCATGAGTAGGTTTGGTGAGATAAAATGGCACTGCAACCTAACACACAGATCTGAGGAGGCTTTGATCCTTAGTGGGTATTTCACAGGATGAAATTCTCATCCTATGTGAAAGGGCAGGGCAGGTGCAAACCACAAGAGGCTCAGAAGAACCCCATATTAACAGAAGAGAAAATACAGGGCAGGAAGTTAAATTCTCAAAGATCAGAATGTTGTTAAGGATTTGTAGAGTCTGCAATTTTTTTCAGAGCATTCACGACAGAACATTTTGTTTAGCTCTCTAAGGATGAGTAAAATCTCTTAAGCTTTCTGCTACTATTCAGATGAGGCAGGGCTTCTCTTCTTGGAAGCTTACTATGTTTCCCTTCCATTTGCCCATACCCTAGTACACGGAAAGCTGGTGTAGACAAGGTATTGCTGGCTGCCATTTCTTTTCAGCAACCTGCCACACAGGCCTGTTACTCATCCTTGCACAACGTAGGTTGTTTAATTAACATTTAAAGAGGCACTGATGCAGTATAGCAATCTAGATACAGAGAGAAACTTCCTGCTTTGAAGATGAATATTTACTGAAAGGTGATCAGGAAGGCTTCTGTTACATGTAATTATCAGCTTGATGTATTAACATTAGAAGCAGGTATTTCTTTGATGAAAATTCCATTGTTCTTCAGCTGTAGAATGTTCTAATTACAGCTGAAAAGAAAAATACTTTTCTGGGATTTGTGACAAATGAAATCTTTTGTGCAGAGACTTTGCTTTCCATATAGTTTCTATACCTACATGTTTTCTTTATTGCCATCTCAGTCATCTCGGTCTCCTGGGGGATCACCCAACAGGCTTCTGTATCAGCTGAGCTTTAAGGTTTGAGCCTTTGAGTCCACAGAGATTAAAAAAGAGCCTAAAATCAGGATGTTCAAACTTCAGATATGAGGTTCCCAGTATCAGGGATGCAGCATTTTAGAGCAGTCTGCTGAAGAGACAAGTCTGGGTCATAGCTGCTTCTTTGAATAATGTCCACATACTATTTCACTCTGAACTCAAATAACAGCAAATAAAATCCTTGATAACCCATACCTATCGTAACTGCCAACTTGCTCTGATTCCTTCTACAGGCATTTTGAAGACAGAAAATTACATACAGGCCTCATTGGTACTGAAATAAAATTAAAACTAATATGCAACCTGAAATCAATTTCATGTGTGAATAACTGATGATACAATTTATCTTTTCCTAAGGGAAAAATAAAAGGACAATGATCCTTCATGTTCACTTTGTCAGAAATCTAGCTGGAGTAGGAAAAATGACAGCACTACCATCAGTAGAGTTGTTCTCAACTTCTTCCATTCTGGAACATATTTCCTAAGGCCCCTTGTTCCATGGGCTCTCAGGGCTCTTGATCAATAAGGAGCTCCCTGATAGAAAGCACAAAACTTGAAAACAAAAGAAAAATCAGAAAACGCATCCCATGAAGTTCCTGACTTGGCCCTGAATATTTTTTGAATGTATTAGACTAACCAGGATTGAGAGAGAAGTCATTTATTTATAATAAACACTTGCACACACAAAAAAGAAAACCTCAACTCCCTTCACTAATGGTTTCTAAAAGTGCTTATTCAAACTGGCATATGCATGACAAGTTTCAGCTCAGTACAGTTTAAGGAGGAGGAGTTATACCGCCCAGAAAAATGGTGTTTATGACAGAAATGACAAAGGATCATTCATCATAGGGTTTTTCTATGTGGAGCAGTAATAAAGCCAAAATGAGACTGCACTTCATTAGTAATTTATTTCACAGATCACTATATATACACAAATAGCGTAACTCTATTACATTTTTATAGTGCCATTCATTACAGTACTTCACATACTATATCCACATGACAACACAGAAATGCAGCTTGCTCTGGGAAAGACAGCAGCAGCCAACTGCAGAGCAGCGCACAGGGAGGAAACTCTTCAGAGATGGGAGACCAGGAGTAGGACTTCTCAGGCTCAACAAGAAAAGAACAATATAAACCAACTAAACTGCTCAGGGATGGGCAACTAACTGTAAGAATAGTTTTACACCATTTTTGCTTGCCTGATGGCCCATTTGATTTAGACAGTAGAAATAAAAGAGGAAGACTCAATACCCTTGCCCTGTACAGTCGGAGTAACGAACAACAAAGACTCCCACCAGCGGTCCCTGGCTGGAATTCTCCCTCTCACTTGATCTTTGAGCACTATTAATACTGGTGTTTCCCACTTGCCCCAAGAAGAAAAAGAATACCAGTTCAATTGCTTTCATCAGTCCCTATCTGGGATGCTAGTCTTCAGGCATAGCAAAGGATATATTCTCAGATATCATGGGATGCAATTCCTTCTCTACTAAGACCTCTTCAAAGTGAGGATTCGGGGCTACTTCGCTCCCCACCAGAAAGCAACCCTCAAACTATCACACTTAGAAGCCAAACATTTCCATTAAACTTCCAGAGATGAATGGAGACTCCTGCCTTCCAAATGCACCTTAAAACATGGCATGCTACACAAACCCACAAAACACTGTGAGAAGACGACAGACAGGACACGACTTTTGTTGTCTCACGACAACGACTTTTTGTGACTAGTTCACTTGTGAAGTAACAGTTTTCAATTATGTAGTGCTGGGCCTTTGAAATAACACCTGAAATGCATGCATTATGATAATGCTTGCTGAAATAAAAATTAAAAAATAATGCATTGCTTTTAACTGGTGAGGTATGATTAAATTCAACAATTATTCTCTTGATTTTCTTGCCAAAAACTCTGCTGTAAGAACCCTGATAAGAAGGTAAATGTCTTGCCAGTTCTAGAGCCTCCATTTTTGAAAAATATTAAGTAAGAAAGTTCTAAATAAGGCCCCTGTTCTTTAGATGTAATTAATGAACACTTGGATCTTTGACAGCTGGAGAGAAAACATGATTTTACATAGCAGATTCTTTTTTTAATCTGTTCTGGTAAATAAACTAGAAAGAAAAAAAAAATCAAAACTATCAGGAAAATACACTCTGGGCACGGAGTTAAAAATCTGTTTTACAGCAGGGAAAAAGGTTCTCCTAAAATTTGCTTCCTTGATGGCCCATTTGATTTAGACAGTAGAAATAAAACAGGAAGACTGACAGCCTTGTGGGAGCTTGAAAATAAATACATTTACATTGTTTCTCCTATGGCTCTGTTTTTAATGTTCTTTTTCAAATATTACATTATCAAAGTGCATACTTTCAGACCACAACATGCAGTATTTAATTTGATAAGAGGCTGAGTAAATGTACATTGATACAATTTTTCTTTCCCTTGTTATCTTACATTGCATTGCTTTCCCCTGTGTTACTGTGATAAACACTAACTCCTAACAGTTTAAGAAATGAAACCATGGCATTTAACATACTCATTTAAGATACAGCTTTTAACCAGTCATTTAACTGACCTGCATTCTCTAGTTATTACATAAAAAGAGAGATACTGGCCATCTGCAAAAAGTATAATGCCCTGTTTGGGTAAGTTAATGTGCCTGAAATAAGTACAAGTATTCCCCACTGAAACTGGTAAGACTGTTTAAGTACAGAAGTGAGGCAAGTGCATAAATTAAATTGGTTTGGGCTCTCTCTGCTATTTTAACTGCTAGACATGCTGGAAAGATTTTTTTCCCTTGCTCTAAGAAGGCTGTAATCTGATCAACAAATGCAGGATGGACCAAACATTGTAGGAAACAACATGTAATTGAGCTTTTATTTCCACGCTGTTAGTCCCCTAATCATTTTTCTCAACAGAACTGATTAACAACCCATATGAGCCTACACCCATGAGCTCTGAACAAGAACTTCCTTACAAAAGGTGTGAATGAATGGGTTCAGTGCAAGCAGATGCATTCATGAGCATGTGTAAAGGGTGAGGAGGAGAAGAAACTAATAGAACTAATATTGACCTGGACATTGCTGGCAGAGTGCCCAGGAAGATCACAGATGATAAGAGACTCAACGTGACTAGAGTCTTGAAGATGAGAAGTTTATCTTCGCCATCACAGGTAGAAAAGCTAATTAAGAGATTTGGCAAGTTTGGAAAATCTGCTGGCCCATTTCCATTTAGACAAATTGGGGAGCTGCACAGTTTTCAGAAGGAAAGGAAACGAGTTGGTTGATGCTTACATAAACCTTACAGTCATCCTGCATCTAACAGTTTTACCTCAGAAAGTATGGAAATTTTCTTCATAATCTTTCCTGGAAAAATTCCTAGTCAATCAAATAAGCTTATGCAAACACACTGTAAAAAAGTCTCATTAAATAAAGAAATATTGCACAATGCTACTTACCTGCCTGTCTACTTCTGGAAGCAAAAGCAGGAGGTATTGTTGAAAATGCTGAGGTAAAGAAGCAAAGGTGTGTTTATTTATTAAAGCCCTCAGGTTAGTGTTCACTAGAATAGATCCTGGTGTTTCTATGTCAATATCCTCAGCTTTGGTCCATTTCAAATGTCCTGGAGTAAATAAACAGAAATAACTTTAAACATAAATAAAGGAAGAGGTAAGAACAGTTCTTCTTTTTAACTTTTAGCTTTTATTGTATAATACAATAAGCTCCAGAGAAACAGTATTTTGAGAAGGTTAACACAGCCTTTTCTAGGTGTCTTAACAGCTTCTTTTGTATTCCCTGTATTTCTCTCTTGAGCTCTTACAGGATCTACGTTCCACTCAACATCACAGCTGACATATTCTTACTTACAGCTCAAGAGACCAACTCAACTCCACAACAGCACCAAATTTTCCTCTTATGTCATCTACATAATTATGAGCATTTACTTCCAAGCAAAAGGCTGCTTGACGAGGCTGACGTGAATCAATAATTACAAAGAGTTTCTCTTTCACCATGCTCTGCATCAGCAGCGCACAATGGCCTATGTAACTTGTCCCACAGCACCTGCTGAAAACTACCTGTGTGAACAGTGATCATAGAGATGAGAATATTTAATGTGTTAAGTTAGTGTCTGAAAACATGCATTTTTCAGAATTTTCATAAGAACCTATGATGGAAAATGATCAACACACAGAAGGCAGCAGCAGGAATTATCAGAGGTTTAGAAAACAGGGTCTGTGAGGAAAAATACAAACCCGGGAATGAGTAACATAAAGACTCAGCAGAGGAAAGGGGAAATAGATAAATGGATGATGCACAAAGGTAAAGAATGATGTCTTCTTACTGCCCATGTAACTGGCTTAAACTATTGAACAGTAAGAAATATTTCTGCTAAGATACTGGGAAAAGAGGGCTGTTGACCACCAAGGACAAGCAGACACTAGATTAGATCCATAGAGAGGCACTGCAGTCTCCATCAGTGGAAACTATTGAGAATATGATAGACAAATTCCTGTCAGGAATGGCAGATTTATAACTGATTTTGCCCTGTGACTGAAGAACAAATCAGATGACCACTGGAGGTCCTGTCTGATCTCATTTTGTTATTATTTCTAGAATAATATTTTTTAAAGCTCCTTAAAGAGCACTTAACTGCCTGCTGCAGGGTATATACATACCGCTACAACCCTTTTTCTCCCTCAGACTTAACATATTATGATACTCAATACAGAAATGGAAAAAGTGGATAGTCCAAGTGGCTGGAAAACCTCAAAAGCTTCTAAACCCTCCCAGGACCTCCCCCAGGTTTTAGTCTGTTGTACTTTCAAATACTTCAAAGATGCTACAAAGGGGGTCTTAACTGAATCATACACAAACTCCAGCAGAATCCCTAAAAAAGCAATTGAAAAGTATATTCCACTGCTATAAGCAGTGATGGCGTCTGGCACTCACATAGGACCCCTCAGCAAGGATTACAACTGACACGTTAAGAAGGATAAATACATTTTACAAATGGTGGAATTTGGGTGTACTGATTATTAGGAACTTCTCAAATGCTGCAAATTACTTATCAGTAACATTAACAAAAATAATGCAGTTATGCTTTAGATTTCTTGGAAGGCCTACAGCAGTCTCCATTGAAAGGCTAGACCACCACCCACAAAATGTACAAATGAAAGAAAATGCAGCAGATTTGTAAATTCTAAAATCTCTCCTTCAGCCACAGCCTCCCACAAATATTCTTGCAATTTCCTTTTACTTTTCAGCTAACTGAATGAGACAAGGATTACTTTGCGCTCAGCACAAGACAACCTTTTCCAACACGTATTTCCAACATACTGTATTTCAGCACAGCCAAGGCTCCATTACAAACAAATGAATGACCTGTGATAAAGGACAATTGCATGGAAGAAGTGCTCATTTTCATGAATGCCTCACAATAAACTGTCCTCACCATCTGTTCCACCCACTAAATATAAAAGCAAAAAGAGCACAGTCCTCGAGTGTAACACAAGTACGAGGTATCCAATTTTAATGCCTGTACGTATGTACTTCTGCCATTAATCAATACAGAATACACATCCCCACCTTCTAAGTGACTCCAAATTGGAGCAACGTTTTCCCCAGCTAATGCTTCATAACCTAAGGAAAGACATACACATAGAGATGAACAAAACTAAAACAAGAGATGTGACTGCAAAGTCAGTGGCAGATAAAGCCCAAGACAGTATCAGAAAGTCAAACCTAATTCTGTGTACCTGCATCACACATTTTCTGATTTATTTGACCTGCTACTGCTTACAGGCTACTATGGAGGTTTTATCAACTTGTGGAAGAAACATACATATTATTCCTAGGATGACAGGTTCACATTGGATGCCCAGCATAGCCATACTTAAAAAAACCAAAAACCAAAACCAAAAACCCTGTTCAGAAGAACAACAAATTCTCTTTCTCACACTCTTCCTATGGCTAATTTAGAACCTTTCTGCAGGTCTCAAGTTAGCAATCAGGTTTTGTGACGTATTTGGGAGCAGCTTGGAAAGTAGTTCTGTGGAATATGACAAGAGTATGCCACTACTGCATAGCTAGTCATAACTCTGAGAGTTATGATAAAGCATATGCCAATGTTTTTATATTATTTTTCACAGAGAAAGATATTTTGCATCGTTATAGAATTGCTACCAGAGTTTGGGGCGATCACTGCTGGGATCAGAAATAGAACCTGGAAGATGAGAGAGAAACTCAAGCTTACAGCCTTGAAATAGATCAGTCTTCAACATGGAGAATTAAAGGATAGAGGCACCATGGTTCTGTATCAAACTATAAACACACAAACAGGAAAAGAATAGAAATCACATAATCTTCAGAATCAGTTAACTGAAAGGGGAAAAAACCCATCATATTTAATTGGAGCTCGGTCTATCACACACAACATGCAGTGAATGTTGGGTATATCAGCAGAGTTTCAGACCAGCAAACAACGTCTAGAACTAAACTGTGCTCTATATAGAACATTGGACCTATTCTCCAAGACGTTCAACAATTGTTCTATTAGTAACCCGAGAAATATTATGTCATAAGAGAAATATTTCAGCAGGTATTAAGAACAGAAACCCTTAAACCTCACATAAAGTTCCCCACATTCCATGTATGGTGTCTCAAAAGGCCAGAGGACTTTTTCTGACATTTACAAAAAAATCTAATGACTTCACTCTGCATTCAGCATCATCAGCCAACAGCTGATGAAATATCTGGGGATGAGGAGGAATGTATACATCAAATTATGTATCTCAGTTTTAAATATAGAGAAAAGTTGCAGGAAATCATCTAAAATTGAACATATCTTTGCATAGCAAAAGTTGTAATACTGAAGGAGCATATTTGGTTTTAAATAAAGCCATTTGATCAACACAGAGAACTAGCTATCCACCTGAGACTGATGAATAATCTGCAGAAAGATCATATTTGAAACCAAAGTACACTTTCACGGGAGGCTGTGATATGACAAGGCTCCCAGGAAACAGTTCGCTGGGAAATGGCAATAGCATATTTAACAACCAACCTACAATATTGAGGAAGTAAAGTACCTTCAAGCTATTTTACCTAATTGTTATATATAAAAATCAGACCAGGCCAGATCATTAATAAAGAAAAGCAGTCTTATCACCACAAAGACAGACATTAAATAATTTCTAGGATGATGCAGCCACTACAAAAAGCTTGTTTGCTAACTTCTCCAATATGGCCACATTGCAAAACGCTCCTCTAAATGATTCAGCAGTCTGCTGAATGCAAAAAGTCCTTTGTAAAGATAAAGAAACAGTTATGTAATTATTCTACTTTACTTTAGCTGAGACAAGAGTCTTAGTGAACACTACATTTTCTGCTCCTTAGGGAACATTTCCAATTATATTTCATGCGGAGCAGGAAAATCTGCCTATCACATGGAGCTACTGAGAATTTACTCTTAACATCTCTTCAGAGGAAATTCTTCATTAATTACAGATCATCATCCATGAACCTTGCTAAAAAACACAGAAAATAAAACCAGAAACTGTATCTACCACCTCAAGAGATGTGGTTTCGAAATAATTAAGGATCCAACCGAAGAAACAAATCAACTAAAGAAAGAGAATCAAACAAATATGATACACCACGTCTCTCTATGACATGGAATAATGCAAATGAAGAAAAGAGGGTTAACTTCTAATAGGACAAGTATGTAAGCAAATGTCCTATTATCTTTGTGAATAAATGCATATTAGTGTGCAAGCAAATTTACCAGGAAGAAATAATATTTGCCACACCCTGTCCCCATCCCCCAAAAAATCATAATGCAGCAATCAGAAGCTAATTGCTAAATGACCTCTCTGACTGCAGTTGCTTAGGTCTGTCAAATGTGAAAAAGCATCCACAGAAAAGCATTCTAGGGGGAAAAAAAACTGATCATGGATTTTCCAGGTAGCCAGAAAGATGCCTTCCTGAGAAAGTGTCCACTGCTGAGTTTGGAAAAGGGACAAATAAACCAGAAAATGAAACATTTAAACACAGAGTTTAAAAAATACCAGTATTACAATATCAAGTAAGATATTAATTTTACTCCTACTCACCTAAACCAGATTTTTTTAACCTCTTTAAGTGCTGGCTTGTTTGTTTTCCAGTTGGAGACTTTTGCCCATGTTTCATCTCTTTATCGGAACCATCTGCTTCACCATTTTTAGATTCAGATCCTTAGGAAAAAATAAAAAATCCCAAACATGATATAATGCACATGTATCAACAATCACCCCAGCACTCCCTACACTGTAAATAAAACAAAAATAGGGTTTAAAAAAATTGACATCTACTTGCTGAAAGGCAATACACCTTTCTGGCCACAATATGATTCCTCATCACCAGAGGAAATGGAAGTAAAAGCTCAATAAATCAATTAAGTGCTGAAAACTAAAGTTTATGGAACACTGCAGTCAATAAAAATGTTCACTGATCTAATAAAAATAACATTTTCCTATAATGCCCAAGAGATATCCTTAACAATATTTTAACTTCAAGTTATGGGGCAGTAAAGCAACCTAAAGGCAAAAAAAGATCATTTCTTTGTGAAGAAACATTTATGGAAGACATATGCCTGGAAATACAATTGTCAATTTGTGTTAAACATAGACATAGAAATCTCTTAAAATGAGGCAACTTAACCACAAGAACTAAAGGTCAAGGTTACGCTGCAGTGCTAAGCACGGTACCAGATGAAGAAAAGCTAACAAAAGGATCCGAGTAGTGCAATGCAGAATTGAGACACAAATTCACATTCACAGAGAAGCTTGCCTCCCCCACCCCTCCCCTTTTTATGGCATCGAATACCAGCATGTGGTCCCCCATTAGACTTCCAGTGCCAAACAAAATGTTACTTTGCATGCCTTTAAAGCTGCTGCTCTCACCAATTGTCATTTTACTGTGTGCCTTCAGTTCTTTATTAAAGAAAAAGCTCCATCCTTGAGACACCAGATTTGATAAGGAAATAAAGACGTTAAACAAAGCCACCAAGTGGAAATATTATTTCAGCAGTTCCAAATTCTGCATGCTACACAGCTGATTCAGAGAAAGGCTCTGTGACTGGAGCTGATCTTGCAAACGGTCCTTTAGCTATTTACCTGAAGGTGAATCCGACTGCTCATCAGACACCTTTAATGGTGTCAAAACAACACGAGGAACAGTCTTGTTTACCATCATTGAGACTCCATTTCTTCTTTTCTGCTGTTGTCTTAAAGCCTACAAAAACGATAACAAAACATAAAAATGTAACAAAAAATAATGCTTATAAGTGAATTACATGAGACATTTCTTCTCTGCCATTAAACTGAATCTCTTAAAATAAGCATAATTTACATAGCTACTGACTTGCCAGAATTCACACTCGTCCCCTTTATGTCATTTTCCTTTAAAACATAAAATCAGGCTTTTGGTTATAAAGAGAAAGAAGATGCACTTTAGATCATTTTCCAATACAGTTTTGACAACAAAGAAGCACATAACTGTTTGCTCTACCTTAACAGCACAACATGATAACCCATGGAATGTGAAACTAAGACTTCCAAGTAAAAAAGATGTAAAATAAATGTTTCAAAACCAGAATAAAAATATATGTCTGCACATCTCTCGCAGGTGCATCCTCTCCAGTATACTGCTCAGTCAATCAAGTTAACACAGAGTGTCATCAGTATGTACAGCATGTAAGGACTACAGTATTGATGCACTCACTCAGCCGTGAGTAGTGCTGCACAAAATCACTGAACATGGCAGGAATCATTTATTTTTGTGAAGGGAATCAGTCCTAATCTTGGAAATCTTGCAGCACTTGGCTTCTGTCTGCTTGACTTTGGGCATTAACCTTCAGAACACGAACATGATGGTGTTCTGGCAAATCTGGGGGAAAATGATACAAGAATAAATCTCTACAAATGGGAGTGCTTTGTGTTTCATAAATGGATCGAATACAGGGTTGATAATGTAATACAAAATATTTAAAGATTAGAAATAGCAAATAGCTGTCAGAGTGTTTTATATGGAAAATGATATCTAAGTCAAAAGATATTAAAACATACAAATATGGATACTTGCCAATTAATACATTTGCAAACATTAAAATTCTGGAATAAATCAGAATGGGCTGGGCTTAATACGGATCTCTCCTATCCTCCTGTCTATTTTTCTCCAATCTGATAGTCAGTCTCTTTTTATAACTGTGATTTGTGTTATGATCTTGGGGGGGGATTTATTAAAGTAATACTATATCAACAAGGAACATATTTGATATGAATTATTCCTGTAGGTTTATGAGCATGAATGACTGATGCCTTACAAGGTTTAAGTCTGCAACTTCAATTAATCTGTAATATCTTTCCAAAATGTTCACATAGCTAAAGAAATAATAATAAAAAAAATCTTGGGGGGGGAGGGGGGTGGGTGGGGAAGAGCGGGAGGGGGAAGAAAGAATCAATATCACTCTATTCCTCTAAATAACACACTACACAACATAAAATACACCAAGCCACACAAAAGCTATTTCATCGATTAACCCCTTTTATAGTACACTTCTTGAAAGACACATAAGCACTGTGCAATAAAAAGCAAATGAGAACACTTGAAATCAAACAAAGAGAGGAAGCTGGTCAGATCTGCACTGAACTGAAGAACCAAGTTGAAAACCACAAACACAGCCTTTACTTCACACATTTTTGAGACAGAACATTCATACTGGTATTGAGCAAGCACATCCAGACTTGTAGACAGAAAATTCCAAAATGTTAACATTTCTCAAAAATTCCCCAAAATTCCAAAAATTACCCTCAGGGCCCAGTCCTGCCAAGCTAAGTGTCAGACCAGGTGGATCCTTGTTTAATAGTAATACCACTGAGACTGTAACAAACAGTCCACCAAAAAGCAAGTCAGGCAACTTCTGCGCTACCAGTATACCACTATAACCACAGCCCAAACTTTGTATTCTTGTGCCCCAAAGCCTGATTTGCCTGGTAACGAACAAAGAGAAGAAATACCCATCCTCAGCATCATTCTTCCTAGACAAATGCGTAACAGCCCAAACGATGCCCTGTGTTCTCCTTCAGTCTCCTCCTGACCTTTCCAGAAAATTTCCACCTCCACCAGGGACCGTAGCCTTGTTGCCAGTATCCATAAGGAAATACCATTTTAATGATTTATACAGTCACTGTGGCAAAGGTAGATTCTTTGTAAAGCCTCGCCGTTGATTTTCAATGCTTTAGACTGAACTCCCATGAACAAGAAGGTAACAGCAGTGTACCCTCTGTCAATGACAGGTAGTCAGTGTTCACACACCTTAGGTGACACAGGCGCTGCTGGAGCGAGGGCAGCGGCACCCAATCTTTGTCAGACGCACCACTTACCTGCTTCCGTTCTACAGGAAGGCCATTTGCGGACCTTAAGCATACATTTATGCAACTGAGCTGGCACTTCCAAGAAGCACAGGCCACCCCATGGTCACAGAGCATTAGTGCAAGACAGTGTGGCTCGTCCCAGCACTCCCTGGACACTCAGAGCCATAAGAGTGGGGAACACCGCTGGGTGACAGCAAATGCTGCTGCCAGAACTACCTTGAGGCATAGCCCACTTCTGAGCTACGGGCTAAGCACCTCAACATGTGAGGATCAAGCACAACCTTAAAGACACCATTTGTCTTTGACACACATTTGCTTTTCAGGGTTTTTTGTTCCCCTTAACATTCATTGTTTCACTGCCAGTCCCTCACCCATCTCATCCATCCAGTTTCACAACATAAGAAACCGATCACCACACAGGGCCCATAGCTAAGTTTGGAAATCAGTCTGTTCGGGATGACTTAGGCTGACAGTAAAGCTACACACATGTGCACACCTGAAAGACAGGTTGTAGATTGGAAAATAAAATTAAAACCATGTGGACATCAAAGTCAAAGTATTAACACGAAATGCAAATGAATTATGCTGAGCTCAGACTATGCTGTGCCTGGAGAGTAGATGAATAATCTTCCTTACGCTTCTCAATCTTTTAATTTGTCAAAGGAAAGATAGGAGGCAAGGGAGGAGGGTACCACAATATCAAGTAAATAATCTAAAATTTGATTTGCAGGGTAAAGAGTTGGCTGAGATTTGGCTCAGTCATCATGTTTAGTGGGACATGTTATTCACAGTTAATCACAATTTTGTGTTAAGTTCTCTTTTGAATTTAAATCTTCAGGGTATGAAATTCTGGATAGACAAGTCTTTGCAAGACAACGCTAGGAGCACTGCAGCAGAGGGAGAAATTGTCGACTGCCGCACAGTTACTAGTAAAGCCAAACACCAGAAGGAGTTAAGTATAAACCAAGGACACTCTCTGCTGAGGACGAACATATAACTTCTCTACACTTAGCCTGAGGGATATTAATTTTAGGATACAAGACTACTGTAGGGCAAGACAAGAGGCTTGTATCCCAAGATTAATTCTACTCTAGCTGGGAAGTCAATGGGATTACTCCAAACGAAACATACACTCAATGCTTTGCTATATTGAGCTTTTAGTGCACCAAGCTAATTTAGAGCTTTCTTAGTCACCATGACCAAATAAATCTTTAGTCTTGGCTCGTCTGATGAAAGGAATAAACACAAAGTAGATGAGTCAAATTTGTAACCAGCACTGAAGAAAATCAGTGAATTTGTAACTTATTTGAAACAAAACTGGTTCCAGATCTCCCCGTAGATACAGAAACAGTAACTAACACAAACTACATTGGCATCTTTTACCAGCACAGCCTTTTGCATCTCATCCATATTTAGAAATAGATAACCTCCTGGCTGGGCTTCCTACAGATCTGCAACAAATAGCCGATGATTCTACCAAACGATAAGGTGTCATTTTTACTATGGAAAGTAAAAGAGAAACACATATAGGACATATGTTCACTTACATAAACTACATTTTTCTTTAATGAGACTCTATGTTTACATTTCAAATGTATTCAACCAGTTTGTGCTAAAAGCTTGAGTTAAAAGAGCTGCAAGATGTGAATTCCTATAACTGATCACTGTTGAAGTATTCCATAACACACTCCTACTATCCTGTCTGTACAGCACATAAATAAAAAAGGAGAGAAAGAAAATGGAAGTTCATGTGGTTTACAAATTAAACATTAAAAGCTCTCTTAAAATCACCACCAAAATGTAGTACTTACATCCCGCCTTTCACAAGCAGATTTGCAAAGGACATCTGTGAATCTCTCGTACCTAATGAGTATGGAGAATTCCCAATATTCCCATTCACAAAAATGAACTTGTGACCATCTGTTGAATAACACTGCCATGGTCATTATACAGGACTTGGCATAATTAATTTGTTTAGTGAAATTATTTTTATTGCCAAAATTTTTAAAGTAACCTATCAATTGATTTTCATCCAAAGAACTCAAAATAACATTAAAAGATGAGTATTAAGAAAAGACAAACTCTGAAGATAGATGGCAAAGGAAAAACAACATGAAAATAAAAATGATCTCATTCCAAGCAGTTTTTATAGAGGTAACAAGCGCAAGTCTCTTTCTCTTTTTTGGGGAGTTTATGCCCTGCTGGTATACAGCAGCATATTGGAGGTTTCATGAATGCCATTATCTGTTCTTAAGAATAATAATTTCATATTTAGTTGATCTTAACACAGGAAGGACTTTCTCACCCATGTGACAAAATGGTAGACTCTCTTCAGTAAAAACTAATAAAGTTGTCTTTGAAGTAGGAATGAAAGCAAACAATATAAACTAAAAGGTAACTGGAGAGAGGGGAAATATACATCCCCGAAAGAGCACCAGAAGCAGAATGTCAAGCTCTGTGCTCTGATTTTACTGCTGCTCTGGGTATTTTTTTATTATTTTTCTTTCCCACATCTTTTCAACTCAGAATGAAAAAATGCAGCATACAGACAAACCATTAATGCAGAAAACCACTTTCATTTGAGCTTAAATGCATGACATGCTGAGAATGTTAAAAATTAAGTTATTAACAACAAAGATGTGTAACACTTGGTTGCACTGAGCAACATCGTCCTAGATTTCTATTTGTTCCATAAATGTCAAGTCTACATTCTGAAACTTGTATCATGAAACATAACCTTTGAAATTTCACACACTGTGGATCAAAAATGTAAAGCTATGGGATTCTTCCGTTCTGCCACGTGAAAAACACAAGCTATGATACACTGAGAAAAAGTCTATTGCACAAAATAAATAACAACTATACATCATGGTCATGGATCCCAAATTGGCAAAGATGAAACAGACATAGTTTATCACTGATTCACAGCACCATCAGTCTTTGTCCTCTCTCTCACCCTCATTTTATTAGCAAAATTAAGACAGCCTAATGACTGTGTCTATATTAAATGAAAATTTCTCAGTAGCAACCTGTTTCATGGATACACAGAGCAGTTAACACAGTAAGGATCACAAATAATGAAGTATAAACACATTATTATTTTCAGGATGCCACTACGTCCCATATTAAACATACATTAAAAGTACTCAGTTATAAGCATGCAAACATAAGAACAATAATAAAGATGTCTTAGGGAAACAGCTACAAAATACAAAGTGCCGTTTCCAAAGCATACAGTAAATTAATTCCAACCAGTCTTGTACACCAAACATAACAGTATTGGTGCCAAGTGTACACAGCTGATCATGTGGAGATGCAGAGTAGTGGTAGAACACCAGGCTGGAAGTTTGGAGACCTAGGATTTATTTTCAAACTCTGCTAATAACTTGTCAAACAAGCACCTATTGTCCTATGGCATCCTCCTACCCTGTGACACTCTCATCTGTAGTTGGAACAAAATTAATTTCTTGCTATGTATTTGTTATGTAGGTCCCAGTAGTGGTCAGGGTCTTTATGTACAACAACATTAACACTTGAACATTCATCTGTATGTTAACCAACAGTGAACTAAGTGCTTGGACATTCATGAGGCGGAGACGGAGAGATGTGTGTATTGATGTGCGTGTCTGCACACCTGCGAGCCAGGACTGTCTTCTAAAGGATTACAATAATGCCTCCACAGCTACAGTTGCCGCAGATCATAACAGACTGTAAAGTAAACATATTTGTTCTTTTCTCAACCACAGACACAAGACAAAAAAAACACATGATGTGTTCCATGTCTGTTCTGACTTGCATGTGAATGGGAATGATGCATTGGCTCAGTGACACTATTTTCCAAAGAGAAGAGGTGGTTTTTTTCTTTTTTTGTTTTGTATTGTTTTAATTGCCTGTGTAGTAGTAAACTAATAATATTTATCAGCTGAAAAGTGTTTTATGGGGAAATCTGTTTCTTGGCACAACAAAGCACGTATAGGTAAGGAAACAGTTGGTAGAAAGCAGTTCGAAAACAAAATAAAATAAAGACAGCAATGTAATACAAAATCTTAAAAACAGTAATCAACATTTTCCATTAGGTCAAATTTGCAAACATACTCTGCACAGGGTCAAGAGTATGCTGTAGGGGCTTCAGGGCTAGACCACCATTCTCCAGATAAAAAAAATCTTGTCATGTTACCTCTCGCAGAAACGCCTGCACCAATTTACGTTGCACCACTGTAAGCAGTTACAGGGTAATGCCTTTCTGCCAGACACCCTATTTCAGCTGGGGTTCTGCCGTATGCCCACACACCCTGAGCACTCAGCCTTCTGGGGACCTACCCAACAGCTCCTGCAGGAGCATTGGTAGATAACTGCTTGTCAGTATTCTGTAGGAGGCTTCCTAGAGCTCTGAAGAGTTGTGAGGTGTTCCAACTCCTGTCTTTCCCAGAAAAGGCCAACCATTTCTAGGATGCACTTCAAAATCAAGGCAGGATTCATTTTCACCTGGGTATAATTTCATGTTATAAACTATTCAAATCAAAAGTCGTTCTCTTCCTATGGCTCAGACAGAGATACTCAGACACCCACTGCCACTATATGGAAAAATCACGTAACATCATTGGAAAAGCTTGACTGGGACTCTCGTCTCTGGTGACAATATTTGTCATTAATACAGTAGCAATGACCAATCCATTTTAAATAGTTCCTCAGGTTACTTAAAGAAAAACATTATCAGACATGTGCAATGCTTAGAACTAGGCCACTATCAACAGCTTGATTGTCTGAGACTTTGGGACAAGCAACTGCATCTACAGAGCAGAACAAAGACAGTGCTTTTGACCTATATTTGGGAAGGACATTCCTCTATGTAGTCGTGGTAGATTTAAACAAAGGTAATGTCAATACAGGACATATTTTAACTGAGGGACACTGTCCTACAGTGAGGTAGAGAGGCAACTATGCTTCAACATGGTACTGTTCCAAAGTTGCTTTTAAATTCTTCTCAGTTATTTTTCAGACTAAGAAATTCTGGAAAATACATTTATTAAAACAGAAAACATGCAGAGGCACTGCAAAAAGCATGCTATGTACAACCCTAGAGAAAAAACAAACAAGCAGAATGCGCCAGCAACTAAGAGCTAGTTATTAAAAAGCAGTACAAGAAGTATACAGGGATTGTATGGATTCCTGTCCCTTTCTTTCCATCACAGGTAAAGGCTGAGGACCATGGGGATGACCCAGAAAAAAGTCTCATAAACATTGTCTTGCGTCTTACCAAAGCACTGTGTTGAGCAGCCGGTACCTGCTGCCCATGCATAGGGACCTTTAGAGGGACATACCGTGCAGCCTGCCTTCGGGCAATGCATGTACTCCCTGAAGAGCTCCTGCTGGAACTCTTGCTCTTCCAGCTTCTTTTCCCCATTACGCAGTCTCCCTGCCATAGTTTCTCTGTCCTCTTCCCTAGACTTGTCTTGGCAATCAGAAAATCAGTTTAGTTTATCATCTTCAAAATTCCACTTTCCTGAATGCAATTTGTAAATTCCACTGTCCCTTCCCATGTCTCTCTAGAAGTCAAAAAGCAACATGTTTTCCTTGTTTTCCATTTGTTGACAGGAAAATTTGTCAAGAATCATCATTTATGTTGCCAGACATCTGATCAAAAGCTTCAGCTAGGGAGCCAGAATTCTCCAACTGTGGCCTTGGTATATTTGTAGCATCTGAAATGAAACATAGGAAGATGGTTAACAGAGACACTGAGAAACTGCAGCAAATTCTCTATACTGAGGAATTCAGTACAAAAAATACCTCTCAGTTCACAGTGGATTTTCACAGTCTTTCAGGAAGACACCCTGCACTCAATTCTATGTGATAAGGACATAATCATAATGATCTCCTCTGTCACCTTTGTTTCTCTGGGGGCAAGTAAGGAAAAGGAGGGCAGGCAATATATCAGGCTTATCTCAGAACGTGTGAGTAGTTGCTCAAATGAGTCAAAGGATAGATGTCACAGAAACACTCATACTGGCTTAATTCCTACAGACAGCAAAATGCTTCAAGATAATCTGCATCTGGCTGTAGTCAAGGAAAGAAGTCCTAACTGCTTGTGGAGGGAGCAAAACTGGTGAGTTTGCTCTCATTCTTATCTCAAAGCAAGACAAGCAGTGTGCCTGAGCTGAAGACAGGAAAGCAAATCCACACCAGCATCAAGGGAGATCAGGATTCTACCTTCAGTGCCAACCTAGGCACTTGGACATCTGAGTCCTTAAAAAACAAACAAAGAAATCTTGATAAACTAGTCCTGTGAATTTGGGTAAATCAGGGTTAAATTTTACTGTTCACCATTTTGCTCTGAAATTTAGTCTCTTGTTGCTTCAGATTGTAGGCTGGTTTCTAATAATAATTACAACTGTGCTAGAAAAGTCAGCCTGAAATGTTATTTAGAGGTGTACAGGTCTAACCTTTTATAATTCAGAAGCAACACATGAGCCAAACTGTAACTTCCCCATAGCTCTCTTACTGCTTGGGGCCTGAGAGCATCCACTGGTAAAAAAAGGAGCTGCCACTTTGACTGTAAAAATAGATTATGTGGATGAAAAAACTGCATCTACCCACTTTTTGAAAAATAGTGGCACATATATGAACCCAGCCACCAAGCATGCAGACAAAGCCCAAAGTTAAGAAAAACAAAACAAACCATGTCAGTAACATACCTTGTGTAGATTCCCTTATTTCCTGAGCTTCTCTCCTCCCAAACCCACTTGGCTGCTGTCTCTGGAGTTTCTGTCTCTACAAAGAGATCTGGATGCCCAGCACAGTCTCAGACATGTCCTGGTCTGTATTCAGATCCTGAGTCTGAATGGAGTATCCTTCTCTTCTCCCAACAGAAAATTTATGGGTACCCTTCTTGGTGCTGATTCCAAAGTGCCAAAAGTGAGGCAGGATTTTCTTCCATGTCTGAGAGGTCTACTATCATCCCAGACATCGTTATAGAGAATCTTCAAGTTCTTTATCCTCTCTTGGTACTGCCCCAGGAAACAATTGGTACACTGATGGACAAGGTGTTCTTAAACTTGGCTATCAGAGTCCAACAGACACTAATACCACCTCAATGTCCTGGATATTCACACATGCTCAGTGTTACCTACACGAGGCCAGTTTGCAGGTATGACCGTTTCTTCTGAGGAATGTTCCAAGAACACCTTGATAGATACAGACAAATCTGTACGGAACGAAGACTTCCAGAAAAAGTATCACCTCAAGTCAATGGAACAGAAACTGAACCAGAGAGGAGCATGGTAGATACTACACCATGACTTGATGTTCGTACTTGAGTTAGCCTTGTCCAGAGCAAGAATAATTCACACAGTAGTGTGACCATGCACCACTGCTAGCAGATGCAGATGTAGTTCAGCACTTTCTCAGGAAGAGGTCCTTACTTGGGTCTGCATGCCAAAACTCTCGAGTGTGAAAATGAGGTAAATCAGTATGGAAGTGAGTCAGTATGGAACTGATCGGTACTGACAGGAACTCAGCACGTGACAGCATCCCATAAACCTTCTTTTCAAAGGTAGTGGATCAGCAACAGCCGGGCACACATACCCAAGCACTCCCATCAGTAAAAGGGAAACAGAAATCTGTCAAATCTGCCATCAGAAAGCCAAGCATAAAAAGCAGCTCTACACCATAGACTCTTTTGTCTAAACTCTCATGAATGGGAACTATTTTTGTTGGACATTACACTCAGACACTATACAAGACCAAAACTGAATCTCCCTCAAAAGTAAAGAAGAAGCATGAAACACGCAGCAGTAAAACACTCAAAACCCTTCTCCCAACAAGGACGCTATGGAAGACAGTGAAGCTAGAAAGTTTCCAGACCAAAATAGCAGCCCAGCCTTTGAAAGGTGAGGAGATAAGGCCTGAACTGTGACACAGTCCATTGCAACTGTAAACCTCCTTAGCCCCTGCAAAGTACCTCAGATCCACCACTGCCTGAGAGAAATCAAGACCAAGAGCCAGGCCTCAGAAAGGAGCCTTTTCCTCCAAGCTCCTGCGTAACTCAAGGAATGCCATGTTGTGACTAATTTGATTCACGAGAACATCCTAAAATGCATGCTGTTAACCAAGGAAACATGAGATTGTTCTTTGAAATCTAAACCCAGGAACATACCTCTAGAATTCATTACAAATCAAATCATATGTAAATTCAGCATATAATACTTTAAAGAGAATTACATATGACTGAAGTAGTTAATAAGTAGATAAACAGTGGAGAAAATCTAATTCTAGCTCAGATCTTCAAGTAATACTGCACGTTATCAACTTCCCTCTCACTTTATTTTTAATGGATTACAAAACAAATACGCATAAGATCAAGTTAATGTGAAGAACCCACTGTTTTTAAATAAATTGAACAAAAAACTGTTTGAAAGACTATCTTGTATTTTTTCATTCTGTGAAGAGTGTTTCATAATAGAAAAAAAGCAATTGCTAGGGAAGACCCCATTTTGACATATATACAGTATATGTATGTTTATACAGTATAAACATCTTGCTGAGAGTGCAACGATGGCTTATACTCTGTTACTTTACCATGGACGCAGTAAGTTAGTGACAGTTGGAGGAGTGTTGCATACAGCTGCCTAAAGTTTCTTGTGTATTCAAACGTACTACAGGTTCTTCTTTGTACATATTTTAGGTATTATGTATCCATAAAAGCAATAGAAAGATTGGAAAGTGAAAGAATAAATTTCCAACAGCAATTTTATAGATAAAATCACTATTAAAGTTTATTCACCTCTGCTACAATATCAACTTAAACGAAATCTGCAGCATGTATATGGCAGCAGCCAACACCTGAAACTTTAGAGAAAACAAAGCAAAAATCCTGTACTATTCCACAATATAAATGCCCATTTGACTAATACTGTACATAAAGAAAACATTATACTGATAGTTGAAGTAATTCTCTCATACTCTGAAGTACAGGATCTAATTACCATCAACTTAATTAAAACAGATTTCTTTTGATCGATTACTTAACTTTCTCATACTGCTCTAACTCTACTGCCTTAGGGAATGTTTTCAAATATTTTCAACAATGTTATGACTTTTTATATTAATTAAGCTATTCTATTTAGTGTACCCTTTTAAAAAAATTCTTCTCAATGCTATACATCTGCAAAGTGACAAATGGTAGAGTTTAAACAGTTACAGAAGTTCAAACATTTGTGGCTTTGCCACATATTTTCCCCCTCCTTTCCCTTTACCCACTCCCTCTACCCCTAGGAAAGTGCACGTCACAAAAGATGTGTAGAGAAGAGTTTCCAAAAATTGTGTCCTTTTCACAACTATCCACACAGTCAGTGCACTGCTTTGTGCCCACTGCTCAATCTTCCCAACCAAACAGATGTGAGACCCCAATCTAATAAACCTTTCCAGTCCTCAAGCCTGTAAGTACAAGATAATCTTATGTGAATGATAAAGGTCTATTAATTTTAGTGGATTTAAACCCAAACGCATGAAAAACTAAGCACGAATGCTGAAGTGTGTCGAGAAGGAGATGCGGACAGACTTTGCTTAACTTAAACCTAAATCAACAACGCTGTAATAAACTGTGCCATGAAATACTAGACCCCTGTTAACTGTAAGAGAGCAGTTATGAGAAAAAATGATAACAACATCATCTCATTATGCTAACGCTTTAGAGAAGTTGTCTTTCATTTTTTTTAGTCTTAGTAAGACTAAAACAATTCTTATATACTCAAAATTGAGAGATGATTTTTTTGTTTTAATTACGATTTTTTACTTTTTCATTTACCCAGCTGTAAACTGAAAGGATTTGGCACTGTTGGAAAATAATTTTCACATTGTTATGCTTTCAGTTAATGTCTGACTTCAATACTCACTTACTGTTGCCAAGCTTTACTACTTATTATGCAACCTAAATCACCCAAATCAGAAGTTATTCAAAAAACAAAAACTACCCCTCTTTTATACACTGTAGTGTCAAACACAATATAAAAGAAAAATTACTTAACAGACAATAAAGAAAAACTGAACAGCAAATATACCCAGTTTCTTACCTATCTGCAGAATTTCTTTCAAAATCCCTTTTTTTTATTTTAAGCCTCACATAAAATTTCCAGCACAAATGCTAACATCAGAAAAGCAGGGATGCGATAATATAAACAACTTTGCATACTTGAAAAGCACTTAAAAAACCATCAAACTCACAGTACATAGCAGGACCGCGCCATCGGTAAATAAAAAGAAAACCCACCCAGCAATACACTACTAAACAAAGCACTAGATCCTCAGAAACGCCTCGAAATTCTGCTGAGATCTTATTTGTGTAAGACGGACACACAGGCTAAAGGGAAGCCAATTGATTACCAGTCAATACAAGCTTACCTGCTTAAGTGCTTTCTTTGTGTGCTGCTGGAAGGAAGATACTAGCTTGCTTTGCACCGGTGCATTAGTAAGGCTCAAATCACGATTGGAAGACATATCTTCAGATGTCTGCTTTGGGCAAACTTTATAAAAAGAAAAAAAGAAAAAAAAAATCACAATACTGTTATGGGGGTTATCTTCCCTGTATCCTGGAAAGTCACGAGGACACTAAAAACAAGAGCCAGGTGCCTTGAAAACAAAAAGCTTGATCTAAGAAATTAAACTAATCTCGAGGTCCAGATGAGCTGAAAATCTGTCCGTATTCTAAATAAATGCATTGCTTCACAAATATTTGTACCTCATTATAACCTTTTTACGCAGTTCTGGAGGCCCTGCACATTTTGCCTTTCAGGTCCTGAAGGGTAACAGAAATCATTTAACTATGATTTTCACACAGAAGCCAGACAAAAATTATCTTCCTCACCAAGACATTTTTAATAGATTATTATGTGTCTAAACATGTATTTATACAAGAGATACTGATGATCCTGTGTTCTAGAAATATTTATAAGCACACCACTTCATGCCAGATTGTAATGGCTTGCATAGGAGCCAGACTCATCTATTTTGTAAGTATCTCTTGGTAAAGCTAAGAACACACACTTTCCTGTTTAACGGGTAGACTGGAACATCCTGCAAAGAGGAATTCTGTCTCTCATTGCTACTTGTCAGCCTCTTAAATAACGCATGTTTTAAGGAACAAATATGACAGTACTTGCATTGAACAGCCTCTTGAATATATGTAGTGTGAGACACAGAAAAAGTCTCCTGGTTAAAAATAGAAGGAAATACGATTAACTGATTGAAAAATCCCGGCTTTATTAAAGAGATATGGATGCTGTGACAACAGCTGGAGGATCCTCTTAGTCTTGGTAGTCAGTAACCTTGACTAAAAGGGCTGTAAAAACCTTTCCACTCTTAATGACTTGTACTACTACTAGTCTCAATAGTGTCCTAAGACAACCCAGCTAAAACAGCATTAGAATGGATCCAAAAATTAAGAAGCTTTCCACTGCTGACTCAGTTGAAGCCTGTCTTCCAGCACTGCTCAGAACTGGTTGTGTGTTGACACACCTACTTTATAATGCCCTGCAGCTGTATGTAGTTTTGCAAGGTTTGCCATACTTCGCACACTTACCAGAACAGTTTGAAGACACTCAAAGCAGCTGCACAGACACATGCCAAAAATAATTTTAGCCCAATGTTTCTGTTTGCCTATGGTTTTCTCCTCCCAGCCTTCAGTGGGATGAGCAGACACCTGAAGTAGCATTCTAACTCCCTTACCTTTAGCAATATTTCATAGAAGTATTTAAATCCTGTTTTTCTTAGGGTTTGTAAGAAAAAAAGATAGAATAGAGACAATTTACTTATTAATAATTAATGGCTACCATAAGGTGCATGTGATATTAAACATTTGGTTTTACACTGAAAGGAAAAATAATTAATACGTACCTCACACTCTGTTTTATGGCATCGGCATTATGTCAAGATAATTTTCATATTAGATTAAAAATTTTCATTAGCAGATAAGACAAATCCTATTTTGTCACGAGATTTAGAACTTATATTTGTCACCTTTTTCCCTTATACTTGAAAGATTTGTCAAAATATACAAAGAAGCTGCAACAGAAAACAGGATCTGAGTTTACAGCACCACCTGGTTTGGATCAATCTTTTCCACATGATGAGCAAAGCTTACTATCAAAAAAGACAACTTAAAGGAGCAGCAAATGTCAGCAGAAAACAAACAATAGCTGGTTTATATAATCTAAATCACTGCAATAGCTAAGCTCTGGAGACAAAGAACACCTACACCAAAATAAAAAACTGACATTTCAAATTACCCAGCTTTTGTCTTTTCAAGAATTTTTTTTACTGTTTTCTGGCAAAGTCAAAGAAATGAAGAAAAAAAACCAAGAACAGGGTGTGCACACCAACCCCTGAGTTAAGGAGAGGAGAACAGAAACAATTTAAATACGTCTAAAGCATGGGAACTGTTATGTACTTAACTATCATTCCTAAGAGAGTCTACGTGACGTGCCATGAAAAATCTACTCCTGTTCTCCAGAATGACTGCAACTCTTACTACATTCTTGTTTAAATGGGAAATTCTGATTTTCATTACACTGATCTAGGACATTACCGAGAGACTCCCCCATTTATTTTGGTGATAAAGTTCAGACTGGAGAGGTTTGGCAGCACGTACTGATGACACTCAACACTACAACTATTAATGTCAGAGTCATGATACAGAACAGAAACAAAAATAAATATAGTTCTACATTAATGTTGTGCTTTCATTCATTTTTCTTTTAGCAATAAACCCTGAAATTGTGACGGGGTCTATTAGAGGCCATACTTGTTATTTCTATAATTAATTCAATTTTACATAAAATGAGTGTATTGGTTTCTTTTGCTTCTGATTTTTAAAGCTTTATCAACAAAATTAACCAAGGAACAGGGATTGTTCTAATGGGTGAAGCAACTGGAACTGAAATAATACAACAGCTTTCCATCGCTGCAATCTCGTCCGCAGGCACAGAAGGAAGGTTGGCTGGTTTGGTTTAGTGCAACCCAAACCTAGTTCCTTCACAGTCTGGAAAAACAAACCTTTTCCTGTAGTCTATTATTAAAGACATAGATATGTGAGGCTGAAATCCGCTGCTTAAAAATTTTTAAATTACATGCTGATTAGAGAAACTCAACTTCATTTATTTATAACAAATGATACTTCCTTTCTAAAATATATTTTGTACATTATAAATATTTTCCTTCATATATCTAGTAGCTTAAAATAATAAGAAGCTATTTTAAATACTGTTTTCCATGTTTTAATTAAATTTTCATTTCTATTTAAAACCAGCTTGATAGAAATCATGGCTATAAACCTAACTATATAGTATATAAGAGATGTCATTGCCTATTTTCCCAAAGTAGAAGATACAAGCATTAAAAATATAAATACATTATGTTACTTTATATAATTGCTTAATAACTTATACAGTCTACTCACTTGATTAGCAAAAAACTATTAAAATTGATACACTGACTTTATTTAGAGGATAATAAAGATATTCATTGTTTACAAAACAATATGAATTGACTTTTCTGTAGGAAATCAAATACAAATATGAGGCAATGAATAAATTTATTCTTCAAAACATGTTCTGCTCCTTAGTGATTTAAATCCATCTGTGCCAAAACCTCACTATACTACAATGTCTGTGACCACAGAAAATTGTATTTATTTATTTGTTCATTTGTATGGATAAATTCCAACTTCTTTCCTCTGAATGAGTCAGAAATTTAAAAAAAGGGGAAAATATGACAGCAAAATATGTCAGTGTCTGAAGTGAACATTGGTGATCCTAGTAAAAAAATCCAATGCCTGAAGAACAGAACAGGCATTTCTGCTATGGAAACCAAAGAACACAGTAAAAGAAAAACAAATTCAAGAAGAGCCAGTGGTCTTTCTACATATGTACAACTTAGGAAAGCTGCAACTACTTTGTCCGTAAGCACTGAGGATGCGTGAATATTATCAGATCCACGTTCGCTTCAAAAGCTTTATCAGAAAAGAATGCTAAAAATAAACGGGATGCTGGGGAGAAAAAAAGAACCCTGAAAGAATGCAACAGATGAAGGAAAAATATTTGGGAAGCAAATAAAAAGGATTCATCCTTATTGCTACAGTAAAAAAAGAGAACAAGAGGAGTTTTAAGCCTCCAGGAGGCATTTCCATTTGGTGGAGAATAATTAGGCTCCATTCTTTAAATCAGCTTCTTCAAGGGCCAGGACTGAGTTAAGGAATAAAGCAAAAGGCAACTATAAAGCCATAAACTGTTAGGTTATGAGCTGGAAGAGCAGCTGGGTTTCTGAAGATAAGACCTCCTTAGTGAGTGTTCAGAGAGTGTCAACATGAATGATAGAATTAGAATTACTTAGCAGAAAGAGCATGTTAAAAATGTTTTTGACAACCTCCATTTAAAATAACTTCCTCTCTGCCATTTTTCCAAGACCAGTTTTGATAATTATTATGAAAGGCTATCATTTATAAAAATCAGCCATGCTATCTTTGAATTACAGATTTTATAGGCTATCTCTGTGATTTTTATTACCTTTTACCTTCCCCACCCACTATGATACATACATAACACCTATTAGAAGGCATGTTTCTTCAAAGAAACAGTTTTTATAGGAACGCAACTTAAACTTTTTCTGTCTCACTGCCTCTGAAAGTTATTAGGAAAAATTATAAACAGATTTATGTAACTAGATGGACAGAAAAGTTCCTGGTGTGCTTTAAGGAGCTTATTTTCCCCAAAATAAATAGTACAATTAATTCTGATTTCAGACAGACCATACTGATTTAAAATCAAACCAGCAGAATCAACAGCAGTTCACTTCTTTCTTTGTTACAGAAACCACAACAGATGAGAAGGATTGTTTACTAATGGCCATATTACAAAACACAAATTAATATTGTTACCATATGCTAAAGACTAGAATCTACCTCAAGCATAAAATGTATGCACACACTCTGGAGATACGAAACTTCATAGGGAACTCCCTTAGGAAAACATACACACAAAATCTCTCTCTAAAATATCCATAAAATTCAATATTTTCTTTGGGTGACACAGATCTATACTTGTATTGACATAAATGGTCACGCTTTGCCAACACAGATGTATCAAGTAATTCACCTCCATCACTCTTTGATCTCTAGAGCCCAACTTGCAAAATCTGAACAATTCTGAACGCGACCGTTTCCACCAGCTCTTGAAAATCAAAACCAGTTTGGGAGTTAGTTAATTGTACAAGTTCGCCAATGCAAGCAAAACCAGATGCATCTATCAAGGGTACTACCGTGGTTGTAATGTTCTTGTTGAAAAGCAATACTAGCACTGTGAAATGATAAGTAGTATTGAACAGTATTTTTTGGAAAAAGACATCAGATACCACATTAGCCTGGTAGCTTGCACTGAATCACATTATATTCTCGGCATGCTTTTGAGCCCAAGCAGTTCACAATCTTTGAAAACTGTGAATCCTTAATCCAAAGGACGTCAACATTTTCCACTAAAAATATACAGCCTGTCATCACTAAGCCACCAATTTCTTGGGCCTCATTAACTCTACTGTACAGCAAAGTAAGTAGATAAGAAAGATCTCTCCCTCAAGCTCCACAGTATCTTGTCTCATTCTTATGCCTCCCCTTTAGTGGCAATGAAACAAACAGAAATTAAACTCGATGCTGGGTACAGTATTTTTATTTTATAGCTACTTGTGGGGAGATGAGAAACAAACAACACAACACACAAAAAAAAAGGTGAAAAACTGTCCCCTTATGATGTGTCATCCAAAACTGTATGTTTGAGCTGCTATTCCGTTACCGCCCTTCTGCTTCTAGAACAGTCTATCCCACATCCAGATGTTCCCATGTGCAATGGACATACTCAGCAGAATCATCCAACATTATTCCCAAGAGCCAAGATGCTAAGGATAACAGGTTTCCTTGAATTGCCAGGAATTCTGTTCCCAGAAAGGGAATCTAAATGTGGACTCAGTTTTCAAACAATGGTGAATGTTCATTCCTTGCTTCAGGAGATATCTTAGTGGCTTCCTAGTCCAAAAAGCACAAGGTGTTCAAGAGCACAGTAGCTACAAAGACAGACCTACAGGATTCAGCGTGAATCTGATCCCCTAACGTCCATCATTTCATCTCCTACCTCTAAGAAAACTGCCTAAGAAATTAATTCTGCTGTTTCCTGTTTGCAACTGAAGAATTTACAGTTTTAGGAAGTGCTGAAAATCAAAGTTTCTCGAGAGGAGACATATGTCGCTTATATTTAGGCAAACATCAGAACCTATGTTTGGGTTGGGACTGGGGAGGGAAGTCACGCTACCATAGGAATTGCTACCTCCTCCACAGTTACATCATCGTGCATTCCACTGGCTTGTGTGAAGACACTTTTTAATCAACTGTGCTCCGTGGCTGATGGATTAGCCCTGGCTTCAGAAACCCTAGGGACAAATGCTTTTCAAGAACAGAACAACTTATTGATGGGCAAAAGGATATTATAGTCATCATTTTCCCAGGCAACTGTAATTGGGATTTTAATTCTTTTGCCAACTGCATCTTTACATCCTGCCCCTGTATTTGCGCAAAATGGAATTTATAAAACTATATGAGACTGCTAGAAGGCTTCTATAGAAATCCCATTCCAAACAAAACCAACTGTAGTGTAAAGAGTTTCTTTAACATATGCCTTTGGAGAAGAGAAAGATTTCTCCACAGCATCTGAAAATCCTAAGGTATGGCCATTCCAGTTGTCAGTTTACCAATGTGGAGTAACAGCTTTTGCTAAGTCATATGTGTTTATAACTGTGAGGAATTTTTATATTATTACGCTAATAAAATTTTTCAGTAGCCTGCATTTATACTGGGAACTGTTTGAATATCACCCGGGCCTTTTTACTCCAAAAGCTGGAGACTACCATCTAAAGCCCAGAAACGGACTGACACTCTTGCTTAGGATTTCATTCTCTGCTAACTTTAAAGAGGTACTTTTTAAACTCTTGCTAAGCAAGTTCTGATCACTGTCAGAACTGGGTCTTCTAGACTCTACCACAGTGGAAACAAGAGCAAATAAAATGTAATCAATTGGGCAACTAAGAATACAATGTGCAAATAATGTCCATCCTCCTATATATCACACATACTAAGGCTGAAAGGAGACATTGTACCTATCGACCTTTTCTAAAACACAAGTCAGAGAATTTAATAAAGTGGGTTTTGTACTGAATCAAATGTTATTTTTATGCCACAGAATAGTTTCCTGGAAAGAAATATATCCCAGCTTTAGAGTGAAAAGCTTAATTGATAGACATCTTGTTAGATTTTACTGCTAAACCAAATATTCTCTATAGAAATACCTTTTCACAAATATTTACAATCCAATCAAGTCACCATTTCATCTTTGATAAACTAACTAGACTGTCCCTATTAATTTTCCCAGAGCAAAGGAGGTATTTGTTCACTCACGAGTTCTTACATGTCTTTTCTAAATCCTTTCCTATTTTTCTTATTCTTTCTTACAGCTACAATGAATGCAATACCCTAGTAATCATTTAACTAGTGCTATACCCAAAGGAAACACTGTGCCTATATTATTTAACCAGTACTACCAAATTGTAGTCCAAGAGCTGTATTGAACTAATTAGCAAAAGCATCTCATTCATGTTCAATTCATTTTCTATTGTAAGCCTTAAACGCTTTTCAGATTTACTGATTTATTGAGTTTATGTTTCCACTGCACAAACGTGACCTTTTTTATTTAAAGTAAAAAAAAAAAATTCATGCTGTTCAACTGTAATCATTTACAAGGCAATCAAGAGAAGTCTCAACATTGTTATTTATTATCAATAAATTTAATCAAGAAGGATTTCATACTTTCAAAAACTATTGACAAAGATATTGAGTGAAGAGTGATCAAATCACATCCTCAAGAGAACAGCTAAAATATCTACTGTGGATGGTAATTCCTATGCCCTTGCAGATCTAATAATTTGTAATTTTCAATCCACTTAAAACTGCCTGCGTTTCTCAGGCATGGTGCTGGTTTTAAGCCACACATTCTACACTGTGAATGAAAACGCTTATAGAATTGTACATGTATATCAGTAGGTACCTTGAACAACAAAACTTTCAGTCTCAATAGAAGCTATTATCAAACGTTTGACAAAACGACGTTCTGTATCAGCTGACCGATACAGGATATGCTGTCTCCAATTCCTTATTAACCACATCCAGGATCAGCCTTTCTATATGCAGTATACACACATTATTGCCATCCAATTTACTCTTCCTAAATATTTTAACAGCATGACATAAAAAAAAAAAAAAAAGAAGTCTCATTTTAAAAAAGTTAAATATATCACAGATTTCCAAGATTTGTTAAAGATGAAATATGAGGGAATGTTCTCAGATTTAAAAACAACCTAGGTGTAATCTACTGCTCTACTCCAAAAATTTTAAAATATTTAATTTTAGCAGCTGCTCTTTTATGTCTCCATAAGTGACAGAATTATTTTTATTGCTGTAAGCTGTGAAAGTAGTATGCAGCCTTCTCCCAGTCCAAACCCAGCAATTTTCTACTTCTGGCATTCCGGCATCCTTACTTACATCCTACGACTCCTAAATAATTGCCAGGTTTCAGCCATGATTTTTGTTTGTTTATAACAAGTTACATCAACTTTTGCTTCCCTATCTGTAACTGTCCTTACGCGGCTCTTCACTGTTGTGTTCTTAGAGCGACTTTGGGAAGTGTGTATCAACAAATTGTCTGAGTATCACACTGGAATTATTGAATAAATATGTATGTTCACTTATATATGAAGTATACACTACACAAGCATAAAACCACTGCATAGATGGAGTCTGTAAAGTTATAGACATAATGTATCAAAGAAAATGAAGAAGCAGAGCCATTTAATAATTCCTGACTTTCGTTTTTCCACTGAACTTCAACACTTAGATCCACAACAACCTGTCCTAGGTATTTCTGTTACTATCAACACCGGGCTTTTTGTGATGTTTCAATGCTGCTAGCAAGCAAGATGAAATAGCAGTATCTATCAGTCCCATACAGGTGCAGCTTGGCAGCTAAGGGAGTTGCTCAAGATCAAAAAGGAAGTCGGCAGCAGTACGACAACTTGAGCTGAGCCTTTTCATGTCCTAGTTGTAAACAGGACACCCTCTCACCATATATGAAGCGAGCTGTAACAGCAGGCTGTAGCCCAGCAGTGGCATGGGTTATGAGGGGTTCTTCTTCAAGAGAAGAACTGATGAAGGAAAGGTTAATTTCAGACATCCTGGGAAGCTTGGTATTTGTATAAAGCTTTCACTTTACAAGCACTAGATGAGTGCACTTTTAATAAGAAGAATATTAATTCCTATTGCTTGCGAGTAATTTTAGGTGATTGAAAAAGACTGTGTTTTCTTTATCAGCAATTATTAACTCTCAAAGAGAAAAGATATTTCTAAGGTTGCCATTTTCAAGTTCTTGCAATGTTTCAGTTCGTCATTATCTCAGAGAAAAAAAAATGCACATGATTTAATCCGTATAGCCGTACGTCTTTATGTCAACATGGCACCCAGGGGAATCTCTGCCTGAACCAAAAAAAATATACAAACCTTTGTCCTGTGCCCAGAGCTCTACTGAGGCTCAACCCTACGTGCCTGCACTGAAATCAGTGAGATGTCTATCTGACAATTGCAAGTCTGAAGTCTGGTAAGGCAAATTACTCTTTAGCTGTGGGACCTAGAACAAAAAATTTCTAAGACAAAAAAACCTGCCTACTCAAAACACACCCAACAGCACTACTCACTGTCTTTTACAAATCTAAGTCAAATAAAGGCACTTGGTGTTCCCAGTTTCTTTATAAGGCCAAAAAAGAGAGTGAGTCACTCAAAAATAGTTCCACTGAGTGCAAAACATTACTTACACTGTTTACAAATCACACCATGCAAATCTTAAGTAAACAATTCTTTTCATTTTCCCAAAATATGCCCTCTAATATTGAAATTAAAATACCTACCACCATTTTCTTCTCCATTATTATTGTTTGTCTCAGCCATTTCAGTGCCATCTAACTCAGATTCACATCCTAAATCCAATGTTCCATCAGTAGGGCATGTTGATTCTTCTTTCTACAGTTAAAAAAAGAAAGGAAAACTAAAATTAAAAAGAAAAATCAAACATGATCCTCTGTTATCTCTGAAAATAGATTACAGCAGTGTATTGTCATGCTTACATTTCAAAAAATAAAATAAAATATGCTTGTGAGTTGCTTCAGACAAAGACATAAAAACAGATCTTCCTGAAACAACTTGCAAAGCAAAGACAAAAAAGCTATTTTGTGAAGTCATAACATACTCTTTTTAAAAAAAGTCAAATAAAATGCAAGATCTTCCACATTTTTTTTTTTTTTAACAGAAACAGACTTGTTTGGCTGTTAAAAATCCTAGTTTTCCAGCTGAGTGTCCACAGTGCTGCATCGAAACACAAATCCTTTAATGTTTCTTTTCTGCCTTTGCCTGTTTCCTGAATTCAAATAGCTGAAGCAACCTGGAGCTCACAAGCATGGGAGTGATTGTGAATACCTGGATTTGTGCCAAGAATATCTCATGATTTAAAGAAAAACAACAGCATTTGTTTTAGTAAATTAGGAAAAGCAGCTTCTGAACACTATTAATTCATTCTCTGATACAGAATTTTTAGTTATCAGGAGCCGGCAAATTTATGTAGTTTTATATCTTTTAAACGCTTACAGTTAAGTCTGTCATCAATTATAAAAGATCATTCTCCTCAGCCCAAAATTTTAATTGACTACATTTAGACTGCCAAACATATAGTCTCACTTTCTTGTCTCTCACTTCTGCCTCACATTCCACTACTCCTATTGTGAAGCCTCTCTAAGTTTGATTATGTACAGCAATAAAAAATTTCCACCCACATAAATCATCACACACACCAAAATAAAAAAAAAAAAAAGAAATAGCATAAAGGCAAAATTCTATCACTATAATTATATTCCTTTCCAAAAGCAATGATGCAACCTGCAAATTAAAAGCTGATTTGTATTAGACTTGCAAATAATTTTGCACTATTCAAAAATCAAACATTAATACAATTACTTAATGAGAAAGTCAGTGATCCTCTTGAGCTCACTGCTCATAAAACAAAGGCCTTTCTGAGAACACCTCTGAAAAAGCAGCGTTTTAGCTAAGCTACATGTTTTTTATACCATACCAAATTCAAGAACATGTATACGCTTTCTAGGATAAAACATTCAATATTTACTTTCATTATAAATCCTTTTAAAAGACATCTGAAAGCAGTTAGAAGGACTATCAGGTCATTTCCTCTCCAAAGAATCTAATCTGTTTACCTTTATATCTATTGAGACATTCATAAAATGGATTAATGGCGCGACGTACTTTCCATATACAAAATTTAAACTTACTTTGAGAGCGTAGAGTCCCAACTTCCCAGGGATTTTGAAGAATGTTCCATCACCTACACGAGTGTTAGTATGAAGCATTGCATTCAGGCAAGCTAATGGAGAGGTTCCACTGAAAAATAAAATTGTGCAGTCCAAGATTGAGTGCCTCTTGTAAAACTATTCCCTCGGTCTATTTTTTTAAAACTCATGCTCGCCTGGTTTGTTTTTTTTTTTTTCCTTTTTTTTTAATTCTCTCAACCCTGAAAACATCTACATTACAATAACAGGCCAGTTTCAAACTTAATCATATGCATCTGTCCCCTAGGCTCGAGGCAAAAAGTCTGTGAATTATAATTACGCTTTTCTTCATACAGCAACCAGCTCCACATTCTAAGAGAACCAAAGTCCAAATATTTATGTGAAATTACTTCGTAAATAACACCATGAAGCCTCTTTTTTAAAACCTTACAGACAATGTGGCTGCTGCACATGAATGATCAAAACAGTACCAAGTTCAAGGGCAGCTGCATCCCATAGGATGAAAGGCAACAAAAGAATAATAAAGAGCCCAGGAAGAACACATTTAAAATTAAAAGTGATATGTAGTTCAGCCGCCTTCTGGTTTAACATGGTCAGCAACGCATTACTATACGCAAGTACAAGCACATATGTACCTTCTATGAAGTACTACCTTTTCTAATTAGAGTTGGTTTAGAGATTAAGAGATTGACCTACTGAAGGTAGCAATAGTAATACCACTGTGGAATCATGTGAAGAGACGATTTAAAAGGAAACACAACACATTAAGAAAAAGAGTACTTGTACAAAGATGTCTTTGTAATATATGCATGTTAACATCAGAAAAGAAAGCAAATGTTTCTACCCCAGCTACACTTAAAATATTCTGAGACACCATTGATCTAAAAAATGGCAGGGAAGAAAGTAGTCGTAAACTGTTTTATTTCATTTTAATTTAACAATTAAAGTACAAGATTTATAGATGTACTATCACATCTTTGTCCCCATTTACTGACTAATGTACACGGTGTACTCAGGGTTTGAATCTGAAACTGTGCTTCTTCCCTGGGGTCCCTAGCCTGCACGCGCGCTTATCTTTAGCCACATAAATATATTCCACTTGGTTAAGTGGAACAATGCCTGTGCATAAAGTGTGTTGCTAAGTATTTCAGGATTAATTATATACTCAACTACAAACCAGGAACAGGGCTTCAAAAGTCCATCAGAAACTACTGTTCTTTATTATGCAGTATTATAACATCCAATCTTTGTTCAAAATTGCAGGACTGGTTTTGGTCAGGGTTTTTTTGGTTTGTTTTGTTTTTTATAAACTGGACGGAATTAATCATCTTTCATATGAAGATGTTTTCTGTTTATTTCCATGGCTCTGTTACAACAAAATTCATTCTTACTGTACATGTGTTAATTTTATGGCAAGATGCAGAGTGTGGTAATCGCTCTTCTGGTAAAAGTAAAGCTATAAAGTATCCTCAGGACAGGAAGTCTTGTCCAATATAATTTACTTACTATTGGTCATATCACATTACTACATCTAAAATCAAAAAGTACAGCTAAAAATGTTGCTTGTTGATATTCAAGATATTTAAGATCTCATCAGATATTTAAGATATCTCTATTTTATGAGTATTCTAAATTTAACCATGCAATATGAAAATTCTGAGAGGGTTTAGTTGTTTTGTTTTTTCTCCTGCAAATAAAACACATCTGGTTTTGATAAACTACTATAACAGAATGCAAAACTAAATATGGTAGAATTATGACGATACTGCTAGCAGCAGCATAGAAAACATTAAGAGATTTCATTGAGTTTAATGACCACTTAAAATAGTTTTGGAATAGGTAGGATAGTTCTCTTCACACATTTTCTTTATTGTATTAACGTTTGACACGTAAAGACACAAAGTGCTTAATAGAGCAGTTCTAGTTGTGTAATTTCTTCCATATGTTAACATACATAATGTGAAGCAATTTCGACTCTCACAGTCTTGGATCTTTTTAGTGAAACATTATCACAGATTAAGACTTTCTCTGCAAGATGGAAAGAACTTGCTGACTCTGCAGCGGAAGACAAACTCAATTTATCAACAAGAAACAAAACTGTGTGTGCATGTATGCACGATTTGTATCCTTCTCCTATTCCAATGTTCTGGACTCCACACTTATTTTTAGATATCATTAACTAATTAAAATGATACAAGAAGAATGAACCCAAAATAGAGGATTTGGCAATGTCTCATGACCACTACTGTGCTCACAGCAGATATCTTAATCTTCAAAGTCTAGCCAACTGGCAAGTGGACAATAGAAACTACTCTCTAACTTACAAAGAAATCCGTATCAGCTACTGAGCCAAGAAGTACTTTAACTACTGTTACGCTTGTTTCGTACAGATATCTGCAATTCCTAAATAATTTGGCATGCAACCAAAGGGCCATATCCACCCTTCTTGAAAATTGGACTTGGATATATCTATAATGAGCATGAAACAAACCACACATCCTTAAGGTGCAAATTAAATAATAATCTGGATACTGTGGGGTGGGATTTATTTTGAGCTAGCAGCTCAAACTGAAATTCCACGGTGCCCTTTATCACTGCTATTTTGACCACTGTTAACCAATGACTTGCTTATTCTATCAGCACAGGCATCCTTAAAACACTCTATTAAAATTCCCAAACATTACCCACATCGGATGCTGGAAACGCTTGCAATACATGCTATCACAACACATGGGACTGTGGTTAGAAAAGCCAGCAAGCAAAGATCCCATGATGCAGACTGATGTCTGAATCAGAGAGCAGTTTCTGAGGGATTCGTACTACTTACTGCATGTTCTCTAAATTCTCCTACAGCCTGAGGACATATTCGTTCTGCTCAAAGCTGCTGGCATCTATTAATATAGCAACCAAGGACTGCCAAATAAAAGGCTGAATATCTTTGGATGACAAAAATGGCATGGTTTGACCTAAGTTCTTGAAACACTCAGAATCAGTTCAAATTTGAGTCAGTTCAATCAAACTGGATACAATAATATTCTGTTTTGTAACTTGATATCTGTGAATTTTTAGAGCCATATTCTAAACCAATACGCTGCAAGTATTTTTTGCCATAGTCTACACACGAGGAATATGTTTACCATTTACAGCCTTCAGATGCAGAACTTTCATATTATTCATCATCTCTTGAGTGAGATCGCTTTAAACCACTGTGGTATTCTAGAAGTCATTCGTACATGGGAGTCAGCTTCTGCAGCAGCATGCCTTCAAGATCGATCATTTTCTGCTTGTACGTTTATTTTATACACATATACACATACACACAAGCAGTATACCCACACCTCCACACTTTCAAAAAGAATTACAGAAATGAAAAGTTACTTACTTTCTGTAAAGGTGATATGAAGTCACAACAACCAGCAACATAGGAAAGAGAAGGAAATACTGATTAGCCTTCCTGTATAAAAATTGTATTAATACGTTTTGATCATTTAAAAGACTTCAAGCATTTAAACGTTTCATAAATGCTCTTCCCCGGAATTACTATAAATTGGTAGTAGCCAATAAGTCCTCCTAAATATAATCCCCAAATTCTTGTAAATTAACAAAGCAAGCTTCTCACCCCAACTCCCCCAGTCAAAAGTATCTCCAACATTTTGTGATTCTGGGCTCCCTCTACTGGTCATGCAGCCCTTGTTACCTAAATCAAAATGCTGGACTGCACACCATCTACACACGAAGCTCTGCAAAAACACATACAGGAAGTACAGATTTCAGTTACCTTCTCTCCTGCCACCCTCCCCAAAACCCTGCAAAAATCTGGAAAAACGCCAATAAAAACACTATTTATTTTTATATTTTGAACATCTCAAACATACAGTTTTGTCACAAAACCACCGAAAACTTCTATGGTTATTCTTTTAATTCTAATGGTCTTTGCTAGACTGCTTGGCAAGAGAAAAAAATGACGATTTTGGCAAAAAATATCCCATTTTAAATATGGAAAACAAATTGACCAAAGCCAACCTGTCCAGACAATACAGTGTAGCAGACAGTGAAAGTTCCCTGACATGCAGACAAGGCACCTCGGGTCCTGCAGCAGACAGCATTTGGGCCACTCAACCCCCCTGCATGCGTTGCAGCCCCCTCCCAGAGCTTACAAGTGTTCCTGATATGTTCCCAAATCGAGCAACAACTGCTGTAAAAGGAGCACTTAGCCATCGTAAATGTGAACAGTATTTATTTGTTTGAAATCATTTGCTCATTTTATACGGACCCATAAATAGTCACAAGGGAGCAACAATTTTTACTCACTGCTGGAAACAAAGTAAAACCAAAAGGCTTCAGAACTAACTTCTAGACCTGATATTAAGTCACAGAGAATAAAATACGTTTATAATGCATGTAAGTTACACCAGTTTGGAAGGGTTCACAAGCCCCCTGGAAGACAGGACCTAAAGTCAAAAGTACCGTGATGAACTGGAGACAGCATTTAAAATAAACAACATGAAATTCAATCAAAAGAAATCCTAAAAGCTATACAACGGAATGTGAAATCAAATCAAATGTGTATTTTCATGGCAAGTCCAAGGGGCTGACACCAGCACAGTGAAATGGATCAGAAAGGAATGGCACCAGCAACTGTGTCAACCAGATTGCTGAAAGACATACAAAGTGAGTATTTTCCTACCTCCAGTGCTAATGGATACCTGTCAAATTCTGGGCCCACTTAAAGAGAAATATAGGTAAAAGTGTAAAGAAGAACAAGAGTGATAACAGATAAAAATAAGACTTATGAGGGAAGGCTATAAAAAACACATTTGTGTGGTCCAGAAAACAGAAGAGTCAAAGAAAGTGTAATTGTAATTTTTCAGAAAAATGTAAAACGCTGTTGGAAGTCAATGGAGATTAATGTTCATCATGGTCACCGGGGGATGAAAAAGACAGTTCGCAGCTCGTCTGGAAGTGTGAATGTAGCTGTTGTTGTTTTAATCAACACCAGAACCGACAGGGAAGTTTGTAACATGACCTTCATCAGAAGATCAAATACACATCAGTCCTGGCTAGTGCATATCCTGGCAACTCCCCCAGTGTTGGCATTTGTATTGAATGATCTCTTGAGCATGCATCCAGCACTGGATCCCAGGATTCTTTATCTCTTTAATAAATCAAAATATTGTGTAACCCTGAGGTTAACCATATACCCTAAGTATACTTCCTGCAACATGCACAGCGGCCAGAAATGCTGGAGAACTGACTAGATGCCTGGACATGCACTGCTTGCTGAAATGTTTCATAGAGTGATACATGCAGCTCTGGATGCCGACAGTGATGAAGTGAAGAATAAGATTTCCCACTATCTTCAAGGAGTTGTGTGCCCATGGTCTTGCTGTCATGTGCCAGCAAAATGTCCTAACCCGCCTTTCAAGATGGCAGCCATGACCTAGCTTGGGAGTGACACACAGAAACACCAGGAACCTAAGCAGAAATACCAAGACAAGAAGATCGCTGTCCTATACGTCAGGCAAACTGCTGCTGACTGTATTCGAATAGTACAGGCACAGGATCCTTCCCTTGGCACAGAGGGAAGGGGAGAGCACTGAGTAAATGGCTGAAAACAATGAATGCAAGATTTCCTGCCAACTATCTATAAACTTCTCAGCAACAGAAGCTTCAAGTTAGTGTAAACAAACCGAATGACATGATGATGAAGTCTCCACTGTCCCCCCTGGTTATTTTGCAGATCCCTACACAGGAACATTGCAACCAATATATCTGCTTTCTCATCCAGTGTTAAATACAGACTATGAGTTCCAGGTAGAATGTCCTTCAGTCATCCTTCTTCCAACAGAGAGCAAAATCATGGACTAAACACGCTAATCCAAACTAAACCAATTGAAATTATCAAGCAGAAAACTTAATTTGAACAAGCAATTTAAATCTTGCTTTTGGTTTTCTTTCCATTTATTTTCCTGTTGAAAGGTTAATTCATTCATTGCTTGAAATGTTTAAAATACCCCAATCAGCAAATAAATAGTTTTAATGTAATATTACTTTTTGATAATCAGGACACTATAAATGCATTCAGCAATTATCTAACTTAACCTAGAAAAATTAATCTAAGTCATATTTTCTGATGTTAAAATAGCAACGACATCTTATTTACTAAATCAATACAAGTGTACTTATTTCTGTTAAGTCGTTTTTTGAAAGAAACTGGAATTTGACTAAAAGATTGGATTTTAAATGATGAACGAAAATACTCTAGTTGTGTTGGACATAAAAGACAAAAGGGAGACTTGAAAATATTACATGTCCAACAGAATTTATTAAACAACAAACCCATTATCTTTTAGTATGTGGGTTGTAGGTAGCTAGGGAGCACTTTTATGTAAAGGCTAGAGAAACTGTATACCTGGTAGATCTCAGCCTGTCACACAAAGTTTTTACTCATAAATTGGAACAAGAAAAAAGCATTTTACTTTTTGAACTACCAATTAGCTTCTTAATTTTAAACGGATTACTAATGAGAACTATTGGAAATACTTTTAATACCTACAGTTTCTGTGTCAAAACTATTTATATGCTGAAGTCTTAACCACTTTAATAAATAAAGTCTTAAGCCTTAAACAGTTGTTTGCTAAAGTTATACAGGAATTGAAGTGCACACAGGTAGAACACTATTTGTACAGTTTGAATAGTTAATATAGTTGAGGTTTATTCCTAATGTAAGGTCTCTCAATTGGATCTTTAAATGAATTTTAAAGGATTAAAAGAAAATTTCTTAAAAGAAATACATAATTTTACAGTTTATTTTTAAACAATTTCATCTATGTTAGCCAAAATTAACATGAGTTTTGTTCTCATTTGGGCAGTATCCTTAAGAAACTTTTTACATCCGTGGTCCTACGTATGTCTCACACGTGGCAGCTGACTTTCAGCCTTCAAATATCACAAACAATTCTTGAGCAGTGCAAGTAAGCCAGAAAACTCACAGCTATCAGACAGTAAGACAAGACTAGTACAGCTGATTCGTCTGTAGTTTCACAGTCTGCAAAAAAAATTCCAGAAGACAATAGGGAAAATGCCTCGTTATAGATACTACTGACATTGTTTCATACTCAACCCTCATAGAGATTTCTTGTTTTTCTAAACCGTATGAAGATACAGGCAGGAATATCATTAGCACAGCGTAAAAAACACAAGGACCAGTACAGACACGCTAAAACGTTACACATCTGTCATAATTATCTTGCGCCTGTCTCACAAGCTAGCAGAACTTACCTGTCAGCTTTCACTGAAGTTAACCCATGTAGTGAATCCCAAATAGCTAAAGCAGAAGAACGTAGCGATGAACTTGAACCTTGCCCTTTGTAGTGTGCGAGGGAGTTACAAACAGCTGGAATCACAGCTGAATAAAGGGCCTGGTATATCACCAAGAAACTGAATCTTTTCATTGTTTTTCAAATGTGAAATAATCTAGAGCAATATTGGAGAGCAATTCAACATGGATACTAAATCCAAGCCAGGTTTTTTTGCATTGTGTGCAGTGATTACGTGGTATTAGCACACACGATAAAGCACAAACGTAATCAACATCTAGCCGTACGTCCTCATGTGAAAACCAAGGTGAGCAGGTGAATGAAACTGCTAGCTGAAGGCAACATGACAAAAAGACAGGGCACACTAGTAAGGAAAGGTGGGTCTGATTCCTTCTTTAAGAGTTTGCCAGACTGGTTGCATTCACCCACCAGCAGTCGCAAATGACTACTTGACCACACAGTCTAAGATGATACTTAGCTTTCTTAGCAAAGCAAAGCTCTCTCGCATGACTGTCCATACATTTTTATTCTAATTCTCTCTCAATAGCTAACAGTTTGGCTCACTTTTGCAAATGATGGCACAGACCTAGGGTTTATTCACCTCTTACCTGTATCGCAGCACTATGGTATAGCCGATGCTTCCTATTTTACTCAGAGGTAAAGACTACTGAAAACACATCAGATCTGCCCTCTGCTCTGTACAATGGCCTTTGACAGACATCTCAGTCAAGTTCAGCATTTCCATCCCTTTAGAGCACTCTGTGGTCTGGGTGTATGAAGTTCTGGTACCCTACAACACTGATAATGAATCTTTTAAATATCTACAGCAAAATGGTATTTCCTGGTGCTGCTGGCCTGGGAAAACTTCTGATGATGTCAAACCTGGTGACAGTAGCTACAGTAATGTTACAAGGAAAAAATTAGAAAAAGAGTTAATCTGTGGTAAAACCGGAGTTTTATTACGACTGATATAAAACAATAAAATGAAAAGCTCTGGGAATGAAAGTTCATCACAAATCTCAGTAGGCCTTAGCCAGTAAGGCTTTTTTGTTTCTTTTTTAAACCATTTTCTCTCACAAGAAAGCCCTGACATACAAAAGTTCCAGAAATTTTGTAAAGTTTAGAAGTGTTCCTGAATAGAATTTTACAGAATTATTGCCATGGATTTTTCCCTGAAAATATTTCTTTCTTCAAAATTTATTTTTGAAGGAAAAATTCCCTATGGAGATACAAATTTGCACTAGGTTTATGATGTATTTCTAAACAAGATGCTAACAGTATAGCAGGTATATTTGAGAAGAGAAAATAAAAAGCACACAAACATATCATAGCAATGCCACATTATACACTGTAGACAGAAAGATATAAACATGTTTTCCTGAAATTTAAATACCCCTACCCATTATTTTTGCTGATTACCCTTACCCTTTGTCAGCCATGCCTCTGAGTAGATCTCCCTGAATATCTTTAATGTTCTGAAAACTATGCTTGAAACACCATGACACCTCCTTAAATGATATTCACATATGGCAACAAGCATTCCTCGAGCAGAAAGGAAATGAGAATACAAGTTTTATAGAGAATGTTTACACTTCCCTATGCTCCATAACACCTGGGAAAAACTCAGATTTTTTCTTCTTTGTGAAGGAAAAGAAAGGATATATAGTAAATGCATCGCTGTAGTTTGAATCCTTCCCCTTTTGTTGGATGTAGTACAAATAATAAAAGAAAAAAGCAATGCTAACAAAAACCAAAGGTATTTCAAATATTTTTTGGAAAGATACAGGCAAAGATTAAAAGAGTACCTTTTGAAATAATCCAAAAAGAAAAATCTTTCAGAAAGAAAATTATCCCCAAAGAAGAAGAAATCAATGTGTTTCAGAAATGGTCACAACAGCTTAGGTGTCCTCTGGACTGAAAACATCCTCCTCATTCAACATCACTTGAAAGAAACTATTTGATTTCTTTGTGTAACAAATTTTTATACTCATCAAATAATACAGTTCTAACAGCTACTTCCTGTTCAAGAATATACGTTTATTTCTTTTTTCTTTTAATAAAATACTTCCTTTTAGTAGTTTTAACTGATTTCATTAAAAAGCAGTAGTACATTTTCATTTTCTGCTCTAATACCAATGATCACTATGAAGGACAAAATTATAAAGAAAGGAAAAAAATGAATCCTTGCCACATGAAAGGAACTCTGGAGTAGGGCTAAAAAATGGCTTTCTTAAAGAAACCATAGTTTTGATATATATGATGTCTTATTTTAGTATCAGATTTCACAGGCCCTTGCGGGTTTTAAATACATATGTTTAAAAAAATGAAGTAATGACTGTGCTACAATCAAAAGTGTACTAAAGCAAAGAAAAACACTGCCACAAAATGTGCAATGTATAAAATGAGAAAAAACCCACCCCACCCTTCCAAATATTCTTGGCTTCAAGTTGGGTGAAGCTTAAACTTTAAAAAAAAACATTAAGGTGGAAAGTAAAGTGACTACGCTGAACAAGACAGAGTCAGTAATCACTGAATGCCTTTTGGCCTCTAAAATTTAATCATTCTACACAAGGGACCTCTATGAAGTTATCCCAAGTTCTCTTGTTTAATTTGGCTTTTTAACTGGCCAGTCTCCACAACTTTCTCTGTAGTGCTTTAAGAATACCTTGTGTGTGTTAGTGAGATATAACTGGTTAGTCAAATGCAAAATAAAAAATACCACCACCACCCCCCAGTTACAGCTATTTTTAAGAACATTCAGCTCCACCAACCTCACAGACTCACACACTCATAGCCTAATTTACATTAGAAGGACCTTCCAGAAGCCATTTAGTCCAACCTCCTGCTCAAAGCAGGGCCACTTAGATCTGGGCCTTGTCCAGTCAAGTTTTGTGCAATCTCCAAGAATGGAGAATTCACAGCCTCTCCTCCCATGCTTAACTGCTCTCACTGGGAAAATATTTTTCTTAGTATCAAATCAGAATTTTCCATGTTCCAATTTGTATCTGTTGCCTCTCATTCTTTGCTTCTCATGCTGTCATTGTGCAACCTCCAAAAAAAGCCTGGCTTTGTTTTCTCTACACCCTCCCACTAGTGAGCTGTGGACTGTCATGGGATCCCCCTCAGCCTTCTCTTCTCCTGTGTGAACAAGCCCAGCTCTCTCAGCCTTTCCTCATACATAATATGCTCTAGCCTCCAGCCATCTTGGTGGACCTCCACAGGTATGTACCACTCTGGTACATTAATCTCTTTCCTGTACTAGGAGACCCAAAACTGGACATGGTACTGCAGATATGGTCTCACAAGTGCTCAAGAGAGGAAGGATCAGTTTCCTTGACCTGCTGGCCACATTCCTTCTAACACAGCCCAGTATGGGCTTGGCCTTCTTTGCAGCAAGGGCACATTGCTGGACGAACTGGCTTGTTAACCATCAGGGCTTCCAGGTCATTTTCTGAAAAGTCGACTTCTCCCCAGCTAGCCCCCAACCTGTATTGCTGCATGGGTTACTATGTCCCAGATGAAGGACCTTGCTCTTGCCTTTGTTGAATTTCAAGGGGTTCCTGTTAGCACAATCCTCTGATGTCTTGATCCCTCTGAACAGCAGCCCAGACTTCCAGTGTACCAACCACTCCCTCCATTTGAGGATCACCTCCAAACTTGGTGAATGTGCACTCTGTCCTACTGTCCAGGTGTTTAGTAGTAAATTCAACGTTAACAGCCTCAGTATCAATGCCTGAGCAACACCACCTAGTAACTGGTCACCAATTGGAGTTGGCACCTTTGATCAAAACACTTTGCACCCTGCAGTCCAGGCAAATATCCATCCACCTTATTGTCCACTTGCTGCATTGTTCTCTCACCAGTTTGACTGTGAAGATACTATGGGAGATGATGCCAAATGTCTTGCTAAAGTCAATGTAAACAACATCCACTGCTCTCCTCTCATGAACTGAGCCAGTCATCTGATCGTAGAAGGCAATGAGACTGGTCAGGCCTTATTTGTCCTTGCTCATTCATATTGGCTTGCTACATTGGCTCATTGGAATAGGCCATCCTCATTCACCAAGGATGAAAAAACAGCTTTCCTGGGCTGTTTTGTCCACAGTCTGATGATCAACCATGGCCAGGGCAGTTATCAACCTTCACACCTTCAATGAGTTCTTCTTTCTACATGTGTAACAAGTACAAGACAGAATGTACCCTAGTTAGATCATCAATCATCTGCATCAAGAAATTGACTTTCAGGAATGTCCTGGCTGGCTTGCATCCCCCTCCCCACTACTATGGCCTGCAATAATTGTAAAGCCCTCAGCTGTTACTTACAAGATCCATCTACTTTTCTTGGCCAGATGGCCTGCAGCAGATGCCTACCACAACATTACTCATGTTGTTCTGCCCTCTGATCTCTCTTTTAAGTGTTCAGTACGCATTCCAAGGCAAAGCACTGTACACTCCTGCCCCTACTTTTCATACACTGACCCTCTTTGCTAGCCTGTATCCATCCATCCATCAATGGCAGCACTCTATTTTGTGCACTATCCCACCATGTCTTTGTAACCCTGAGGAGCTCTGCAAATGCACACAGACTTGCAACTCCTCCTGCTTGTTTCCCATGCTCTGTGTATTTATGTACAGACATCTGAAACGGGAACCCCAGTCATACTGCCTGCATAAGGAAAGCACAAGGTTTCCCCAGCTATGTTGTTCTCTAGACACTTCCCCAGTGTTCAATGCACTGTTGCCCACCAGTTATTCAGCTGCTCCTCAAGCATTCATCAAAATGGTACTTGATACTGCTTGATCAACAGTCAGCTGAAGACAAAATGCATAGGTAGTCCACAACCAGCTAATAAAAGCTGTCTGTAAGAGCTGACAGAGGAAAATACCTCCAATAATTTGGCCCTGACCTGCAGCAGCAAGCCACCAAAGTTTCCCAAAGCAGAAACTCACAGAAGACTTTCCTTGAAGCTTCCTGAAAAAGCCCAGAAACCACTGCAACTGCTAGGTCTCCAATCAAGCGCCTCTGCTGGGTATCTGAAACACCGTGACAAAACGTACTGCAGAAAAGCAACGAGACTTCTGAGCTGCTGCACCACCACCGAGGAAGCCCATGCAGCATCTGACAGAGGCTTCATTAACTCTGTTGCAGAGTGAAAAAGGGAAAGGAAGGCAGAACAAACTGTTGCCAGAACACCACAATGGGCCTGGTCTCGTTCAGCAGGCTGAGTAGGACTGCTTCTTTATCACGCTACACCAGGAACACAATCCTGATGCACTCACAGCTTCCAGCCACGCTCCTCCCCCAATGGATTAGAAGAACCTCCAGCCTTTCTTATCATCCACGGCAGGGGCTTTTGTTACTGCAGCTGTGTCAGTGACAAGACCCCACCCTGAAGTCATGCCAGTGTAGTGCAGCTGTGTACCTGTATGTAAGGCCATGGAATAGTTTCTGCTTTCACCAACACGCTTTACCCCAAAATTAATACCAGGCTCATGTCACTTTCAGCCAGCTCTGCAACTCACAGCATCCGCCTCAAAGTCAGACTGCACGTTTCCTGCCTCCATACCATCTTCTCCCCCCACCCCTCTTCTTTTAATTTTGATTATTTCCCCAAACAGTCATGTGAACGCTTGTGCCAGCACCCAGGGAGGTGGGCAGCCCAGAACAGGAAAAGCAGCTTGGAGAGAGTGGGATTATTCCTTCGGCTGCAATATTGGTTTACAGTAACTAGAGAAGGATGGCCTCAGACTGACACAACTGGTTCCCATTTCAGACTTCTCAGAGCAAGGCCTGTATTTCAACCTTTGTCAGCAACTCAACGTCCTCCCTCCAGCCGCTCCCGAACCTACATGCCAGATGCAGCTGGCTCGCCTGAGCTGCAGCCCCTTGGGTTGCTACATCTGGCACGAGAAGATGAAGCGGAGGGGAGAGGCCAGGGTACCACCCTGCTGAGGGAAGGCAGAATTACCAGGCTTGAAGGGGCCTCACATCCCTACACATTCTTCCACTCGAGCCTAATGTCATGTCCCTATCTCATGTGATTTCAATGCAGTTTTCTAACCGCTGCCATTAAAACCAACTGCAACTAAATTTATAAAGTTAGAATAGGTGCTTATGTACGGCCATCTTCCACCTTTGCCCAATCACCAAAAGAAAACGCAAGAAGCAAAACACAACATGCCATTAAGACCTATTAGAATTAAATTTTAAAAGACAAGCGTATTTCAGAGAAAAGGCTTAAAATGTGGCAATATTTAACCATTTAAAGGAAATAATCAATGAGTATTGCTGAGCAAAGTTCACTACTGTACAGTTTAAAACCATTGCTTGTATTTTATGAGAATTATGGACTTCTTTTTTCAGTTCAGAAATCTTTAAATCTTGAATATGTTACTCAGTGTTGAGCTACCAAACTGTAATATGAGATTACATTATTAAGTAATATTTCTCCCGTATAGAAAGGACAGCATTAAAGCAAATTGCTATGCTGAACTGAAAAGTGATTTATTTTTCCTTCTTTACTCTCACTAGCAAAAACCTTATTAAATTTGAGTTATCCTAATTAAATATCAAAATAAACTTTGCTCATTCTTTAAAACTGACACATGCCAAGATCCTGACCTGCTGGAGTCTGTTACGTTGTGCCATTTCAGCCACAACCATCCATCTGCCTAAGTAATCAATTTTCCAAATCAGTAAGAAAGTTTTTAATGCTTATTACAATTTATATGGAAGTTTTTACCTGGAAAGAATGTATCTATTCATTAAATAGCAATGCTGAAACCACCAAAGCTGAGTTATTTTAGTATAAGGATTTTACAGTTTCTACTTGATGGAAAGTAATTTCCAGGGTCTCGGTTACCACATACAAACTCTACCAGTCAGTTAAAAATTTAGACTTTGCTGCTAAGCGCATTCAGTTACAGATTCCTCAACCACAGTGGATTTGCTTGGACTTGTTTCCTTTTCATTTTTTCTTTTTATTTTTTCTAATTTTGCTTTTTGACTCCTTTTCTTCCATTCTCTTCTTTCTCTTTCTTTTCATTACCTCTCAATATTTTTCTATTTTCCTTTTTCTTTTTTCTTCCTCTTCTTTTCTCTCTCCTGCCATTTATCTTTTTCTTTCCCTTTTTTCTCCCTTCTCTTCTTCCCTCTGTTCTCCTCTCCTCATCCCATGTTCTCTGTTCTTTCCTTTCTTCTTTTTTCTCTTATCATTGTCTTTTCTTCCTCTTTTCTTTCTGTGTAATCTTCTTTTTCTTTCCTCTCTTCATTCTTTCATCTTTTCTATTTCTTTGTTTTTCCCTTTTTTCTCTCTTTTTTTTTCTTTTCCTTCTCCTTTCTTTGCTCTTTTCCTTCCCTCCTTTTTCTTCTTCCTTTTCTTTCTCTTCTCTTACTTCTTTTCTTCCTCTCTCTCCTTCTCTCCCTTGCTTTCTCTTTGTTTCCTTGTGGGTTAGCCTTGGCCAGCAGCCAAATGCCCACCCAGTCACTCAGTCCCCCTCCTCAACATGAAACAGGGAGAAAAGGGGATGAAAAAGCTCATGAGTTCACATAAAGACTGGGAGTTTGCTTACCAGTTACTGGAAAAGGCAAATGAGATTCAACTTGAGAAAAATTTATTGCAAAATAAAATAGATTTGGGTAGACAAAAAAAAAAAACCAAACAACCAAACCAAAAAAACAACCCACATAACAGCTCCCTGTTTCCAGGCTCAATTTATCTCCTTCACTCTTGATTCCTCTACCTCTCCCATCACTGAGTGGCACTGAGGGATGGGGGGGCAGGGTTTACAGTCAGTCCATAAGAGCTCTTTGCTGCTGCTACTTCCTCCTCACACTTTTGTCTGCTCCAGTGTGGGCTCCCTATGGGCTGCATTTCCTGCCAGGAGCCGCCCCCAGCCTGGGTTTTCCATGGGCAACAGCACCTTCAGGAAATATCCGACATTCCAGCATGGGGTCCTCCACAGACTGCCGTGTGGATATCTGCTCTGGTGTGGTCCTCCATGGGCTGCAGGGAAATCTCTGCTCTGGTGCCTGGAGCACGTCCTCCCTTCCTTCTTATCTGACCTTGGTGTTCACACTACTATTTTGCACTCGCTTTTTCACACTCTTCTTCTGTCTGAGTGGTGGTTTTGCCCTTTCTAAACATGTTACCATAGGGGCACCACCATCTCAGCTGCTGGGCTCAGCCATGCCCTGCGGTGGGTCAGTTGGAGATGGCTGGAACCGCCTGTGTCCACCATGGGGGAGCCCCAGCCCGTCCTCACAGAGGCCGCCACTACCAGCCCCATGTCATGTACATCTCCTCTTTTCTTTTTCCTTCCCCTTTTCCTCTCTCCTTTCTCTTTCTAACCCTCCGTATTCTATCAGTTCTTCTCTCTTCTCCCTTTCTCATTCTTCTCTCTCACTCTCTTCTCACCCTCCTCTCTCTCCACCCTGTAAGATCCTCTTCCTACAAAAGAATCATACTTCTTTTAAAGCAGAAGTATAAAATAATAATAAACCTTCTCATAAAACAACTTAAATCACTACATTTAATTTTATTTTTGTTTATTTCTATTCAGACCAAAAGAAGTGTATCATATCCTATTCATTTTCACTCACCAAAAATAAACATAAAAAAAAAAAAAATCCAGCAATTACCACAGGGGTTTTTTTGGTTGTTTCTTCTCCCCAGTTTTCAATTAGGGTATGACTTCTAACTGAAGGAATTCAGAATTTTTAACCTAAATGTTGAATTCTGGGATAATTATGCAAAAGGTTAATGTTTATTTTTAGCATCCAAAGCATTGTATCCAAGACAAAAAGAGAAAAAGGAAGTTAGAATATATGAGAGGAACCAATTTCTACATCTTCAGTTCACGCTCAATTGACAAAAAAAAGTATCTAAAATCTATTGTATCATGTGAAAGAATGAACGAAAAGAAACAATACTTTCCTCACAAAAGATTTTTCTCGATATTTTTGTATTTGAAGAATAATTCAGCACTTGAGAATGTTTTACTCAGCTCCCAACACACGCATAAAAATCAAACTGATAAAAAGAATACGGAAGCTGGGAGTAATCACAGATAAATAAAGATTAGATTGAAAAACAAATTATTGCTTTCTAGTAATATTTATTCCTACAAAAATACTTATGTAAGCAAGATGATACTTTCACACACTACATTTACATTAATGTAACTACTACAGTTTTGCTGACTATTAAGTGTCAAATATGTCCTTAAAATATTTTTACAGGTAAGAGCTCTTAAAAAAATGACTGAAAATAAATATAGAATGGGCAATCACAGTACATTCTGTACCTTTAAAACTACAGTAACACATGATTTATTGTATTGGTTCACATTAAAATATTTGGGTGGATGTGAAATGTTTAAGTTATACTTGTTGTACATAAGGGAGTTTAACTTGGCAAAACAGCATAGCAAAAGGTTCTTTCCTTCCCTCACAGGACTGAGCAGATACTTTTATTTTTGTGATATAACTTAATCCAGCTGTTGCAATTCACATTATTAGTAGGTCTCTGTATTCTTTTTTGACTTACAACAGCTCATTAAGTTCGAAACTGAGACACTTAAGTTTACATTTAACTTATAACTAAAAGTCAATCTAATTTCAAAATGTCACAGACAATGTTTTAAAATTATAACTATACTAACCATCAAATATTTTTCAAAAACAAAGTAGTGGTAACTAAAATAAAAGGACCGGCCATATTTGATAGGCACATCATTCCATCTGGAAGAAAACTTGATTCTGCTGAAGTCATTAATAAAGTCCCTTTGAATGTAGGGGCTGAGACACACACACATACAAAGAAAGAGCCAAAGAAATGTAACACAATGTGGCCTAACAAACAAAATTCAGTCTTAACCATAAGTTGTTTTCTGTTAGTTATCCTGATCACTGTGTCTAAATATTTTCAATAAAGAATTAAATGGTAAGTCTAATATTAAATGAATGGACAGTACCAATCATGTCATGAATTCCTGAATGGTGAGCCTGGCCACACATAATCTCAGTATCACTACTGCTTTAGTTTCTAAGTTTCAGTACATCATCTGACTGAATGATATTTTGATGTAATTGTTTACATTAATATACTTAAACTACTACTACAAATAAAGAAAGGTTAAAGGTTGGATTGAGTTTAGTGGTGTCGGTTTTGGATGAAGGGGACAGACGGTTAAGACTATACATACAGATTGAAACAGCCTAATTTTCACTGGCCAAGAAAAGATTCCCTGACTGAAAGCAAGCAGTCTTAAAGAAAAAGACAAACAAACAACAACAAAAGCCCCACAACTTCCTGCATGTCATATATTATTAAAAATTTCTTCTCAAAAAGGTCCTTGCTGTCCCTTATAGTTTACAGGTTTTTCTCCTATGAAATCATTGTAGGGGACATGTTATTTTTGACACAATTTTGTATTTGATAATGGCTACCAGGACTTAGCAATCTATAAAACAAAACCTTCAGTTGTACTGACAACATAAGAAAAAGAAAGGAAGCAACAACAAGTAATGGAGGCCATCTGCAAGAGAAAAAAATAATTGTCTACATCTCACACTTATTTGTAAATGAAATGGGAAAGCATGCAAATGAGCTCTTTTAGGAAAAAAGGTACAGAATGGTGTATCTTGATAGATTCCTGATAGAAAATAAACATCTTAAGCAGGCTTATTGAGACATATAAAAGATACAGCAGTAGCTATAGATGCTGTAAGATGCTATATAGGGTGACTACAGTTAGCTATTTTTGCATGGGTTTTTTTTAGTAAGTATTAACTTCAGCAAAAGAGCTACTAGATCCCATTTTCTTTTTCTCATATTACAAATAAAATGAAAACCAAATGAAATGGTGAGGGAAAAAAAAAATGTTCTCTCTTTTAGCTACTGAGAGCAAAGAGCAAAACCGTTCTTAGGATAGAGCTCTTTCCCTTAGTCTTTGCTATTGGAATACTTGAGCAAATTGTATTTGAGTACAATTTTGTGATTGACAACTTTATATGCATATAAGTGCATATATGCATGTGTACCAAGGTGAATTTGTGTCTGTAGGTGTATTTACACACTCAAGCACATAAACACATTTTCATACATACAGTATTTAAGTTCTTTTATTCATACTTCAATTTGATATACGTGTTTTGGTTCTCAATTCTCTGCTGACACGGTATTTGCCAGCCACACAATTACTGGTTCTAGCATACAGTTACCATAAAACAGCCTTACTGACACATACAGAGTTTATTGGGATTACAAGCAGAAGACAAGAGCTTCCTGTATCGCTGAAAGAAAATCAGATCATGCATAAAACATGTTTTTCCTTCACATGATAGTACATAAGCAAAGATGTTTAGGCACTTATAAAATTCTGTTTTGAAATGAAGAGTATGCATGTAATTTAATTTCACAGTAATTAAGATGACTACCTATGAGACTCAAAATAAATAAAATGGAATTGTTATCAGCTTGCCTTAGATAGAAAAGAAATTCACGTCTGTAACAGATTTTCTGAACAGTTATCCCTGATCTTTTTCATAGTCCTTGGACAGTGAAATTCTGAGGCTTTTTTTGGTCTTGATTCTATAAAAACATACTTCAAAGTTTTAAATTAAATATGCCAGTGCATGACTGTAAGAGAACTAGTAAATTTTTCAGCTCAAGCAATATGAAGAAAAAAAAAAGAGAGAGAATTATTTCCATATTTTTCCCCTTCAGTTAAGAAATAATTTAATTACAGGTAGACTGAAACACATAAGCATCTCTTTATAGAAACATAGATATCCACAGCAAACTGTTCCAGAAAATAAATTATTACTAGAAAATGATGCTTTCATAAAAAGCCTGACAATGTTTTCTTCTTTCACATTCAAGTAAAACATATTTAATTCAGTCTGCCAGAAATGGCTATGCTTCTGCTCTGTGAAAAATATGCTAATGATGAAAATAAGGACTTGACAATTTATTGAATACTGAGCAGAAAATCTGTAATGAATTGCCTCTGTTGTAGTGTTCAGTTTAGGCTCTTTTTTTTCCCCCAGTTGCTATGGAATACTAGAAATAGCATTAAAAAGATTATACCATTTTGTGGGATATTGTGCTTGTCCCTTAAGACAGATTGCTTAGAAATAAAGACAAAAGTCAGCTGTGGGATAAATGAAATTCAAAGCAGTAATAAATAATAGGTTTAAATACTAACTTTTCAATAAAGAAAAAGAGACGAGAAAAAGAGAAACTCGGAGAACAAAGCAAAAATGCCAAAAAAAATCCAACTCCAACAAATAAATCTTGATCAGCAACTATCAAGTTGAAACAGAGAGTAATTCATTTTATACCTGCAAGAAAAAGCAGCTTCTTAGGTTACTCAGATGTTGCAACAAAAGCTCATAAATCCATTAAACCAGTCATGTCTTCAAGTTTCCAGCCAGACTTCAATTTTCACTGCAGGTTTTAAGTCTTCAACAGATTAAACTCTTTTCCTAAGAATATTTTACCAGAGTGTTCATTCAGAAGGTGACTCCTCCTAGCTAAAGTCTCTGTACCATTCTGTGTTTGAAAGTTTGATAATATATGGCTGCTCCTGACAGGTTTATGTGTTGAATCGCATTTGGCCAAATACTTCCTAAAGGAAATACAGTAGATTACTCTTGCCTTTTCTAAGCACAAGAGAGCTAATCTCGGTTGCTGGCTACTCAACAACAGTTCTCGCCCTTTTGTACCTAACATAAACTGATATTAAGCTCTCTTGCAGGTCTTGTTTCTGATTTCTATTTTAAAATACTAGTTTATTACCCATGTACTTTAATGTTAATACATGACAGATATTCATTTCAGAACAATGATGAAAACAGAAGACATTCTGTCAAATCTCAGTTTCCCCGAGATATTTCTGCTAGTATTGGCTCTAGACAACAATGGACAACTATTACTGGAAAGCTCTTCTATGTCCTTGCTCCTCTTAAAAAGATGCTGGCAAAGCAGGCTGATACAGGTATTAAAATCAACTAACATACATATTCACCAACCTTCCACATAGTCATGGTTCAGTTTACAGAACTGCAGGCAGACTTTGGATAAAGAGCAGTAAACCACACTGTAAACGGTGGAAGGTCTCATCTATTCAGTCATTTTAAAAAACAAGAAATCAGGCTTAAAACACTGCACTATAACTACCACGCTATACAGACAAAAACAACCACAAAAAAAACCCAAAACAAAAACCAAAAACAGCCCAAACAAACCAACCAAAAATCTTGCACTGCTGGGAGGATGGATTAAAGGTCTGGTGAAACTTTCCTAATTTTTGTGAGTATCTGGTTGTTTTAAATGTATTTAGAACTCTTGGATATCCTTATTCAATTCCTCTTTCTGAACAAAGACACACAAACTTTAATGCAAAATTACTCTTTGAAATATAGAAACATTAAAGAAAAAAGATCTGTAGCATGCATGCTTAAATATTGCTAAAAGAGAAGTTGCACTTCCTAGGAGAAACGTGGGAAGACAGTTATCACACAATACACACTTTAGGATAATGGTATGCATATGGTAACACCAATTTACAATGCAGGAGGTCTCTCTTTTCATCAGCCTTTCCTATTACTTTCATGAAAGTTGGAAATCTAGTTACAATATATGTTTTACATTCAGACAGAGAGCTGTTGTAACAAATGGAAAACAGAAGTAATGAACACTGTATGAGCAAAAACGTAGATGGAAAAGTAACAGTAACATAATAATCTAAAAAAAAAAAAAAGAATCAACTGTTTTGAAATCTCAGTTCACCTGAGCGTACAGGCCAACGTGATGACAAACGGTGCAAAAGGGAAAGCCATATCAACTTTTATAAACCGTTGTAAATCATCTATTGAAGGTCCCAGACATGATAAAATGATGGAATTGTTGGTTTATTTGACATAGTTGGCCCTGGAACCAAACTAAAGAAGAAAGCTTGGTTGGTCCTGAACCACACTGTGAAATAAATACAGAAATCTGGAATGTTCACACTGTATTACTTAAGAAAACTGCAGGCACATAGAATGGTCAAATGAGTGGAGTTTGAGTCCTCGTGTAAGGGAATGGAAAAAGGCTGACCGGAAATTGGGGTAATTGGAAATTGGTGACCCAGTTTGAGAAAGAGGGAAAATTCATGCAGCAGAAATCTTGGCACAAGGGATTGCATGTAGACAGGAACTACTAGAGATACTGCACAAAGAACACCAACTTAATGGACAGAATATTGGGAGTGGAAGAGTGGAGAACCAGGATATATTCTTAGCTCTGCATTTAGCTTTGAAAAAAATTACTTTGCTTCTGTCTCCACTCTCTTTTTACATAGGCTCAATTAATATTCTTAATAGTAAAACCAGATCCTCCAAAGTATTCAGAGTCATTGTATTGCGTTTTTGTAGTGGGAGTTTTGGTAGCAGCGAAGAGGCTGCAGGGGTGGCTCCTGTGAGACGGTGCTGGAAGCTTCCCTGCCTCCAAGTCAGACACACCTCTGGCCACGGCCGAGCCAGTCAGCTATGGTGGCCTCTGGGATCACATGTTTAAGAACGGAAAAGGAGCTGGCAGCAGAGAGAGGAGTGGGATGTGTGAGAGAAACCAGGCAGACACCCAGATCAGTGCAGAAAGGCAGGGAGGACATGGCTGGAGCAGACGTTCCCCCACAGCCTGTCGTGAGAAGACAGGCTGTGCCCCTGCAGCCATGGGGGGTCATGGGGGAGCAGAGATCCAGCTGCAGCCTGAGGAGGACCCCAAGCTGGAGCAGGGGGATGCCCAAAGGAGACTATGACTCTGTGGGAAGCCCACGCTGGAGCAGGCATGACTGCACCCTGCAGAAGGGACCCATGCTGGAGCAGTTTGTGAAGAACTGGAGCCCATGGGAAGGACTTGTGTTGGTGAAGTTCATGGAGGACTGTCTCCCATGGGAGGGACGCCAGGCTGGAGCAGGGGCAGAGTGTGAGGATCCCTCCCCCTGAGGAGGAAGGAGCGGCAGAGACAGCGTGTGATGGACTGACCACAACCCCCATTCCCCATCCCCCTGCACTGCTTGGGAAGAGGAGGTAGAGAAATGGGAGCAAAGCTGAGCCTGGGAAGAAGAGAGGGGTGGGGGGAAAGTGCTTTTAAGATTTGATTTATGTCTCATTACCCTACTCTGATTTTTTTGGTAACATTAAGTTGATTTTTTTTTTACCCAAGTTGAGTCTGTTTTGGCTGTGACCATAACCGGTGAGTGATCCCTCCCTGTCCTTGTCCTGACCCACCAGCCTTTCCTTATAGTTTCTTCTCCCCATCCCACTGGGGAAAGTGGCCCCATGGTGCTTAGTTGCCACCTGGGCCTAAATGATGGCACTCAAAAGATTCTTACTATTTACATTGTGCCATTTATCATCTGAAATATTTCCAAAATTAAACCCATACCTTAATAAAACTATCAAAGGAATTTCCATCTATGATTCCATCTATGACATAAGCATGGGTTTTGGCCTGTCTGTAACAGCTGGGGCACCTGTTACTACATGCATCATGGAAAAAAACAAAACCAAAAAAACAAACAAACAAACCCACAAAAAAAAAAAAAAACCCCCCACACACAAAAAAAACCCACAGACAACCAAACAGATAATTTTATCAAAAATGCTGACATAAAGACTGATTTTGCTGGACTGTATTGAAGTCCCTACACAGAGACTCCAGTGCCCTGTGAAAGGAAGAGGAGCAGCACTGAAACAAGAAAAAGAACCCACATAATTTCTAAAAAATTAGATACTGAGCAAAAATGAAGATAACAGTAGTTCGGGGGAAAAAAAAACCCCAAACATTCAAGGTAGCTATATGTCTTATACTGAAATATATCTTTTATAGGTATACACAGTGGAAGAAGCAACATCACTAATAAATAAAAATTCTGTTGTCTTTGCAATTAGCTAAGGAAAAATATTTGAGGATTTATTAAATTACATCTGTTTCATTAGCACCCAAAACCAGTTTTCCAAATCAATACAAAGATGGGATTACTATTGTACAGACATAAACTAACAGTAGGATACTCACAATGTAGCAACATGGAATAATACAGTATTTATAATGCTGCTCTTAGGGTCTAGTTAATACCATAGGTCTTTTAGGACTACATCACTATCAAAAACTGAAATAATTGAGGTGACATGGGTGTGATTATGCAAGTTACAGTTCCAACGCTGGAATGCAATAATGCAGGAAACCCATCAGTTTTTACCAGGTTAGACTGCACTGTGGCATGACAAAGCCAGGAATGCCTAGGCAAGAAGGAGCAAGCCTAAGATTTTCAGCTGGTGAATTCCTGCTATCACAACTGCCTACCAAATTAGGTGGTTTGTTGTTACACTGGGAAGAACAGCATTTCAAAGAGGTGTCTGAAGTGAATTTATGTAGAAAGACAGGTTGAACTGAAAGTTCACTGCTCTACAGCCAAAAGCCTCATCTGTAGGGGCATAAAAATCAACCTAATAATGCCAGGCAAAAGAATGCGAATAGCATTCTCTCTCTTTTCCCATCAAGGCTTCCTTTCGGTCTGTTGCAGGGAGTAACTACCTTCAAGACAAAACAATGTGCTCCTTCAGCTGAAGAGGCTCCCAAATAAATTCTATCAGACATATGCAACCACAGAAGCCTTTTAACTGTCTGTGCTCTTCCGTTAACAATCACAGCCTTAAGACAAAAACTGTGGTCCTTTCAGGGAAATTTTTAAAAGCTTTTTGTTATTAGAGGGCACTCGCTTTTTTTTTCCTTAAGTGGAAGATAAAAACTGTGACTTAATAATTATGAATCACAATGACATCTTCAAATTACTTTACAGATAAAGGAAGTAAATATTTCTCTGTCTACATGCATGCACAATAAAACAAGGAACTCAAAAAATATAAACCACAAAAGACAGTCGCCAGTGCATTTAGCCTATTTACAGAAACAGCAGCATTAAGAAAAGGCTTTATTTTTAAGTCAATAGCTCTAAGGATGAGGTATGCAAAGGCTTAAAGAGACACTGTCAAAAGGATCAAAGGATTCAGAAATGATGGTAATATTTTCAGGAGTATCATCTCACTTCAGAGCTAAAGACAAACCCTGCACGGATCCTGTGTTTTATTCCATTGATGACTCCGCTCAGCAGTTCAAACCGGGTTCAATTCTACCTAACCCACTAGTTTAATATTTCTGCACAAAGAATGAAAATCTAATAAGAGTGTCTTGAGATTTATTAGGGTGATACTTTGCCACTTTCTTAGGCTCAGAAGACTTAATATGTTATGATATCATTCATGATACATATTATCAACACTGGGATGCAGAAAAAATAGCACTATCGCCAGTGCCAGTGGCAAGCATCTCTTCTTAGTCTTCTGAAAGACTACTGTCACAGCAATAAATCAATAGATAGCTTAACCTTGTGTAGCAAAAGACAAAATAGGCAGAGTAAAAAAGGAGTTAGGACTGATGCCATGATCCTCATAGCTGGAATGAAGAGCAACAAAGAATCATCAAGAGAAGAAAGTTTAAGATTCATACCGGAAAACGAAAAACAGAATGAGAGGAAGGGATTTTTTTTTAACCTTTTCTGTGAATTACCTGAACAGAATAATCAAGGTTACCTGACAATACAGAGGTCAGTTACTCCAGCTGAACAGCAAAGGAACTATGAAATGATCCCATTCTGGGGTTCACAGTCCCGAGCTTAATGGAGGAAGAAAGTAAATAGCTAGCATAGCTGTGGGCTAAAGTTGTACTGCAAAAAATCAAACATTCCTTGTCCCATTTTGAAAGTTTATTGGCTTTTAACTTGCACTGAAGAATCTTTGGCTTTAATCTTTTCCAGACAATTCAATTTCCCAGCTTCACCAAGCAACAGAGAAAGGGAACTACAGAAAGCCAAGACATAATCTAGGGTTAGTAGCATCAAACATGTATCAGAATTTGGCTGCATGTTCTCCCCTAGGACTCAAACAATATGCATGGCCCAAGTACTGCAAACTGATCTAAAAAAAATCATAGAAAAATACAGATCAAGAGATATGCTAAGTTCATTCCCCTAGTTCAATGCAGGATCAACCAAATCTACACAATTCCTGACAGGCATGTATCTAAATCATTTTTAGAGAGAACTAGAGATCTCGCATCTCTCCCCAGCTCATGACAGAAGTCAATTATACCTGTTAGAAAAAAAAAAATCTTCCTACTCTCTAATCGGAATCTTTTCCTGCTACAATTTAAAGGCCTTATATCTTGCCCTGTCCATATCAGACATGCAGGGTAACTTACTCCCTTACTTTTCCCCTATTTTTTATGTATCGGAAGACTTACTATGTCTCAACTCAATTTTCTCTTCCTTAACCCAAACACCTCATTCATACCAACTCCTGTCTTATTTTTATCTCCCTGATAATTTTAAGCAGTTTTCAATCAAAATCATAGAATCATTTAGGTTGGAAATGATGATGAGCAGATCAAGTCCAGCTGTTAACCTAGCACTGCCTAGCATAAGTCCTGTCCCTTGTGAAGGTGCAATGCCCTAGACAGAAGGGAACAGATAGGTTATTCCTGGTGGTCCCACAGGTGATTTCTGGGTAATGATAAAGGAGGACAAAACCAAGGATGGTATTAGGGTCAGCATTTAATATAGCATGAAACCAGAAGAATTAGAGACACAAGCTTTTTTAGTGTGAGAATCAGCAAAAATTTTTAAAACACATGACCTATTTAAATATCCCCATTACAACCATGCAGGCACCTCTTGGGAGAATGAAGACACGGGCACCAAGAAGCGTCTGGCAAGGTCCTGGGACTGTGTTAGGAGCAAAAATCCTTAAACAGAAGATGTAAAAAGTAGTTAGGAATGAAGGCAGTACTAGGTTTGACTTGAACGAGTGGGAAAGATGCAGCTGAAAACATGGACTGCTCATGAAGGGATCATTCTTCAGTTTTAGGAAAATAAGCATGAACACAAAAAGCAGAAAATGGGCTTCAGGAAATTACACTTCAGTAAACTAACCCACCTACCATGCACACAGACATTTCTGTAAGCAAAAGTACCTATTCCTTGTTGTCACCTAATTGGAAAGGTGTCTATGATTATTAAGCTACAAAAACCAACTCCAGGTACAAACACGGAAAAAATTTATTAGATGATAATTAAATAAATAAGATGTTCTCAACTGAGGTATTTGAGAATTCACCGTGAAATTCACTGTTGAAATTCACCGTTGAAATTCACCATGAGGTATTTAGAGCTGACTGGACCAGTCTCAGAATTATCAACAGTCATTTTTGAGAATTTGTAGAGGGCAGCAGTGATTCCAAAAGAGTGGAAAACATCTAGTGACTAGCCTCTAAAAATGAAAAAAGACAGGGCCAAGGAAGTAGAGATGCAGGAGCTGAATTTCAATTTTCCCAAAATATGGAATAAAAATTATTTGGAAGTATTTAGCAGATGAGTACTTGAGTAGTACATAGATATGTCAAGAACAAGTTAATTCAAAACTATCAATATATTCTTTATGACATAGTGTCAGACGCTGTAGTTAGAGAGGCAGCAGTAGGTACCATATAGCCTGACTTAATGAATCTTTGGATATTGTTTCTCATGGGACTTTCATAATCCAAGGAGAGAAATATGATGCTGCAAAAGGAAACAATTTCTAATAAGCAGATATCACCAAACTTGGAAGGACTGCATGCATGCTGAAAGACAAGACTATATGTTAAAGCAATCTTAATAAATATGAGAAACAGTCTGCAGTAGACCTGAATAGAATTCAGTAACGGGAATTCTAGACCTTACCAGGAATAAATAACACCAGAAACACAAGATGGAGAACACCTAGTGAGGCAGCAGAACGGCGTAAATGCAGCTAGTGTGGATCATAGTCTGACTAGTAGTCTATGTCACACTAGCAAAATCTCACCCTAGGATGCATAACCTGCAGGTTGTGGGTCTAGAAATTTACAATGGGACAGGGAATTGTTTTGAAAAGAACAGGACAGTGGATGCTCCCATGGAAAATCCAGAACACTGCACTGGAGCAAGCTGCTCTCTATCGTCCTTGCAAAGAGATTTCAGTGTTTATGACTGTTGACCTGACACTGTTAACTATCAGCACAGGCATGAATGTAAAATAAGTACTTCTCCCTCCTCCCCCAGCCACCCCCGAAAGAAAAACATATTTTCTACATCCCAAACAGGTTTGCCTTAATTGTTACTCCTTTTAGACAGCAGAAGAACTGCCTGCCTGCTAACCATTTTACATCTAACCAGCATAACAGGAAGGGCATTTAAAAACCAAAAGTTGAGCTGTACATCCCCCAAAATATATAAAACTGGGTAGGTGCATAACCTCTCACAGGACATATCAGTAAGGTTTTTTTTAGTGCTTTGTAACTTTGGAATTTTCCTCCTATTGTATGTAGTTATTTGAGTAATAAAAAAAAAAAAGTGCAACTTAATGTCTTTATTGCAAACAAAGAAAAAAGGCTGAATAGTCTGACAGTGTCTTTTTAAAGATTACACATAATGACCACAGTGAGATTGCTGAAAATCATTCAGATTTACTACCACAGCAAAAAGCTTTAGATTAATTAATGCTGCAATATATTTGAAAAATGCCTAAGCCAATTAATCTTGTTCATCTATAAATGGAGCAGTAGAGAGGAAGAGTTTTTAAGAACCTCAGTTAGGATTGCCAAGGTTCTACTGACAATGGTAATCAGTATAAAGGAGTAAGTAAAGTATATTAAAGTAGTAACAAATTCCTGGTACAAGTTCAAACTTGAAGAATATACAAATCAATACAGAATAGAATATGCTAGTGCATTCTACTGCTTATGACCGTGTAATTGCAAAGCATAAATTTACATCCCTTGCTTATCTTAGCTGGCTGCAGCATAGAGACCAGGAAAGTTCATCTTTAGTAATGGCAAAGGTACCATACTGGCAGAAAGGTACTGAAAGAAATTGCAATGCTGGATGAAGTAAATGGGAGAGTCTCAATACAAGGACTCTGGAAACAAAACATTACTTAAGCACTGAGGCCCAATCAACAAACATGTGTATGAAGTCAAATTATCTTATCGGCTCCTATGAATAGTTAGGCATTCAGAGAAGTTTGTAGATTTATGCCTAATCAATACTAAAATGCAGCAGAAACACAACTTTTACATGAAGTCAGAAATTGAATGAAAATTTAACTATTTTAAAAATCAATACAGAATTGACATTTTTTGGTTTTACATTGGAGAATTCAGATTTTGTAGGCGAATACATTTAGGATGACCTAGCCTATAACATAGTACAATGTTTCAAGTAAGGAGTAAAGAACATTGAATTTTATTTTTCTCAGCTATCTAGATACTCGTGACCACATATGGCATCCTGCAATCTACTGCGCATTCACGTATACCTGCACATAGTATACCATGAATAAAAATCAGTATTTACCTCTATTTCCCTATTTCCCAACAATTCTGTTTCTTACTAAATGAAGAAATTAAAGAAGATCTAGCTTTAAAACCTCTTTAAAGGAACCTTTCTCTTATTATTCATTCTGCAGCAATTAAAAAGGTCTTCCACATTTTCTATATTTAAATCATATAAAAGCACTGCCTTCACTCTCTCCCATAGGTTTTGCACACAAAATTTTATTCATGCACTGTTCACGGTAACAAGAATTTTTAAAATTACAAAGAAATGCTATTATCAGGCATGTGAGCTTCTCCCATGCAGTTGTCTCATATCATAAGACGTATGAAGAAGAAAGCAATCTATTCACTGCTGTGAGAACAGTATCTTAATAAAAACAGATTTTCAAAGTTGGGTTTTCTTGCTTTTTTGTTGCTGTTGTATGCAAATCCTTGCAGCATAACACACACTTGGTCATTCCTTGTCACAAGTTTTCATCCCCTTGTTTCCCTGGCATCATTGCTAAATATACTTGAAGCAATTTCTTGACAGAATTAGAACATTTAATATCTGTGAAAGGCGGCAAATTCAACTTCGTCTTACACACCATCTCTTTGGCAATATTATCAAAATACAGCTATTATAAGCATGTTATGAGGCTGCTAACAAAGCAGTGTATGGTTATGCAGTGCAAAGGATCATGCAGTGCAAATGATCATGCAGTGTTCTGTTTCTTAGGAACAACAGTGAATTCAGTAGATATGTCCCATGGTTACTTTTCTTTGACTAGAATAAAGTCAGAAGCAACAGACAATGTGTTACAACTCCTCTATGTGGGCTTTGAAGTTCTCTTGTAGTAGATTTTAGGTTCCACATTAAAAGAATAAAATAAAAGCAGACATCGCCCTCTGCTTTGAGACAGCAACAAGTATTAAAACAATTTATTAGAATAGAATTTTTTTCCTATAACATTCGGAGAAGAGGAAACTGCATCTTGTAAGAGACTCCCACCAACCAAGCAGTTTCTCCTTATTTTACTTCCTGCCCAAGTTTCCATCTGCAGATCACTAGAAGACTTATCAAGTAGTCAGTCACCTTTTAAGAACACGAAGCTGCATTTCCATCTGAACCAGGAATCAGTAGAAGAAAACTGGCCATTTCCATAGGCTCCAGATAACCCACCTGTCCACTAATAGCTTAATGATTATAGTTGAACTCTACATCTAAAGTACGCTGTTATTAAGCAACTCAGTATCCAACCTCCGCAGCCACATAGACTAGCTCCCAGTGTTCAAACACCCCTCTTCTTCCATTCCCAATTCTTTATCGGCACAAGCCCTGTTACCAAAAGAACACCAGCATGTCGTAACAGTGATGTAAGTGCCAGACCACAAGCCCAAATGAGGGAAGGAGTGTGTCTAGCTCCACCTCACACCTTCTCCATACACATGGTAGCAGAGGCAACCCAGCTGTCAAGCTTCAGTCCTTAAGCAAAAATGAGAAGTAGCTCTGGGCTGCTTAAGCAGATCACACTGTCTTTCTATGCAAAGGCCATTGGACTGGAGCTGGCCCACAGACTCCTCTTGGAAGGTACAAAATTAAGCCAATCAGTAACCATTTCAAAAAGTCCTGAACTAACAAACAAACAAAACAGATCAGCTGTATTTCCCACCTGGGTACTGGAAATCAATTCAGCCATTAATGAGCACTTTATGTTTTGTAATTATATACCATTCCTAGATGGTTTTCAAAGAGAGCAAAACCACAGAACATATAAACACTGACCTTGTTTCTTTTAACCCTTCTTTCTGAATGACTTCCAGTATTTGTTTTGCAGTCATTGGTGAGTTGGGGTACTTTTCCAATGCCTGAAAAGAAATAATAAATGTGTAAGTGACAAGACACAGCTGTCCTGTGAATCCAAAAGGTTATGCGCCCATGCAGTTTTTATGTAGTCATTTGTGAAAGGCAGGGAACGGTAGTGTTGAGACTGGAGTCCTTTGTCTGTTGGAAAGCCAGATACAACCCAGGAAACTGCAGCAAGAATAGGATTTACTTGCTGTTTTTGTGCATCATCTGCTATATCCGCCTGGGAAAAACTCTTACCAGGCTCCAAATAAAAGAGTCGAAATATACAACTGATTTTATGACACAACAACAGCATTCCTTTCAGGCAGGAGGGAAAAAAAAATCAAAACAGGCCAAAAAGAGACAGCTAGTGTTCTTTTTATTTTCATTACTTTAGTAGTTTTTGAGGTCATTTGAATATTCTACACTTAGGTTTTGTCATGACCTCAGGAACAACATTGGCTGAAACCTTCCATTGGTAAAGCAGGAGCTACTGTGAGAATTGACACAGATAGATTTCAATTTTAAAATGCTTTTTTGTTTCAAGAGACGATGAAAAATGAAGTAGTCAGAACAGTCACAGCACACAAGATGCTACATGACAGAGTGTAGTATATTTTTCCAGTTCAGCTCAGTTTTCCACTCCTTTGCCTTTTCCAATTGAGCCCAAAGTAACCCACTTCTCTTTCCAGATATAACCATCTCGTACAGATTTTTCTGGTTTTCCACTTCCTTTTTGTCCCCATCAGTTTTAAGCTGTTAAACAAACAGCCACTCTTTTGCTCATGTCAAGTGCCAGACAGACAGCCCTGGAAAATGAAACCTTTCAGTGAGCAGTAAAAGGTGCAGCACAGGCCACGGCAATCAAGCTTCCCAGAGCATCTTGCCAACGTATCTCAGCTAGAACTTGCATTTCTACCCCGGGTAAATAAGAAATCAGTTTGGTCTCCAAATTCACCCGATCCTGAGCTTCTCTCTAGCAGTTACCAAATGATGGCAATTGTGAAAGTATCTACTACTATGTGGATACCTGCCCACTAGGAACTACAGACACCACCACATCATATCATGCAAGTCATCAAACTGTGAAAGGTGCTAGCCAGGGCTGTAATTCAAGCAGCTCACCTAAAGCCAAAGCCTCCCTACTCACTACAGCTTCACCAGCTCAGCCCTCTCCCCCCATTTTACAGTTCTGATATACTGCCTGTTCTCCTCTTTCACAGCCAAAACACAGTTTACCAAATCCTTTGGTTCTTTGTTACAGATGAGCTTTGTATCCTTTATCTTTCAGTTCCACAAAGGAAAATGCAGGAGTGGGTCTGTGCTAGAATGGTCCGGGAGCTGAGCTGAGCTTATCTCATGTACATCAATAGGCAAGATTCAAAAGGAACCCGTCAGGAAAGGAAAACTGAAAGGTGATGTGAAAGGCGAAAGAAGAGTGGGTAGGAGAGGACGGCAATGAGTAAGGACAGAAGGAACTGCATAGGGCTGGGAAAAGGGCCATTGCACAGTGAGGGAAGAGAAATGATACGATGTGTTAGCGACAGAGCCACAATGACACATTGGAAAAATGACAATGCGTATAAAGATTAAGGCTAGGATGAGAAAAGATTAATGGTGTGAAGAGACAAAAATGGAAACTTCAACCTTCAGAAAGAAGACAAAGAAAAACGACAAGGTAAAATGAGAATACACCAAAATAAAGGGAAAAGAAGGGTACTGAACTGGGAACATTCCAGAGTGCAAACTGGAAAGGACAGAAGAGGAAACTACACTGTACTGGACATGGCTATGAAGGAAACTGTGTGCACTTGAAAGTGGGGTTACTCACTGTGGAGGATTCCCTGTTTCTCTTCCTGAGTACAGGCCCCTCAGCACACCTGGGCAGCTCCTCCCTGCAATTGAGAAAATTTGGGTAGCCCTGTCCCCTTCTCTACGACATCACATCCTACTCTATAAAGTCAGTACAAGTGCCAAGTATTACCACGTGAGTATGACAATAATGGGAAGGAAACAATAAAGCTACGCAAACATCAGAAGTCACCCTGTTCTGGACAATGACAGAAGGGAAAGCAGTTTGTGCTGAGGAAGCTGCACTGAACTAGTTGTGGAAACAATGGCCAGACACAGGGATACAGAAGATCATCTTCACCAAACAACAATGAAACCAACGAGCAGGATGCATATCACCACTACAGAAAGTTTAATCAAACCCACAAGGCAGATTTCAAATACCACAGTGTGAAGTGAACACAGTCAGGGTATAATGACAAACTGAAATGCAGAGTATGTTAGACAGGCTGAAAGTGCTGGAGCAAACAATTGCCCATTGTGTGGACTTGTTTTATGCCGGACATGTAGCGTGGGCTGCAGTTCATATACCCCATGAATTTAATTCTGTTCATCTAACCCTTTAAACCTTTTAAAGCCTGTTATTTAAAGAACTGTTCATACCCTAACTGAAAAGCATCAATTCTCCAATTCAAACAATGCTTAAGTTGAAAAACCTGTTATTGTGTACCCGATTAAGTTTGCTTTATCTGAATGAAGATTAATTTAGCAGAGAACCTTAGCAAGGATGGTTTTTTCCTGCCCCTCCTGCCATGCTGTGCCCCCTTCCCCCCACCCCCACCCCCCCCCCCCCCCCACCCCGGTTTTAACCTAACCATTTATCACAGTAAGAAAATGAAAATAATTACTTGTGAAAACATTTTAATGATAATCTCATTTTCTTCCCCCAGTTATGGAAAACAGCATCAGAGTATTATTTAAGAGCCTGTGAGCTAATGAATACACTGAACTGATAATTGCACTATGTCTCTTGCCTCTGTATCTCACCATTAGCACTGCTAAAAGCCTGCAATCTCTTTTTCATTTCTAAGACTTTAAAAAATAATATTAGGAATTCAAACTGAATTGCTAACTGTGCCTTAAGGCACATAAAATACTAAAATGCAGTAGTGTAGTTATCATAGACTTCTTGGTCAGAAAAAGTAATGCACACTGGGGAGGAAGCCTTTATCTGTTTAAAATATCTTTCACCTTCCTCCCACTACATCCACCAACACTCATATCGTATATGGGCAGTGACTAATAATGCTGAAATTAAAACATGCCAACGTACTGTTAGGAAAAGTATGATTTTTTTCAGTGTGTTTTGTTAAGGAGGACAATGGCAGGCAGAAGAATAGTTTGCACTGACTGCAACCTCTATCAGAGAGGATCAAATATGCTCTATTTATTCCTGCCATTCAACCACAGCCTTAAAAAGAGACAGCCACTAAATAACTGGGACAAATAATTTGATACCCACCAGGACAATCTGGAGAACAGAAGTAGTCATTGCACTGAACACATTCTTGGTGCTCATTCAAATCCTGCTAAATAGCTCAAAGAGAAGATGACTTGGCCCCTACCAAGCACAGTGGAAATCAAACCTCCTGGCAAAATAGTAGCACCCTGACACATTGTTATGTTTGTATCACCTACACATGTCAACCCACAACTTCAGAGATATTAAATAATTACACAGATGCCACAACACATACATTCCCAGTGTCATTGGAAAAGTCATGTCAGTTATATGGGACAAGAACAAACCCAAATTCCTTTTCTCACCGTGGCATCTATTACCTTCTGTGCATTGACAACTTGCTCGAAAAATTCAGTTGCCATACTGGGGAAAAAACCACTTTCCAGTGAACTCTTAACAAGAAAAGTCTGGAGCAGAGTCAGGACACTCAGCTTTGTGTCAGGCAAAAATCCTCCTTGTATGCTCAGTTCGCCTACAAAATGAGAAGCAAACCTCTAAAGAATTGATGGAACGATTCGTGTAATTTATATACACAGCTGCTTGTGACTATCCGAATCAATCATTTGCATTTCAGCCATCAGAGGGAACATGAGAAGAGGGACAGCACGGAGAAAGGCGAACTAGAATGTTGGCTTTCTTGCCTCCCATAAACACTCCTACAGAAATGGGGAAGCTTTGCCAGCGAAGCAGCCAGAGAAGCAGCCACTACTCCTGCAGCTATCAGTTATTCTGCTGACAGAAAAATATTCTTCTAAACAAGAACCAAGTGTGGTTTGATACTGTGCTGTGGTCCAAAAGCAGCAGGCAGATCAGTCGAGTTGATGCTAATTGTGCAGCCAGAGTACAGTTAGTTGGAACCGTAAAAAGCCTCTTCCATTTCTGGAAGTTGCCTGCAGGGATCTGAAAGTCAGGTAAGCTGACAAAAATCAGGATCATTTTATCATGCCTGCTTGGTCAAACTATAGGCTGAACCACTACTCACAAACTCAAGCAATTCTCTGTAGACCATTATTTAAATAATTTGGGAGGAGAAAGCAGAACAGTACAGTTATTGCCACTGCTCCCACTCAACGGCTAAAACACAAGTCAGGCTGAACTGCACAACAGACAATCTTTACGGCCCAAAGACAGTAGGGTGAATAAAAGAACAGAAAAATAACTTTCCTTCTCCTAAGCAGAAATGATACACGGTATTTTCTACCAACCCATTACTAAATTGATGAATTGAAAGATGGAGTCCCAAACACGGTACAAGAACAGCGTCCTGGAAAAAATCCAGCATTGTCTTTTCCAGCTGCTTGTGTGAGGTTAACAGGAGGACTGACTTCTATTGTGGGAAATGCCCCACTCAAATCTTTTGTATTCATTTTTGATTAACGGCATTAGTCATTCATTGGGGAATTATCAGCAGCCTGGTAAAAGTTCAAAGCCCTCTGTGTGAAGGAAGACGGGTAAACGGTTAGGAGAGTAGGGTAGGGTACAGGGTGGGGGAAGAAAGGAAGTGCATAGAGATGGATGAAGAGAAAACAGCAAGAAGATTAAGAGGAGTGAGGCTACATGATACAGGAAAAAGAGGAAAGAGGGATGAAAATAAGAAGGGAAGATGCACTACAACCCATTTTAACATGAGTTCTCAAACAGATATTCATGAAGCTCTTGCTGATAGGCAGGACTTTTGTCTTTGAGCAGCTGCAGTTACAACAAGGAAGCTATAAAATCTGAATAGAAGAAGGTAACATTTCATAAGAGATGTCTTTGGTGGTATGCTCCCTACTATGAATTTCTCTCTGTAATCCATGTGTCACTACAGATAAGAAAGTAAAATCAAGCAAGGAAAAGAAACAAAGTTATAACACAAACAAGAAAAGAACACATAAAATACCTAAACCTGCTGAAATACCTTAAATTCGTTTTAACATCAGTTACACGCATGCTTACTAGTCCACACTCTTTTTAAGGTCAGAGGTAATGCTACTGACTTGTAGAGCTTAAATGGTTTAAAAAAAACCATTTTCCCCAGCCCTCTTCCCCCAGCTTTTTCAGTCAAAATCACTTTGCAGTTCCTTTAGCATGAACTACAGGGAACAACTGGGAGAGTGTGTCCTGCTAGAGAAGTTCTACTAAAGAAATTAGTTAGAGGTTAGCTTCGCTAACCTTCCAGATACATAAAGCATTATCATCTCGTAAAATATTGAATGAAAGAGCAAGAAAGAAGCTGAATGATTTTTTTGTTCATTCCATTATTTGGACTGGCTGGATTAAGGCTTGTTCTAAGACGCCTGGACCCTTTTATTGTTCTTTTTAAAATTTATTTATAATGTCATATTTTAAACTGATAGAAAGACAGTAAGAGTGCTTTGGAAATTCCAGATAAACTGTACACTTGACATTTTGAATTCAAAAGAAATTGGATTACAATTCAGTTAAAATTAAACATACAATTGTGTTATTCCTTTAAAAGGCACAAGCTGTAGCAGCAATGACATCTTGCCATTGCCAGTGGCCTCATCCATCACACCAGAAAATGTAAGTTTTCAACCCTAACCGACTGACTTATAATAACTTATTGATCTGGTCTAACATACCGAAACAAAAGGAAACCTTTGTATTTCTCTCCTCACTAATGCAATCAGCCTGTCTGAGCAACCAGGAACTTTCACTTAGAGGGTCTGTCAGCACAGATCCATGAACACCTCAGTGACTGTAACAGGATGAATTCAGTAGGCACACAGAATCCTGTCAGATTTCTGTGAGATCAGAATCAAAGATACATACCCCAGTGAGCAGAACGTCAAACTTGCTACCCCGGTATGGGTTCCATTATTAGCAGCAGGATTACTAGCAATGACTTCAGTTTGAGCGATGGAGCATCCAGATTCTCAGAATGACTGCTCAATTCTGACAGTGCAGGCCGGCCTCCAGACTTCTGCTTAGCCATGCAAGCCAAGCCTCTCCTCTTGCTTTCTATAACAATACCCCATTGCTTCTTACTCTGCCCAACCTTCCTCTACTCTCAGATACTCTCACGCTCTGAGGTGTTGCAATACCCCTAACTTCAGTGTCTCCCACCTTTCCGCATCCCTACTGAAACACCTTTCTTCCCTTGTCCTTATCACGGTACTTTCTTATGTCCTCTACCTCCTGAAACATTAGCACATCCACACAGATGCAGTTCATTGCCACGGGTTCCCCAAAACCCACACACAGGTACGCAAGCTCCACCTCAGCAGTCAGTACTGAACAGCTAGCTAGCAGCACGCTGTAGCTCCTAGGTGCTGACAGCACAAATTGTATTATGAACCTCCATGGCTTGCAGACCATATTCTCTGTCTATTTACTTTAGAGCAGAAGTTTCAATTTCCGTATCAGTGCACCTAGCTGAAAAACATGGGTCAAAGCTGCTTACAACTACAAATCATTATTCCAGGGAAGGGGCCAGGAGCAAAACACAGCTCTACCACCCAAAACCAATACTGAAATTTGTATTCATTCGGTGATCACTCAGGCCACAATCCTGAAATGCCTCTAATTCCAGCAGGGATGAAAATTCCCCTTTGGCACCTACCCCTGTACAAAATGAAGAGAGGCCATGCTTAGGTGACTGGAACTAATGGAGCGGAATGGATATGAGGGTCCTGTCAGCTGCCTTTATGTTACACATAACAGAGTAAAGAACTACCAGTGGTGTGAATACGTTCATCACTACTAAGACGATAAGAAAAAAAATACTGAGAAACACCAAACCCCAAACATATTCATTTCCACAGATGCCATTTTCTCTACTGAAAGCTGATACAGAAATTTTTTTTCTGATACACTAAAAGGTTTGCTGAGTAACTTATGTTTCAGTATAGTAAAATTAAAAAAAATATGAAGAGTTAAACTTCCCAGAAAAAAACAGAGAGAATGTGGTTTTTTTAACAGCCTTCATCGCTTAATTTCCTCAGGCAAATGTAACGTGTAAGGGTTACTTTTAATGTGAGAAATAAAATTCCTACTGGCTACTCTCTGGCTGTTCCAAATTTAACAGGAGGTGACAGTTATGCCGGTTTTCTTGCCATTGCTTTACTATCAGAGTTTATCTTGTTAGACAGTGTCCTAAAGATACAGACCTAAGATGTCCAGAAGGCAAAAAAAAAGGAAAACAAAACAAGAAAAAACAGAATACAGCAGAATACAAATAAAATAATTGAAACTATGCACTCTACCTAAATATTCTTACGCATTAGTTTTGGCCATTTTAAGGATTTCATCCAGGTAAAACTCACTGCAAGGCTAAGACAAGTTTCATGCTGCAATTGACATGGATTCCATTGATGAAGCATGAATATATTTAACCAACCAAAAAGTTCTTCTATCCATGTTACTAAAATGTGGTAAATGACAACAAACATAAAAATAAAATGGTAAAAATTATAGTTCCATTTTAATTCTGTCAGGTAGATGGCAGGAAACTACCTCATGAGATTTACAGCATATTTTGATGCTTCAATGAAAAGCCAGTGTAAGTCACAGTGATCCTCTTAACCTCACAAGGGAAACCCATAAACTTCACAACTCAGTTGCTTGCGCTGTTCCTCGCTCACAGGATGATACACAGCATCCCTCCCTCTGAATTAATAAGCAAGCACAGATGCAGAAGCTTACTAAGCATCTATCTTAGTAATTTTATCCCAGAAAGACAGACCAGAATGTGTCTAAAGCATGGAAACTCTGGAAAGAAACTCCCAAGGCGTGTACAGCAAGTGATGAAGCTGCAAGAATGAAAAGTCCCTTTCAATCACAGGCACAACAAAAAGCCACTTTCAGTTACTTGAGCCCACCTGTTCAAGTACAGCAGGCAAAACAGTACACCGAAATCTCCACAAAACGAAAAATGATGAAAGCTTTGCGTTCGGTTTTGGGTTTGTTGGTGGGGGGTTTTTTGGTTACCTTTTTTTTTTTTTCAGGGGGTGGTGCTGGTGCTTGCTTGTTTCTTTGTTTTAAATTGCAAAGGTTTTCTTTCTTGTCAGAACTCACAATACAGAAGAGGCTTAAGAATCCTTGGGTGTTATGCAGTTTTTCCCTTCCAAAACCCTCACAATTATTTCACATCAGTTTTCATTAGCGTGAATCATGACATCATTGTGTACAGAACAGAGTTCACCGGCACAATCCAGATCTGCTGTTTAAATTGCTCCGAGAGCAGATATGATAAGTCATGTTTTTGAACTAAAGAAACACAGCCTTGTGTAAAGAGAGATTCTTTTGTTAGCTGTCAGTGGGATTTTGCTATCTCTGTTAAATATATAATGGTTCGTGTCATAACAAAGATCAGCCATCGTGTTATGGCATTTATCTTCATGAGTGAAGAGAGGAAGGGCTACTGTGATTTATTCCGTCTCTCCTCATGAGACGATTAATGTCGTAAGAGATTAGTCTTCAGTACTGACTTGTACACAGAATAAAACACAGGGCTGGAGTGGGATGTTAGGCAGTTTTAATTGCCACAAGTTTGGAAGCCCACATTACTTACAGATGGCACAGTTGACAATTATTCATCTAAGATTTTCAAAAATAGGAGAATATTTTGCAGTTCACTAACTCATATCCATTTTGTGTCATTTATTTGTTCAGTCCTTCTTACCAGTTTTTGCACATAGTCCTTTCCCCCATCTCATCACCTAAGTCCACCCACGTTTGTCCTGTTAAATTTATTGCAGAACTGAAGTGCATACTGGTGGTTTATAGTGGTATTTGGTAGCATCTGTTTAAAGGTTTGAAAAATACACTGTTTAACAACTATTACTAAGAAACATTTGTCACAACACAGGCAAATTACAAAGAACATATAATGGCTCTGTATCTGGGTTTTATTCATACGTAAATGAATAAAGAAAACTTGGGATAGAAGGAGAAGTTTTCTTCAAGTTTTGAGAAAAGTTACATGCTCACTTCTTCCCAGGGACCTTGTAAAATAATATGACTATCCTAACTTTAAGTTAATAATCTTTCAAAAGCCTATCACTTTGGAGAAATGCACATAGGATATTTTGTTTACATGCTTCCCCCTCCTTCTTACGAAAAAAAATTACTTGAGATAATACGGTGATTAAAAAAAAGTGATGAGCAAAAGTTCTGTTAAATATGGAAGAATTATTTTTCCCCCAAAATGGGAGATGAATTGTCCATATTTTCTTAAATTCTCTTTTTCTGAATATTGCTAAATCATGCCAAGCTAGGTAAACTTTAATCCTTGCTATAAAAAGGGTTTTTTTTTTTCTGTTAAATCCAGCAATTCTTTACCACTGGTTTACATCAAATAGGACACATTATTCTCACCACAAAGCGTTATCTTTATCTAGGCTTCTCAAGTACTGGCTTAAACATTTTATCAGGCTGTTAATCAGATCCACATATAATGTGATCAGCAACTAAGACCAGCCCTAACAGCGAGATCGGCCAGGTAGTAGGGCAACATTATGGCAGGGAAGAAGGACCATGAAAGCTAAAGACTTTTCTTATTGATGGTAAGGGGATAGGAGAGAAAAATCAATGAGTCCTCATCAGTACAACTGTCTCCCAGCTGGATGCTGATTTCCCTTAGAGATTTAAACCAATAGGAGCAATCACTCGCAACAGGTAACCAAATTCAATAGGACCTCCAGCCTATGAAGAAGGAAGGTGAACTGTGACTTCAAAGCTGGAGATCATAAGGAGAGAAAATGCTGATTGTTAAGCCAACAGCTTATAATCAGATCTCAGACCAAAATACAGAACGTCTTCCCACATGGGGGGAACACCTTAAAATGTTCAGGATAATCTGCAATTGCTGTGAAGGCTCCAAACTGCTGACCTGGCCTGAAGGCATTATCTCGAGCTACAAGACTGCTCCAAGTAAAGCTGGACAAGCACTGCCAGCCACACACATCATGCAACTACCATCACTGAACTCCAGTCACAACAAAGTCACTGGGCAACAAAGAGGAACCACAGAGAATTTTGTAAGGGAATCTAAATACAGGGACACCTCATAAAGCTAGACCTTCTCTTCAAAGAGAGATTCTATTTTTAAGGGTCCTTAATATCACAGCATATTTCTTATCCTAAGAACCCTCACTATACATTGAACAGATTCAACTGTTACCTGTCAGGACAGTAATTCTAACCCAAGAAAAGCAAACAAAGAGAGAGCAGAACATGACTGTTATTCAGTATATTTAGTCATGGTCTTCCTTCTCTTTGTATGAGCACCAACATACATACACATGAGGACTTGAGTTTTCCCGAAGTCACACCTCCTCAGCAGTAAAAATTATCAGCTCCTACAAAATGCTACTGGCAAATAAATTCAATGTCTATGGGGTTTAGGCACATCACTTCAGATTTAATTGAATTTAACAGAATGCAACATAATTAAAACACAGTATTTTGCTTTCAGGATAAAGGCCCTGTCTTTTACAGAGAAGTCAGGGTCTTTTTTCCATTTGGTGTTTGACTGCAATCCTTATACTACCAAAGTTTGAGAAAAATCTAAACTTTAAATATGAAGGCTTGGGGGCTTCAGCTGGTAATCTAATTAAGTGAAGTGTTACCAAAATAAATAAGTAAACAAATGAAATACAATTTTATGCTAGAATTCAGAAGGTTTTCTTTTTTTCCTCATGTCTTTCATTGTCAGTCATAGGGGTTTTTTTTCCTCCCTTCAGCTTTATTTGCTATTCTACTTCTCATTGGTACAAGAACATCTCCATCTCTTATTCATCACTTCCCAATGCAGCACTACCATTTTCCTCCCCAGGATTACATCAGTATCACCCAGGCACACACTCTTTTCATCCCGTGACATGCCAGCAGACATAAACCCAGTTTCATTCTCTTCTACTAATCCCTGAAAATGTATGCACGTACTAAAAGTAATAAGCTTCATAACTATTATTATGTATGCATGTAGCACTTTAAACCTCTTTTTTTTCAGAGCATTCATCCTCAGAATGCTTTCCCCAGGTCCCTTCTCTCCCCCTCCACACCCATATTTTTCTATAAAATTAACTCCGACATTTAACATTTTAACTAACACATGAAGTTTCTTGCCATAACAGCTCTAAGAATGCTGATGAGAGCAAACAGCTGCAGTGATTTTTAATTTTTTTTTTTAAACCTCTAATTCTCTTTGCAGCTCTTTCAGAAGTACTTCCCAATCACCATGCATATATACCAACCTCAGTTATCTAGACAGCCGCTTTTGTCGATCTGGCTCAGAATGAAGACAGGAGCTTTATTTTACTTTATTTAACATTACTTTAAATAGCTTGAAACATTCTGCTACAGCTCAGACAATAATATAATGAGTTAGCACATGAAAATTACAGTATGAAACGGAGTCTGTCCTCATTAAGGATAATTAAAATTGACTACACAGATAGATATTTTCTTTTTTTGTTGTTGGGTTTCTTTTTTTTAATTTAATGGAAGTGTTAAAGATTTTGAGAATTATAGTAAGATGAGAATGTTTTGATAACGTGTCAATCTGTCTCCAAGCAAAGTAGGTAAACCTACCAGTTAATGGAAACAGACATGTTCTCCTTTTCAACATATTAATGTTTTCACTAGACACCGATCTACCAAAAATTCTAACAGGTTCCTGAAAAAAAATAAAAATAAGTTTTTTAAAAAATCACAATCAGGTCAAATTAATTTGGAAGATTAAGATAATTTAGATTTCTTTTTGTTAGTTCGTTGTTTTTCCTGAACAGATTATAAATCAATAAGATGACTCTTTTCTGATCTAACTTTCAAAATCCATACAAAACATTCTTGATCAACTGCTTTGACTCTATTACTCCTTTTTTTTTTTTTCTGGTTTCCCACCTTCTCATAGTTCACAGACCAGTTGAAAGACAGCCTTTTAGGAGTCCCTGAAACACAACAGCTTCAATGTCTGTTCAGACACTGGCTTTATCCTCAAGGCCTTTCACTCTTGCCTGCTCCTCTTATTGCTTCTCTCTTGCACTGTATCCTGCACCCTTCAGTCATTCAAGCATCTGTTTGCTCACTTCTCCCACATTTATGATCTCTTTCGTTGGAAAACTCCCCAGACATCCCTATATGAATTCTGGAGTCTCCTCAAGGGCCACTGCTGCTGTGGGTCTGGAGGCTAAACTAAACTCATAATGGTTACAGCGAACACGTAACATTTACTGTGAAGGGCTGATCATAGCAGAGTTACTGAGAAGTTCCTGTGGAGATACTTAATAAATGTAACAATCACCAGCAATGCATGCAGTAATTGATAAAAATCGCAAAATTTACCTTGTGAAGCCACAGCCTTGTAGTTAAGTGCTTCTACAACTCTAAAAAGAGCATGTTTTAATATCACAACCACTTAGTGGAGTTCACCATCATTGGAACACTGTATCACAAAGAGCAGGAAAGATAACTGCAGTGTTCAAGATTACTAAAAGCAGTAGTTCCATTTTCTGTCAGCATCTGCTCCCTGGGGGCCGATCCCATGCTCTAGAAACCACAGTATTTACTAACAGACTTTTACTAAGGATGAGGAGCATCAGGTCAAGACAGAGACGTAGGGCTGGTTATCATTGACAAGATCCACTCAGGTGAGTAGTTCTCATTCCAAAAGCGATGGGGGGGTCTGCTGATCCCTGCACACTGGAGGGAGGAAAAGCATTATAGTATGAAGAAGCTGGTTTGCAAGATGAAACCACCATGCAACTGGGCCAAGCCAAAAGCTGGGAGCAGTGTCCATTTCCTGCTATTGACGTCTACCCAAAGGATGCCAGGGTTTCTTCAGGGCAGACTGAACGTCCCCAGGCACACAGACTTGTTTCTGAGATTCTCCCAGTCAGTCCCACAGGGCTGTAACCCAACACTTGACATGAGATTTATTTATTTATTTATATAAATATAAATAAAATGTGTGTCTGTGTATATAATATGTATATATATGAAATGTATATATAACATTTGGGCTGCTAAGTCAGGAATTTGAGGGACCACATCAAAAATGCAAGCCTTATGCTGTCCTCTCATCAAATATTTTCTACTGGGATACCTGGCAAAAAGCACTTCAGCTATTGCCCAGGAGGCCACTGTTGTACTGCAATCTATATTCAAAGCTGCATAGATATACTGGGCAGGGTGAAGTAAATCATCACAAGAATCTCTACCATTATTTTAAAAGATTATTACCCTTATAAAAGACAGGTCATGCTCTATACTACCAGTTCCCTTCTGTTCTACGATATGGCCTGATGGACCCAAGCACTTGCTGAACTGTCCAGCTGTTTTGCTGATGTGTGCTTAACAGACAGGAGATGTTTAATAATGCAACACAACTTGACAGCACAGCATCCCAGGAACAGGACAAAAGGAAGACAAATAACCTGTTTGACAAGGGTTGCCAATGAAGCAAAATTGGTTACACAGATTTCTCTTATTCTAGGCAAAAAAAAAAAAAAAAAAAGTTTCAAAACTAGAGACCTCAGTAAAAGAACAATCCAGGCAAATGCCTGGTAGTCCCTGACATCTTCAGGAAGGTACACACTTGAGGAGCTATGGGTCATCTTGAAACTGGTAACAAAAAGGTATTATTATATCTTCAATAGTAACTTATTTGAAAATGTCTTCGGCAGTGATTTACTGAGCTCATTTCACAGCTAGACAGTAAGCCCCACAATGTTATCTTACTTTTTCCCTTTTAAAACAGAGGATGACTGCTTGCAAGATGTCTCAAAAACCTGCATTATAAACGAAACAAATTATGAAATACATCAGAATGCATTAAGCATTACTGCTCCAAGTACAAACCTGCTACAGCATTGCTACATCAAACTGCTGAAAATATCCAAAGACTAAGTTTCAAAAAAGCCTCAAAAAAGCAGGGAATGTGAATGTGCACCATTACATGGATACAGAATGCTCAATCTGTACAAGTAAATTGATGTCTCCTGTTTAGTCACTGTCAAAAAAAAAAAAGGGTAAAGATGTATTTGAATTCTAAATCATGCCCTTTGGACAACTTTTCATAATCATTATACTCTCCTAGTTCTCTCAGTTTTTCAGTAGGATGTGAAATTCCACAAAAAGACCAGATTCTGGCAAGGGCCAGAGAAGTCCCATCTCCTATAGGTAATGAAAGTTACTATGTGATTTTATTGATTTCACAAAACTAAAACTAACATTTTGGGCACGTGACTTATTACCAAGTCTAAACATACAAGGTGACCTTGAGGCCCTTTCCAACCTCATCTTCTCTGATTATCGAAGTAATGTTCTAACTAAGGTGCTTTTACCACTCTAAACACTGACTTCCAAAGAGGTTCTAGTTGGTCTTACCTGTCTAGAATTTCTAAATGACCGAAATGCCAAATGACGTGAAAGAACCTGATGCGATCAGGGACTGTGATAATTTTGAGATAGCTGCCAGAATCTTGGTCCAGAAGAAACACCAGGCTATGGCCAATAAGGGTCTATTTTCTCCCATTACCCTTGCTAGGAAATACTGCCAGATAGGCGCAGTGAGAAGTCACGTGCTTCTCAGATACAGCAATGCAAATACATATCCCAGCAGCTGGTGGATAACTGGGAATTCTGAGACATAAGAAGAATTAACGTTTATCCAAAAATAGGCATCAATAGATGTGTTGAAACATCTGGATGTGGAATTTGTTCAGTTAAAACTGATGGAACTGAAAGAAAAATAATTGCAACAGGACGTTTCACTAAATGAAGGGTGAAATTAAGTACTTTGGCAATAGGATGATAGTGGTATAGCCTCTTCTTAAATAAAGAAGGTTCAAATCATAAAGGTAAGATCAAGTCACATAGGACATGAAGACCGACTGTGATTTACTAGATTCTGTAGACATTTTACCAGGCATCTCACCAGCTTTAGTGAACCACTACACACAATTAGGCAGGTTCTCCTGCTAGACTCCTCCTAAGAGTCAGCTGGAATGAAGTAAAACTTGGACCTTCAAATGGTTGATGTATACTTTGGTTAAGGCTCTTTTCCCTCTCTAGGCATCAGGTTATACCAGGAAAAAGCAATAAAAACCCTGACTAGAATAACTACTTCATTAAATTCCTGATCCTATCCATACTTAACCAAGAACACCAGAAGAGAGAAAATAGCTTCAACATCAGGATCTCCAAACTAAATCATCTACTAGCTCAAGATACCTGTCTGTCAAGGAACACTTCGGAAGTTGTAGGTGTTTAGAAAATGTTACCTGTAAGTCAGGCTATGCTCTATAGGACGCAACTATCATCCACAGGATAATGATCTCTAGAGCTCAACCTCTGCAAGCAGCAAGGAAATTCTCATCATCACAGCCTCAGCTGTGATAGACCAATCTCTGCATATAGGAGGACAAGTCTTAAAACAGAGTACGTAATGTGTGCCTTCTAAATAAATCACTTCCTGATGCTCCAAAATCATGAACAATAATCTAGGGCATGACCTGGAATATCTTCCACAGAGAACTACAGCCTCTTAGGGAGTCTGCTCCTGATGATTCCAGAGCACAGCCTGAACTGTGATTGCCAATGGCTGTCAGACAGAAACTAAACTCAGTGCTACGCTCCAAAACAAGTCTCCTTAGACACCTGAGGTACAGAATGCCACATCAGACTCAGAACCTGCAACGTAACAGCTGGATCCCACATGTTAAAAACCTCATCTAAAAGGTCCTCTAATACAGAGCAAAGCTATATGCCAGGTTCCACACAGACTCTGTCCAGCTGAGCTCATTAAAGAGAGCTGCACTTTTAACATTCAAAGGATGAGAACATCACTTTCCCCCTGTTTTCCTGTTCCACTGCCAGAAACACCAGAGCTCGCTTAGACGAAAGTGGCCAAGGCATCCAATGGCATCCTGGCTTGTATCAGAACAGCATGGCCAGCAGGGCTAGGGAAGTGATAGTCTCCCTGTACTGGGCACTGGTGAGGCTGCACCTCGAATCCTGTGTTCAGTTTTGGGCCCCTCACTGCAAGAAAAACATTGAGGTGCTGGAGCGTGTTCAGAGAAGGGCAACGGAGCTGGGGAAGGGTCTGGAGCACAAGTGCTGTGAGAAGCAGCTGAGGGACCTGGGGTTGTTTAACCTGAAGAGGTAGCGGCTCAGGGGAGACCTGATCGCTTTCTACAACTACCTGAAAGGAGGCTGCAAAGAGGGAGGTGTTGGTCTCTCTTCCAAGGTGACAAGTGATAGGACAAGAGGAAACAGCCTCAAATTGTGCCAGGGGAGGTTCAAATTGGATATTAGGAAAAATTTCTTCACAGAAAGGGTTGTCAGTCATTGGAACGGGCTGCCCAGGGAAGTGGTGGAGTCACCAGCCCTGGAGGTATTTATACTCTGCCTTGATAGGCATAAAGTGACATTACTGCGAACAGGTGCCATTCCTGGGTTGGGTTCCTGCCTTCCTAAAAGTCTGTGGTGCCAAGGGTTAAAGGGCTGTCTCAAGAGTTAGAATCTCATTCCTCTCAGTCTGCCCTAGAAGAATGCAAAAGGTGAACTGAAATAGATTAAATTCATATTTTATTTGTAGATCACCTTTTTAAATAATAAAAAAAAAGCCCACTAAATTCTGTATTATTTCATAATAACAAAATAAAATACTGACATTTTAAGAACAACCACAGAAGGAAAAAAGAAAAAAAAGTAGTGCAGGTTCAACCTTGTCTAACAAGTGCAAAAATTACTTTGAATAAAACAAATTGGAGGAAACCCTAGAGCAAACCAAAATAAAATATAGCTCTTCAAAGCAGCATTGATTGTGGATCAAAGAGAAAGGCCATCAAAATTTCCCAAGCCACAATGTTTCTGCATGTCTGAAAAAGAATTAATTCAGAACAAATAGAGAAATAATAGTAGGTCTCCGTTAAGCCAACAACAAAGAAATCCTTAATACCATAAAACAAAGTTATGTCAAATCTCCCATTTTCAAAGATACACGAAGCTCCTTTCACACAATGCTTTAAAATGTTATTTATAGTAACAAAAGCACCGACTTAAGATAAAAGTCAAAGGGATTATCATCAATGGTCTAGCTCCACAGAAGTTACTCTTCTAATTTTTTGTTTCATTCGTGGCCTTCAAATATGAAGACGTAATGCAAAGATACTTCTCTACCGCTATATGATCTGTTTCAACTACGCTATCTTAGCAGACCAGACGAAGCGACAATCAGCTTTTGGACAGCCAGCCACATTAAACAATAACATGCAAGATAACAATTGCAACAGGCTTTTCTTGCTTTTCTTCTTTTTTTTTTTCCCAGCATCAATTTCCTTAATTAATAAGTATAACTTCCTTAAAGTTTACAGGAGCAAGAGAACAACTCTTCATTAAGAGCCGGATCTTGTCAGGAGACTAGTGCAAGAAACACAAGAATTAAGGTATGAATATTACTCACCCAATATGCACACATCACCTGAAAGAGGACTCTCCATAGCACCATAAAGCACATAGTCTTCAGTAACACAAGAAATGCTTTGAAACCCTTTCCTTCAGAACAAGATTTGGAGAAGAAAGCAAAAACACTGGAGAGGAGATGCAACACAGGAATAAGCCAACAAGCCCTACTGTTCTCATTCTTGGGATTTTCTTCTGCTTTATTGTCAACTAGTGGCAGAGACTTAATCGAACTCTGTTTCAAAACATCACTTAGAGGAAAGAGAAGAGGCCAATAATAAGGGCAAACTATTCATAAGAAATCCTCTTAAAATGTTACTATAAACTATCACCCTTCATAGGCAGATGTTTTATGCTTCATACATATCCTGAGCTCTGCAATCCCAAAGTGAGCAGCCTCCACTCATTTTCTTCAGGCCTCTCACTTTTCTGTATCACAAACCACAAAGGATTGTGTCTGGCAGTCAAATGACAAAAGTTGGATCACTGCTACCTACTTAAAACTGTTATCAGTTCTCATGTGGCAAAGTATCCTTGGACACGTTTTATTCTCAGTGGGGCTTTGTTATTATTTTTCTATGCAGTATCTTATGGCACAAAATTATTAAGAAGCAGAATTCACTATTTTAGGACTTTCAGTAACTGCTTGAGAGTTCTCATGAGTTTAAGAACTGCTAAAACCAAACAGATACAAGTTTTTTCAACTGAAAGGAATCATTACAAATTGCTTAAATTACCCAAGTTTTTAAACCTGCTATTCAATTTTATATGGATTCATCAAATGAGGATTAACTGAAAGACTGGATGTTTCTTCTCCTTCCTTTAAAGTTTTTCTTTTGTTCTCGTCCTTTTAAGTGTTCTATCTTAGTTTGTAAGAGACACAAAAAGCAGAAAACTGGTATGGAGATAATGCCCAGGTTGTACACAAGCACTGCTGTAGTCTGCTGCAAAGGACAATGTGAGTTGACATATCGGGACTACATCAAAGATATGTCCTTTGGCAGGTTGTAAAGACAGGTTGCAATTTTGTCCATAAAAATGCGTGTTCTACAAAATGGGTTCTGTAACATGAACTGTTAGTGGTATGCCACCATTCCACTGATCCTGCACATGCGTTCATTTCTCAGGAATGCTTGTAAGCTGGGCTATGCCTTGCCCTAAGATAAGCAGACTTCCATGAGGGAAAAAGCAGTGTGTCGCAGACAGAAAGATTCGACTCTCTGCAGGAGACTTCTTCCACAAAATGCAAGTTCCAGTACAGCACATGCCAGTGGCTCCTGTTTTACTGCCTGTATCACATACGCAGAATTTACAGCAAGAGCTGAATATAATGGGAGTAATTTTCCTGCTTATGTTTTAAAAATTAAGGAGACAGCTTGAAAAAAACCACTGCGTTGCAGGAATGTAAGTTTTCACAGACCCTTTAATCAAATACCAAGAAACGGCAAACACGACACTGCCTGTCAGTTTGGAGCCTCACCACCTAAAATACGTTGTAATGTGTAAGTCTAAGACTGTCATGTAATATATTTTTCTAAAGTGTCTCTGCTTCTTTCATTGTGAATGTGGGAAATGGAGAGCTGTGTAATGATTTCAGGCTTGAGTCCAGTTTTTGTACTCCTTTTTATCCATGTTACATGGTGTGTTATGAGTTTCAGTATAGATTGAATATAGAGACATGATCATATCCATTTCTCTCATAATTACTGTGAGAGAAACCATAACAGAGAGTGAATGAGGCAAAAGCGTAGCCACAGAAGGAAGATGATTTTACGACTATGAAACACAACTACTAAGGACGCGCTGTTGGTACCGTAACTGCCTCTCCCACAGATTTCCTGCACAGCTTTGAGTAAGGTACTTAATCTTTCCATGCTTCAACTCTGCATGGTAAAAGCAGAGGTCAAAATACTTAACTTCATAGGCATGTTATAAGTATAGAAACATTTGCATTTGGGAAGCTACTGGGTGTTGCTAATAATAGCTATGTATGTACGACTGAAACATAACAGAAAAATACATTTTAGCACTGAGTTTGAAAGGCGCATAGACAATGAAGTATGGCACCTCACATCAAACAAAGAAAGTAAAATGAAAAATCAGCAGCTCTAGTGAGTGAACTTGGAAGTACTCGTGAAACTAGCATGCAAGTGTGTCATTTGAAGTGTAGATTGCAATACTCAGACGTGAACAACAGAGTGAAAAAGCAATGCCACAATGTTACCTCTGTCGTTTCATACCTTTTAGCATTTCACTTTGAAAGCCCTATATTGTTGTAATGTGAAGGCTTTTGCAGAAAATTTAACACGTGAAAATCCCTACATTTGCTGTATGTATTAATTCAACCTCTTGTTCCTAAAAATAATTTAGCAGCATACGATTTTACAACATATTGATCGAGGTAACTCACAACTCAGTTTTTGTGAGTTTGTATCAATCACTTCATTGTTTACTTGTCGTTGGAAAGAAATTGATTTAATCAAACCTTGCAGTAATACATTATTGATGTATCCCAAGAAAACGAAGCCATAATGAACCATCAGGGTCCTAACATAAAACATCATAAGCAGCGGCAATTTTGGCTTCCATCTTTCATTGCGATTTGCAAACATATGTCACTATACAAGTAATGCCCTGTGCAAGGCTGTAGCTGGTCTGAGCAGCACCATGTATCATTCACATAATAGACCTGGGACAAGTTCTCCGTAAGTTGGCAACCGCAGGAGGCTATACAAAACCACAGTGTGAACCTTCCCTATCTCCACCACTTATATCTATACAGCAGCGTATCAGTTTTACTTGATTTCAGCAAATCATGACCCTTCTGGGGGGGGAGTGTGATGTGGTATGACATCATGAAAATAAGAGAGAGTCTTAGCCCTTCTCCTCAGCACAGGCTCAGCCTTTGTTCTCCAGAGGCTTTAAACTTTTCCATATATTGGACCACATGAGAATCGCAATTTTACTCGCTACACAATAAAATCCCTCTGTGCACATTTGTCAAACAAAGTACAGTTTACAGTGGCAACTGCAGCAGCAACTTGAAAGGGTAAAGTTAGAATAGCATTTGGTGTATTTTATAGACTTCAGAATACATGTTGCCAGTTTAAAGCAGGGAAAAACAAGTACTGTAGCAACACTCACTGCCAAAATGACCTGGGCAAAGGTTTTAGCGCAGTTAAACTTCTGTTACAATCGCAAGAAATAAGAGAGGACAGTAGCGACACTGTATCAGAACATCTTTACTAAAGTCGCATTATTACAAAATGTTGCAGGATGTACAATGAGCCATACCAGAATTTAGCACTGACCACGCGTGTGACAATACCTAGGTACAGCTTACAGAGACATCTATAGGTAGTGTTTGTCTAATACCTTATAATTATTTATGTAGGAGAGAGAGAGGCTGAACTTCCTACGCAGGAATTCATACAAGGTGAAAACATTTTTACACAAAATGTGCTTCGCAACTAAACAAATAATAGCAATAAGATCTCAATGCCCATTACCAAAACCTGGTGACCCATTAACACAGACCTGTTACTTAAGCAATTAAGTCTGTATCAAAGAAGGATAAAAGATGAAGTTGTTGTAGGTACAAAAAGCAATCTAAGCAGCAGCCTATCTTTCTAGCTTCGTCATCTTTCTACGCACCCAGCTGAAGCTGACCCAACTTCGCGGCAGACACACATACAAACGCGTACAACCCATACATGCTGTACTGTGCATAACAACTATTTGTTGTAAAATTCCTAGAGAGAAGCCGTATGGACTCCGAAACTGAAAAACAACATAAACAATGTGCTCTGTTACACTTTGCAAACAGTAATGCGGAATCATGAAAACAGATACAATAGGGTAAGGGTGACAGTTCGTTAATGAAGTAGGAATGGGGTAGGTCTCCAGAGCCACGGAGCCTTTCCAGAAGTGGGTTTGATTGCCCTGGATGTTTCCCTGTTCGGTAGGGGAAGCAGAGAGGGTGAAGGGAAATCCCAGGGCAGAGTTGTCTCTAACGTCCTCGCCCCTCACCCCAGTCCTCCTGCCTGCACTGAAGGGAGGAACAGGCAATCCCCAGATATTTCGCTTTCCTTTAGAATTAAAGGGATTTTCTTGGGATAGCTGATGTATGAACTTGCGGAGATAGAAACAATCCGGCTATTTACACACACACATGCAAAAGAAGAAAAGAATAGGCATTTCCTCACACATACACCGAAGAAAGGACGTAGCTATCTCTCCTCTCCAGGCGGGGACGGGAGGAGAGCAGAGGGCTGCCTGCACCGCCGGCTGGGGCTCGCCCGCGCTGCGAGCGGGCTGCCCCGGCACCGCCGGGGAGAGGCAGCCCCGCACCGGCACCCCCCGCGCACACACACACACAGAGGGGCACGCCCGAGCTCCCCTCCCGCTGGGGGCACTCCGGTCTCTCCCCCTCGCACCCGCACACCCCCTCACGCGCGCACACTCTCCCGCAGAGTCCCTCACACACGCTCTCCCTCCCTCCCTCCCTCACTCACTCACACACACGCTCGCTCGCTCGCCCCGACGGCCCCAACCGCCGGCAACAAAGCGGCGGGCAGCGCGCCGGGCTGGAGGCGGCGGCGGGACGCGCGCGGCGCGCACACACACCCCACACGCGCGCACCCGCACACACGCGCGCACCCGCGCACACACACACACACACAATGCTGCCGCGGCACCTACCAGGCGGGCAGCCTCGGCCCAGGTGCGGTCCTTCTTCTTCCTCTTGTCTTTCATGTTTGCATCTCATTGAGGTGGTTCTGGGGGGGGGCGGGGGGGAGGGCGGACCGGGGGGGGCCCGGAGGGGTTCCGCACGGACAATGATACGGTGACACCGAGCTCTGGAGCCCCCGGGGCGGGAGGGGCGGGGGAGGAGGAGGAGGAGAAGGAGAAGGAGGAGGAGGAGGAGGAGGGGAGAGGGGGCCGGGCCGGCTCGGCTCCCCGCGGCGGCGGCGGCGGCACAGCTGACAGCTTGAGGGATGCTCCGCTACGCTCACAACAATGCACTATGACGTCACGCGGGGGAATGGCGCCCGCACCGAACATCCCCGCGGCGGCGGCGGCCGCCCTCGCGAGGAGGCCGCCCGAGAGCGCTCCCTCCGCCAAGCCTCGCGAGAGCGGCCGCGGCGCCGCGCTACCACACACATCCCCCCCCCCACACACACACACACTCCCCCCCCAACGGGCCGGGGGCGGTGGGGAGGGGAGCGCGGCGGGAGGGCGCCCGGCCGGGCAGGCCGGACTACGGCTCCCGTGGTGCAGCGCGGCGCCGCGCCGAGCGGCGGGCGGGGCGTCTCCCTGGGGACGCGGCGCGGAGGGCGCTGTCGGGGCGGGGGCGGCGGCGGTCGTCGGGGTTGGCGCCGCGGGTGCGGCTGGGCCACCCCCCCCACCCCCCCCCCCTCCTCGCCCCCGCTCCTTCGCTTTCCCCGTTTCACTCTGAAAGCGCGTTCGGTAAGCCCAGCCGAACATAGGGCCCGACCCTTCCCCGGCGTGCAACCTCCTCGCTGGCACTTACTTACGGCTGGGGCAGCCCGCGGCCTCGGCGGGGCCGGGCCGCGGTGAGGGGACCCCCCGCGGGGCGGCTGTCACGCCTGTCGTGCCTGTCGCGCCTGTCGCCGCGGCGGTTCCCGCCTGTGCCCTCCTCGCCTCGTTTGGAGCCGCGTGCCGAAGCCTGGCAAAGCAAACCCCGGGCAGATCGGTGCCAGCTCGGAGGGATCCCGCGGTAGCGGTTTAACTCCTTTTCTTGTCGGAACAGGAAAGAACATCTTCTTGTGCCAGTGTAAACAAAGGAGTTGATGCGCTGCGCTCGTGGAACTGCTGAAGGGTGTTTTATTGGATGACCTGGGATTAAGAGACACACGAAATGCGAAGTGAAGGCTCTAGCGCACCTTCCTGAGTTACAAGATACTGTGATGCGGGTTTTTCTCCCCTGTTCCCTCCCCTCCCCCAAATATTAAAGTGTCTTTGGGATACTATTGGAATATATTTAGCTTTCTTTTTTTTTATTCCCAGACTGAAATGAGTCAGAAATTATTCAGGCTTTTGTGTATCCATCTGTTCAGTCCCTGCTCTCTCCTTCATCCTTCTCCCAGCAGCACCCCTATTCTGCCTTGCCTTCGGTAACACTAAACCCTATTTTCCCACAATTGTAGTTTACTGGGGGGGGGGAGGGGGGGGGGGGGGGGATCACTCCCAGCTACCACAATGTTTGGGCTGTTTCATCTAGAAAAGGACCAGGGCAGTCCTGGAGGAAGCAGAAGTGGCCACCCATTATATAACATTCCCAAAACACTCTCCAAGAGCACTCAGATGGGTAGACGGTGTTACAACGGCAGATGCTTCCCCCTCTTCCTCCTCATCTTTATGTTCCCATTGGAAATGATACATGGAGCATAGTTCTTCACCATGACACCTTTCCAGATTTCATAATTTGTTTCCACTTAAATAAAAATTAAAACATTCATGAAACAAAATTCTATTGTGAACAGCTACTCTAAATTTAGTTTTGATTCCCAACTGAATAGTATTGATCAGAGGGTTTGAGTATGCTTCTGAAATGTTCTTGAGAAAAATGTTGTTGCAACCAGAATATTTCAGGTTCGACAGAGTTAGGCTGTGTAGGAATTTTTACAGCCATCCAGTTGTGGAAACAGCTACGTATTCCTTTGTTATTTACTGAATACCTTCTTTGTCACCTTAGTAACATTTGCCGAGGAAATGCTTGTCATTAGGATCACTTCTTTCTCTGTTTCGTTTCTTTCTGCCTTTTATGTCTCTGCCCTACTTCCTTTGCCTTCCTTCTGCATTTCCTCGCCTTTATTTCGAATTCCGACACCATACAGGCGTCATTCACATCTCATCCCCTATGCTAAAAGTTTACATCTTCCGTAATTAAGTACCTCATTAAAACTGCCTTTGGAATACCTTCGTTCTTGTCCATATTGAAACTACAACAAAACAAAAAAGCACAGGGAAGTTTGTCACTCTCTCCCAACAGAAGTGGCTGTTTTAAGACTGCAAGAAACGTTCTGCAGTAGTTCCCCACCTGTTCACAGGTAGATGATGACGCGGTTGCTAATCCGGTGGCTTCACGTACGTAACATGAACTGAACTTCTGTTGTGTGGGAGAGCTCTGGCGTTGCAGCATTGGTGTTGGGCGGAGGAGGACGTTTGACAGGTAAAAGGAAGTTCAGGGACCCTATAAAGTTAGTCTGACTTTGTGAGGTTGTTTAGTTGGTTTGTACTACTGCTCATTGCAGTCAGGATCAGACTTTCCTCTGGTATTTCTATGGACACATGGAATAATCTTTTGAGTTATGCATCCTTTCTATTCAGCTGGTGAAGAAATTGGACCAGTGTCTGTGGTGCCATTTATATCATTTGCATTATTCCCACCAAGTCCAGGTGCTCCTAAGTTCCTTCTGTTGTTCAGATGCAAATGGTTGGAAATCATATACTTACAGTTAATGGCGCTGACTTCACTGCAGAAAGAAAAGAGTTTATGCTGTTTGCTCTATCAGAGCAGTGTGAATTCTACATGCTTTCATGATGAAAAAAAATATCTGTGCTTCTGAAATTAAACATATTTTTCTTCTGCAGTAAAAGTTTTAGCTGAATCCTATAAAGACTGCCAGCATGCACAGACACCAAGTGGCTCACAGAACAGTACGCTGCTGCTTTAAGGGAGTTAAAAATCATGTATTGAGTCTGGAAGTGCAGCAGAAAAAGGTCAAGTTCAGCTTATGGAAGAGAGCATTTCCTATTGATTATAGTTAGTATTTACTGGATGAATTGGATCTGACACTACAAGAGATCATAACCGTTGCTACTGTCACTGAATTGAGACTAGCAAAATTGAGAAATGGTGAACTACATTCAAACAGCAGCTGCTGGAACTATGGCTAAAAGCTCAGCATACGTAACACGTATGTGTGCGTGCACACGTAAATATACTACTGCTGTCTCCATAGCACATTATAAGCTAGATTGAATAACCTGCAAATGCTGAAGATGTTGTATTAAAATATATCATGAATTTCTACCTAAGCAACATTTATGTGATGTAACAGTAGTAGAGATTATGGCTTCAACAATGGGTAGAAACAGTTATTTATTGTAAATGCATTTGTGTCCAGTTACTTTTTCCTGTATCAGAAGAACAGTCATATGCTACCAAAATAACGTGGGGCACTGTCTTCTGAGTCTCAGTGCTCAGTGATTACATTTACCTGCAATGCTATAGAAGTGTGACCCTTGATGTATCTAGTGAGCTACCTGAAGCACATTGTTCTTCTGGTTTCCTACATATAAAAATGACTTTTGATACATACTGCTGAGTTCTTTATTGTGTACACTAATATTCCTGTTAAGCAGAAACCTGTGACCTGCACTACATATGCAAATACATATATATATGCATTTCCTCAATACAACGAAACACTGCTGCAATACAAATTCTGGTTTCAGCTCTTATACAAGAGATGATAGTATCAGCTACTACATGGAAATGTCATATGTGTGCAGAAGGGTTTATTCACAGCATGACAATTCAATCTAATATGCCACTTCTACAATTGAAATTATGCTATCTACAATTGAATGAGAGATGCTGAGTCACGAGATAATTAAAAAAATAACCCAGAATTATACTAACAGAGACACTGCTTTTTCTGAATTAGTTTCAGCACAGTTGTGACAAAAGGCAAACCATGGATTTAGGGAAGCCAAAAAAAGCCATTGTGAGTGACAGCCATTTACAGATACCGATGTCATAGTTCAGAGTGTGTTTTCTACTCTGGATTTAAAGAGTATTACCAAGTATTCAGACAGCATGAGTTTCACAGCATTTATTACACTTAATGGACTTTTCTCTTTTAATCAGACGCCATATGGACCTGAATCAACATCCAGAGCTTTTCAAATATGTTAATAACTCTTAATAACAAGCCCGGAATCTGGTATTATGTGGATGATGTTACTGTATATGGAAAGACTCCTGAAGCTCATGTGAAAAACCTATAGGCTGTACTTCAACATGTCAATACAGGAGACCTGAAGCTGAATTTTACTAAATACTAAATCAGATGCATAAAGTAGCCTTTTCTGGAACATGTCATCTCTCCATCGGGACTGGAAAAGATTATAGAACATGTAGAAGATCTCACACTTCCACGCACACATACACACAAAAAAGGAAAAATATTTGCAACCATATTTTTTCAGGCCTCTATTCAAGGTATACATTGTCTGTTCTTAACTGTGCAGTGACTGTAAAACTATATAAGAACAGTAAGTTGTAAAATCTAAAATTTACTCGACACATCTCACCATAGCAAATTTTCAAACAATGAAAGCTTCAACTGTGAATAGCCAGTGTTTGTGCTGTTGGCTTCAGTGTTCTCCACAATTGTCACTACTTTCATCTCAGACCAGGAATGGCCAAGTATTGTAAATGTAGGGCTATTTCCTCTACTCCCTCCAGCCCTTCAGAAGCCACATAAAGACTCAGGTCTTTTTTATGGCACTGCAGCTGAACTAATAAACCTGATTGCAGCTAACCTGGGGTTGACTTTGCCTTCCCAGCAGATGAGCATTGGTGCCCCCAGCCTGGACAGCCTACCAAGCACTCACCTTCCAGTCAAACTAGCAGCACTCCCTTGGCCATGCTGGCCATCACTTTTTCATGATACAAATATGGAGTCACTTTTACCCAAGCCCGTGAGGATGATTTCTGTGAGAAGACCATTGTATTTGAACCAAGAACAGTTGACAAGGTACCATAAAAGCGTTGAGAAGAAAACGTTTCTTTGTGCATACACCACAGAAGAGTAGGGAGTCTGCCTCTGAGGCGTTGAACTCCAACTGCATACAGATCACACCTCCTGGCAGTTCTGTTAACAGACAGAAAAGACTCAGAGGAGCAGCAACTGTCTGCAGATGGCTAGCAAGATTACTTTCATTTTTATATGACACAGTTTAGTCAAATCAAAAACACAGCAGCTGATAGTTTTCTCATCTGCTCTTTTTTAGGTGCTTATCTAGTTGATTATATGGAAGTTGTTGTGTGGATAATAAATGTGTTTGCTGCAATTACAGGAGAAAAATGTAAAGCTGTTTGCTTGTAGTGTCTGATTTAACAGAAATTATACATCTTCTAGAAGGTGATTCAGGAATTCCAAATGCATGGCTGCTATTCCAATACTGTATTTCAGCCTACAAAATGAAACTTCACCCGCAAGATAGATATGTAATAAAATATCACCCCAAGTTATGTGGCATTTTAAGGAATTGTGAAAGTGTCCCAGAGGAATTACAAGCCAAATTTAGACATCATGGTCATGGTAAGTCTCAAGCTGTCAGAACAAAGCGACAATTACAGGACAAATATTGGTGTCCAGAACTCAATCTGAAGGACTGAAACTGCCCTAAAAACACTTACAAAATTAAGACAAGTGATTCATGAAGCACCATTACAGCCTGCCCATTGCCTTTTTCTCTCCATGAATGACTGACACTGCAACCCATTTGGGCAGTTACTCTAGCTATCTTTCTGTGATAGACAACACCATAAAATGACCAAACAGAGCATTTACATTGTGTAACATCTGTTGCTATAATCACTTTCTTGTCTGTTTTCAGCCAAGAGCAAAAGCTGTAAGAATCAGTACCACTGAACTTCTTATAACGCACAATTTTTTTTCTGGGAATATATGTAAAAGGTTGTCATCAAGCTGATGAGGAACTAGAATGTTAAGGAGAATTTTGAAAGAGACTTCACAGCTAACCTGGGGAAAAAAAGCCTGGGAGACCTTCTCAATGGACTAATTACGAATTTAAGGAGCAACATACCATGTAATTACATCAATCACTTCCTAAACTACTGCCTGGAGAGCTACACAGAGTTAAATGTTGCTAGGTTGAGGATCTCTAAACCTGCCCTAGTAGAACAATCAGATAGAAAACACACAGTCCAACCGCATCAAAAGTAACAAAGATCACTGTTGTACTTGGGATCTGCAATTCAAATTTGTCTTTGTAAGTGCAAACCCCTGGAATCCTCTGAAAAGGGGAGTCAGTTTATGTTGCCTCTCAAGCTTTTTGGGGGAAATGACTGCATACAGGTAAGCTATCTTTGGGATAAGTACACACCTGCTTGCACCTGCTTGCCAAGGGCAACTTAGAAATATTTTGAATTGTTTGTGCATAATAGATGACTTTCCCTTGCCTTTCCTGCATTGCAAGACAAATGAACAAGATAGTCTGGCCAGCCTTCTGCTAGCTGCAGATAACTATCTGCAGGCATCAGAAACTTTTAGATAATTACAAAAAAACCCAAAAACCCAGCACAGAGATAAAATGTTAGTTTGTTAGCACCACAGACTTCTTGAAAAGGACAATATGGTTATGCAGTATTGGTGCTAAACAGCAGAGGGCATTTCTCAAATGCGCTGATGTGAAAAAGCAAATTCAGCCTGTGGAATGTCTTTGTGTGATCAGCCTAGGCTCTTGCTGCAGACATGGCGGTGGTTTTTCTCCTTTGCTGACCCTTATGGCTATGGAAACAACCATCAGTTACAACACACAGCATATGATACGTCAGCACGGGTCAATAAATAACTCTGGTTTAGGTGTACTATACTACATTTCTCAATTTGTGCTAGGCTGTCTCTGCAGGAACAATAACCATGTTCTCCTGACGCTGGCAGAAGAATCTACGTGGGCTTGGAGCAACTCTGCTGACTCAGGCCCCAGCTCTGCAAGAGCCCATACCTGCACCATCAGTGCCATTTTGCATAATGACGTGGCTATTTAAATCTAAATATTAAAAAGGCCAAATAAAGACCAAATTCAATATTTATTAAAATGTAAATATTTTCTTATTATCAGTAAAAGTATATGTGCTGTAATCTGGGGCAGGGACTGATCTTTGGCAGTGCATTTTAGTGTGGCTACCAAGGCAAACATTGCTCTCTAGACATCACAAAAATAACAATATATATATCACGAAGATAAAATTATGCACATTTGACTTATATACTCTCTTTAAACTTTTAAATAATAAGTTTAAAAGCTCTAGAAATATCACACAAGAAACCAAGAGTATTAAGAACATACTAGTCAGATCAATGAGGTTAAAAATTTTAGTGTCAGAGTATTTTGTTCTTGATTTCTTCAGTTGTTCTTCTGTTTTCATCTTTAGCTACCCTCTGCTATATCTCTGAGGTAAACTGATGCCCAGAACAGGGCATCCCAAATTCTGTTTCTGTGAGCCATCCATTTTCTATTGTTCAGCCATTCAACCACAGATCACTTATATTCAGACCTATCATAAATAAGATTAATATTTGTTATCATATTTTACATTTTCTAAGAAAGAATTTTGCAGTATAGCTAAGAAGTGAATCTTTCATTTCTATTCTGCATATGAAGTTCACCATGTTCATTATAGACTACAGAACCAAATTAAAATATATTATCAATACTGAACATATGACATGTCACAGTTTAGTTGCCATGTATTGGCCCAATGATATCTCAAAGTTTAAAGCAATATAAAATCTAAAGCCCTTGCTATTCCCAGATCTATACCTTTCTGTGTCTAAAATATGTGGGTAGCTCACTGAAGTTTATGAGACTAGTTGTGTTAAGGAAATGTTTAAACATTAGTAGAAGCAGGCTTCCAGCCTGAGAGTGGGTAATATGTGTATTGGAATCTGTTTGGTTGGGCTGCTGAGGGCACATGGAGGAGAAACATACCAGTGATGACTGAATCTGCTGTTTCTTTGAAAGTTATTAAAAAATCAAAAGTGAGTGTAGTGCTTTTCTAGTATGCCTAGCAGATCTTGTAGTAAGGTATAGTGATAACATATAGAAATTTTTTAGATTTTCTAGTCTCCAGATATTTTTCAAAGCATCCTTTTAAAAATGTGAGTTTAGAAAGCTAGTACTGGCTTAGGAAAGCTAATTTTAAATAACCACTTAAAAATTAATTAAACACACCCTCAGATGATTTTATGTATTCTTCTAGAAGAATTAACATCTATGGATATTCACTGTCAGTACTGCAAGTTACCTACATAACTACACTGTGTTTTATAGGGCTGTTGTGAAATTTATGGTTTAGAAACACTTCTACTAAATTATGACAAGTTACTGGAAGGTTAATCTGGAAAATGTAAGGATTTGCCTGGCAGATGTCTCCTCTTTGGAGAACCTGAAGTTAGGGCAAGGACGGGAAGTAAAGGTTACATGGCACATTGTAAGTAAGTGTGCAATTCGTAATGAAGGTTTGTGGACTATGGGCTTTTTAGATCAATCACTTCAAATAGCTGTATTTTAGGTTAGACTCAATAATTACAAGGAGGATAGCCTGTAAGGAAGTTATTTTGGGAAATGAAAGAATCCAACACGTTATTAACAAGAGAATATCACTTCTGATCAACTGCTTTTATAGCTGACTAGGTTGGTCTACTCAATTTGCATTTAAGAGACGATTAAAATAATCTTACAATTTTCTGCATTCATACTGCTGGAATTTATGGAAAAGGAAAGAAAATAGTTATGCATAATTACTGAAAATAGTTGTAGAAGAATAATATGCTGCATGCACAGCATCTACCCTGCCTTTATCAAGGCCAGCTATTTACATACACGTGGGAGAAGTAACCAAAAATAAGACTTCTTATACAAAAAGGAGAAATTGCCTTTCTTGATTTTATTCAAAAGTTCTAAATTGGTTATTTATAAAAAACAAGGTAACTGGTACAAGGAGTGCATTATAAGCAGTTTTTCAGAGCATACAACAATGTTCTATATTAGTAAGTGTTGTGGGAATGAAAACATTACTTATACCAATCCAGATATAATGGTATTTCAGGTCGATCATTTGGAATGTTACAGTTCAGCAGCAAAAGGCCTACTGTAAGCCTTCCTTAAGCAAAACACTACATATGCTGGCTTGATTCTTGGATAGAAATTTGCCATTGAGCAAGGGGCCAGCTCTCAGTGTATGTTTTATCATTTCCATGGCATGTTGCATGGCATTCTATGTTAGGTATTATGTAATCCTATAACAAAAAAATGAAGATGTGGTTTTAATCTACCACCTGAGAGAGATTATTACTATTTTTCAGATAACCAGTATTCACTAAGTAGCCCAATCACATACACTGCAGCTGCATCCTGTCCCAGGTTCAAACAGCCTTTAATTAAATGTCATTGCAATTTCCAAGAAAAATTGTTCATTTTCAGCTTTCCAAATCACGAGAAGTCTAAAGTTACTAAGAAGTATACAATGCTGTTCCTTCAATTAACTCTTTTGAAGACCAGTTCTGTAAACATTTGCATGGAGGATTCATTTCATGCATCCATGAGGTGATCATAAGAAATATTTCTCATGCTTACAGGCCAAAAAGAGGCTAAGAACCCTGAATTAGACGCAGGCAGAAGTGCCTTAATGCAAAGTCACAAACCCCAGAGCTTTTCCCAAAAATTTTCCTTGCCTGGAAATGCCTGGAAGGTCCCACGGAGCCTGCCTTGTGTGCTGCCCATTCCATGCGTGCTTGCTACCACACTGCTTTCATGCATGCCTCCTGTGAGCCGCTAGGCAAGGCACCTAAACCTACCTTAAAGATGATAGGCAGGGTAAGATGGGACTTGTGGTTACAAGCAGTGTATGTACATTAATACACTGAAAGAAAACCGTCTACTTGGAATAAAAGAATTTAGCAGGGTGCCTAGTAATCCATTTCTGCTTCTGAAAAATAGGAATGTATTGTCTGATTTACTTAGTGTAATGTTGTGGTTATACTCTTAAATGAGTGAATAAGCTAGCTAAAATATACAGATTTTTGTTGATAAGATCAAGTTTCACTCAAAATTACTCTAGCTTTTCTCTTGTGGTTATCCATATGTTATTAAAGCTTTTTTTTTTTTTTTTCGTTTGGCATTTCCTCTGTGGGGAAGAGATTGGAACAAGAGTTTCAAGTTCCAAAATAAATGAAGGATGGTTATTCTGGTCTGAACAAGAAAAACTGTGGTCGCTGTACTCAGGATTGCAAATCAGATTTGGTTTTTTAAAAAGTCATATGTGAAATCCCACGAGGCACAGAAGAAGGATAATGTTCAAATGGAGATGCTGCACCATCACAGAAATTTGACACTCAGATCCTGGCTCCCCTCCCTCTTTGAATCTCTGGGAGTCAGTCGCTTTTTCTCTAGCACAGCTCTCTAACTAGAGATATTAATATTTCATTTCTTTCTCCATTTGTCTTTCTTGCTTATTCAAATTGAAAGCTTGTCAGAACAGGGACTGAAAATCTCTTGGTATGTATATATCATGAAATAAAGTGGAAACCTGATCTTGGTTTGGTCTCTCAGGTTACCATACAAAAGAATTTCTATATATATTTGTATATATATGAAGGTAAATGGCAGTTGTATGATATTTGAAAAATACAATTTTTCTAGTGTAAAAATACTACCTCACCTTTTTTCCATATAGATATCTAGGGAAAGACGAATTTTGAAATGTGGCATGTGAATAGCCCACTGTCAGACTGAGTGGGAGAAGATTGTCAGCTGGCCAATGACAACGGCTTTCTGGGTATTTTGCACAACTGGAACATCGCAAAGATATGAACCAGCAATAATTTTATCAGGATGCAAAACTGACGGAATTTGCCAATTCTGTACAAAGGAGTTTTCAGCACAAATGCAATATTGTATTAGTGGCTGTATATCCTTTCTAAGAAGAATTCTCTTCCTCTCTTCATTTTTAAATAAATATGAGTTGTATGGCTGGATTTTATTTCTTTTTAATAATTTCATTTTCTGAGGAGTTCAAGACTCCAGCAAGAGTGAGGTAAGTTGTCATTCCTCTGTTCAGTTTCAAAGGGTCTCTTAAACTTAGATCTTCTCAGCTGTTACTATTTTGTGACTGAAAACCACAAAACCAAACACGGTTAAATATGGTTAAAAGATTTAAATTCAGGTGAAGCTGGTCCAGTTTAACTTGAAGACCATTACTCTTCAAGAAGATGAAAATATGAGATACTGAAGAGAAATTCAAACATAGATTGAGTCATACTTTCATTACCAGAAACTGTGGAGCCAAGATGGTTTGCCTCACTTTTATAACTCCTATACCTCTGCTTTCCAATATTAAGACCACACAAGCTGATTTCAAAGTCTAGAGGTAATGAATAGGTCTACATTGTTTTTATGTGATGCCAGGGAGAGGTACACAACACTGTTCATGTTTTTCACTTTGTCCCCAAAAAATATATGCACTTTTCTCCAAAGAGGTGGGGTTTTTTCATTAGCACTGAGAGGGAAAAATGTAAGAGGACATTTACCAGATTAAATAAACATAAAAAACATTTTAAAATAACATTAAAAATATTACATGTACAATGCAATAGGCTCTTTTAGCTCACTGTTGTTCCATATTTTCCAGATTTTTATTCTTTAAAAATTCAAATTCTCAATGTTTTTTGAACACTGGCAGTAGTGTTCTATCTTCTACATTTGGGGGTCTCAGCTTTAGAATATTATTCCATCTGGAACTTAAAGGTTTTGACCTTTTTTCCCTAAAGGCCAGATTTCAATAGCTTTCCAGCGTTCAATAATCCACATGGTATATTTCTTCCCTATTTTAACAGTCTCAGGGTGTTCCATAATTTGGTGATTAAAAATATAAAAAGGTTGAGATGCAGAACAGTTTGCCTTTATACACCTATAATATTTATATTTCAAACAGTTCCCTGACATTTTATTTGGAAACTGATATGTTCTTCTTCCAAATAAATAATTCAGATAACGTCTTACATTTTTGTAACTCAGGAATGAAAGTCAATACTATTCATAGTGCTGTTGACATGCCTTCTAGTAATTTATGGAATAATTATAGCCATATTTGGGATATGTCTATTCCTTACATTTCTGATTTGTCCTCCTCCAATACATCTTGACAATGTTGTTGTAATTCATGTATATTGTGCAGACTGAATATATTTAGAGGCAGACAATTCGATCCAGGCAAATGCATTAAAAATATAACACAGCTGTTTGCAACTCACTTTCTCCATGAGACCTTTACAGTAGACATTTGGTTAGCAACGAAGGAATTCTGCAATTCTGCCCGTTTTTCTTAGTCCGTAAGACCACAGATGATAATTTGTACTGAATCATTATCTAAATCTGTTTAAGCCTCTGAAGACTTCAGAGGATACATACATGAAGTGCTGTATTTCAGGAAGTGGGCGGTAGGCAGTGTCACACATATATGGAAATAATTCTTCAATAGCTTAGCCAAACTTTATACAAACATCTAGCCTTACTTTTCAGAATTTACTCAGATTTTAATTTTCTCAGTTAGAAGAACTACGCAAAAGTATACAATTATTTCCCTCAGTGTTTTTAGTAATTCTTATGACTGTATATTACAAGTGTTTTAATCTAAAAAAGTGTCATTCATGTTGAAGGAGAGAAAATATTTCAAAGAACAACACAGAGAACTTTCAACTGACATTAATGCAAATTAAAAAATGGAGGTTTAGTCTCAAGGGAAGAAAATCAGTGGGAATGTTGCCTATTGACTTCATAAGGTCAGGATTTTTTCCAGCCCCAACTATATAACCTGGGAATGTTGATTTTACACATCTTGTTGAAATTCATGTTTCCGTAGTACATGGCTCATGGCTATCAATCCATGAGTCTTAGAATTTGCAAGGGCAGCAATATTAACAAGTAAAAAGCGTAAGTAATGCTTGTCAACACATGTAACGATTTATAAATCTACACGCGTTTTGTGATTCATTATCATCTAAAAGCAGAGTTCCATCAGAAATGACATGGCTATTCACTTTGTGAAAACAGCTTGTTTTAGAAAGTAACAGATTTGTCATGTTCTCTGAACTAACTGAAAATATAATTAAAATATCTCTATTGGGTTTCTTGAAAGTAATAAATGTAATTAACAGACTCTCTCTTTTTTTTTTTTTAATTGACAATTTTCTTTAGGAGACCATTGATAATTTATTTAAACTAATTCCTCATGAAAATTAAGTATTAATTATGAAATTACTATTTCATAATGGTACCATAAAAATGCAGATCAGATGCAGATAAAGATTGGCATTTGTAATTGGGTTTGTGTGCTACTAAATTTCTTTCATCATAAATGAACATGGGATTACTTTCAGTGATTAACAAGTCTATTCCAATAATATTAGAGGATTTTAAAACCTTGACTATTTCAAAAATGTATCTTGTTACACTTACCTGATTATTCACAGACTTAAGAGAATAATCAGTCTCTGAATGTTGATCAAAAATTCAGCCCAGATAAAACATATGTAAAAGAATCAGAGGTAGACTACTGTCATAATTACATAGCATTCGCTAGGTAGAACTGTTATTAAATCCAGAGTGGCAGAGTAGGGAATTTTATGGTAATTATTTCACATAATTTTTATAAGGTAGGAATTATTTCTATTTCTTTTTCTCCCTGGTGAGAACTTTTTCCTATAGAAAGCTATAGAAGAAACTCTGTGATTTGGGTGGATGTTCATTATTTAAATGTAACAGAAATAATAGGCAGTACAGAAATACATCTGCACTCCATGCATCAAATATATAAACTTCCTGTACCAGTGAATGTTTTAGATTATTTCCACATATATATAACAGCTCTAAAAATTGCCAGGGACAGTGTTATTATGGGAACACTAGCCTTTTTTTTCGAAACAGATTGCAGAACAAATATTACCAATAAATTGTGAGACCTACAGATGAAGATGTGAGAGGTAATTTACTTCTTTCTGAATACTTACATAACCAACCGAACATTAATTTGTGTAGATTTTGGTTGTGTAGACTGTGAGGTCATTACAGAAGAGCTATTCAGAGAAATGAAAAGATAATTTTCAAATGGAATATTTTTGGGTTTTGAAAATATCATTTTGGTATCGAAGCAAAGGCGGTCTACAGCAGCAGGAGGAAATAATTGACAGATGATAACTTCTTCATCAGCCAAGCAATTTTTCCCAAGACTCTGCTGTGCTTCCTATAGACTGAATCTTCAGGATGCCTCTGGGTTCTCACTGTGCTTCAACAAAGTAGATGAAAATCCAGATGATGAAATAGGGAATCTTAATGGAATTAAAATTCTAGCTAGATCACTACAGTGCTTCTGGACAAATATTTCCACTGTCTGAAACAGCACTTTCTGAAAACTCATAATATTGTATAAGTTCTATTTTACTCAATCTATGAGAGCTTTTATTTAATCTGTGTCTGCTACATGTTTTTTTAAGTGAAAGATCCCAGCAGGATCTTGCTATGGAACCTTTTTATCCAGAAAAGGAATTCTGTTTGAATATGGGGATACTAAAAGCTATTGCAGTGATATATCCAAACTACTAAGTACAGACTACTAAGTGCATTTTTAATCACTGTAAATAAAAGAAACGTTTCTTTAAAATGTAATAAGCTCTTTGTTGACAAGTTCACATAGCTTGATTTTCACCTTTAAAATAAGCATCTGTTCTTACTTCTGATTGTATTTGGATAATAGGAAAACATTTCCTCACTGAAAGGGCTTGTCAGGCATTGGAATGGGCTGCCCAGGGAAGTGGTTCCCTGGAGGTATTTGAGAAACATGTGGAGGAAGACATAGTTTAGTGGTGGACTTGGCAGTGCTAGGTTAACGGTTGGACTTGATGATCTTAAAGGACTTCTCCAGCCTAAAATATTCTATGATTCTATTTAACAAGTTTGGCAAGTATTAAGACAGAATAATAGTTTACATGTTTGCACAGACCAGTATGAATAGGGAATCCATTTTTAGCTTTCTGTTTCAGTCTTTTATTACATATACTTCTAGGCAATTTAGATAGCAGGTAAAATCATTCATGAGCATAACAGTCAAAATAAATCAAAGAAATTTCTGCCGCTGTTTCTCCACAACGTAATGGAAACCTTTAGAATGCTTTCTCAAAGACTGTTATATGTATATTATGTAGTCTTGCCCTCTCTCTCGATACTGTACCATGAAAATATACTGCAAATAGAAAACGGTAATTTTATTGTTTATTATTGTTCAGTAATAGCCGTGGCGATAATGATGTGAAATAGGAATGCCACTTTCTCCAAGTAAAACAAACATTATCAGATGACATGCATTTTACACTTACATGAAATGTTCACTAGATTAAAAATTCATTACATGGATTGTAGAGATTTCTGAAATTCAGAAATTCTTTCCAACTTTTCTTATGAGAGCTACTTTAGCAAGAGTTCAAATTGTAAAGTATAATTAAGGGCCTAAGAGCATCACTGCTGTGAGTACCTCGGCTGTTGTCAGTACGCATTATTTAAGCCTGCATTATCTAGGAAACCTGCTGATAGTTAGAAACCACAGTTGCTTTCTCACAAGTCATTAAAGTGTAAGATGTTTAATCTGCTTTCTTCTTGAAAGCCAATGGAAACTATGCAATTTTAAGACCTTAGACTTTCTGTGACAAAATTTTGAATGATATTTCAGACAGGTGAAATGTGTATTTCAGTGTATCCGTCACAATTTGAAAAAAAACGTAGAATGTCATGAAAACAATTATGCTTTTTACGTATCTTTACGTATTTTTTCTGAAGTTTCATTCAATCTATATAATAAACAATTAAACATATTATCGCTTGCCACATGTGAGAGGTAAGATGAAATAATTGGCAAGGCTTCAGCTTTTAGACACCTTCCAAGTTATTAAACATATTTTGTTGCTAGGAGTACACTTTGCAAGGTATTTATGTTGGCTGTTTTTCTCATCGTTAAGTTTATTCTATTAAAAGAATTTGAAAAAGCATCTCAAGTTTACACTGTTTTCTGCTGCTGTTATTATATTGCATATAAATATAGTGGCATCTAAGATATATTCAGGAGCCTGTCCTAGTTCAGTATCATCTCATCAGAGTACTTAGATAAGGAAAGAATCTCAGGGAAAAAATTGAAAGAATATGTGTGTTTTTCTGCATTAATTGTAATAAAGTCTTCTAGGTTAAAAATTTGTTTAAAATTTGTATGCCTTTTTGGATAAAGATTCATGATACTACATTGTTGCAAAGTAAGAATTTTAAGAAGGGAAGAAATAACACTGAATCAGTGGAATAGCAACTGGTAGTGGTTTTGCTAATGGGTAATTTCTAGTTAGGAGTGCTGACAAACATGTATTAATGTATATATTTCTGGATTATGTAGAAACACAGATCCATATTTTAATATTTCTCATACACGGATGTATTTTTCTTTTGAAAGAAACAAAGATCCAAGTCCCCAGCTGGTTGAAACCAATGTTTTGGTTTTGCTTATTTTCCTAAAATTTATTTTTACATAATTTTTAAGTCTTAGGTTCAGAATTTTATTTTTAATTTTAATCCATAACTTACCTTTCCATGAAGCTAAAGCCAACCATAGTTTTACAAACAGTAGTATGTCCTTCCACAAAGTGATGCATTTCCATATCTATGATTAATGCCTTGGTTGCTGCCATCTGTTTTAAATTACTTTGTGTATATTATGCCTGTAGCATGTGTTTGTGTGCATTATCTTCACATGCCTCATCTTGTTTTCTTGCTCTGATCTGAGTAGGGAACTTTTCTATTTAAATTCACAGCAGCAGCTTCTGAGTTATTAACAACTCTGTCACAATAATTTGCATCTCTCACCTCATAATGGTAGGAAGATAATGTCTGTCCCCCTGTACCATGTATTTTGATACCAGATATTATCTTCATCAGTTGTTCAATACAAACTAACTCGACACGAGTGAGAAATTCTACTCCTTCACTGACAGTTTCTGTTAGATTTACAGGGAGCAACAGAAATTGGTTAGATAGAAAGATAGAAAGGGACAGAATTCGTGTTACAGTTAGAGAACGCAACAGAGGTGGCATTGATATAGATAGACAAGCTAACCCTGTAAAAAAGTTTCCGTTGGTCACAGAACCTGCATTTCCACACATGAAATATTACTATTTTATGAGAGGCCATGATAACTGTCACATGCAAAGGTATTAGTTTAGGCTGCCAAGACACTATTTCTAAGCATAATATTTGGCTTTCCAGCATTGTCATAGCTGCAGTCTGTTCTAAAGAGAGTTGCATGAATAATTGAATATTTGCCTTCTCAACCAAAGTGAAAAGTATGTGTGGTGGGAATGAGTCATAAAAAAACCAAATTTGTGGCTTTTCACACTAGCAAAAAAAAAAAAAAAAAGCTAAATTAAACATACTGTTTGTTCTGTAACACAATTTTTATTTTCAGGCACTTGAAAGAAAAGCATATAGACATAGACATACACTTACATGAATCTGTCCCTCCAGTTTTCATAGGAAGCTTTTCCCCAGTGCTAGAGTAATGATCTGAAGTGGCTTGTTTTGATTGCATTTGACTGGTCTTTTTCAGTTATTAAGGTAATTTGGATAATTACAGCATACTATTATAAAATTGACAAATACATTTCATATAGTAGTCCATAAGATCCAATAAAAAAAAACCTTCCAAAAATCTCCCTTTGGTGCCTTTCCATGAACTTTTATAAAACAGTCTTGCTGTTAAGTGCTCTTTCCAATGATACAGTTGCTTTGGGGTGTTATTTGTACTTTGCCCTGGAATGTAATTGCAAAAGCTGGGGATGGGGCAGCAGTAGTATGTCCTGCAGTACACTTCATTTTCTCCCACCCTACGTATTACACGATGAGCTATAAGTGTGATACAGGGAGAATGTATACTTTCCTCTGTCACACTAGGAGTTTCTCAAAGTCACAGAATGGGCAACTCATTATGGTAAATGTAATTAATTTTGCACTGCTTGATTTGCAGAAAGCAGACATTAGGAGGTGAATCTGGGATACAGATTGTATTTTCCTACATAGGACAATACTGTGTTATCAACACTTTGCATAAGGGCTGAAAATGTAAAACCTCTTTAAAAGGCAACCTCAGGGTCTGGTTTTGTTCTGAAAATGTACTTAATGAAAATGGCGCTCTGCTAAACAAGGAAATTTTCTCATTGAATCTGCTGAATCATTTGTAATGCATATAATGAGCAACTGGGAGGAGGGGGTCAGCTTTATATGTTCCTGTTAGCATTGCAGGGTGAGTTGGACTATCTTGCTGCTTAACGCTTTGCCAAAATTTGTGTTAAGCTATAGTCAGTTACACTTTGCAGGTACCTAATTAAAGACACAACTTGGATGTTTCACAATCTATTGATGATGAAGTATGAAAAGGAAGGAAAAAAGAAGGGAATAAAATCAGGTTTATGTTACCAATGTTTTGGTTCAAGGCAGTTTCAGCCACTTCCACAGATCAGGTTGAGCAACTCCACTCCATTTCTTGAGATGCAGCCCATCGAGGTAGCACAGGAGAAGGGAGGTTGTTCAGTGTAAACTTGAGTGCTAAGGTGTTGAGATGTAGATGATTTTAGGCACCTCATTCTAAATGAAAGCATTGGGTCAAGTTCCTCATTACCAGCTAGGTGTAGAAATACTACTATGGATGCTGGCCTGGTGCCTCTTCTGATGTGGCTTAATATTCCCCCAATATTTGTTCTTTTTTCTTCTCCATTAGTGCAGAAGATACATAACGCTGCTGTCTTTGCTTCTGTAATTTTTTCATCATTCATGTGCAGATTTCACACTTATGTTGCAAAAGGGAAGATTAAAGAAGTGAACCTTGAATTTCAGTAGCGCAATTCAGCATTCAGGGCTAAGTTTGGCTTCTTACAGCTTCCGCGTGCCCTGGTGCAGTATATGAAGGCTGGAAGAAATGGCACAACTGGTCCCCCATTTTCAGATTTTCCTTTTTTTCAACATACACAAGGCAGACCAACTGCCCGTCTTTATGAACTGATCTAACATGTTTTACTGAACAAAACAAAAAAAATTAACAGTTTTGGATGGTGGAAGAAGCCAACAGAAGAGTTAAATAATATTTTAGAGTATGGTGCCTTTTTGCAATAGTGTCTATTATGTAACTTTACATGCTCTGGATTATAGAATAAATATGTAAAAATTCACAAAACAGTGACTTACAGTATATTTTCCAGATTTTTCTTGTTCTGTTAAGGTCCTAATTAGTCTTTAATGAGGATGAAATGTTATGAGAGATATGGAGATGTTTACTGGAAATACTTGATTGGTATCATACGAACTAGCAGTTGATAATCTCCATAGGGGTTTTTTACCCAGTTTATATATGCTTATAATTCCATAAATGTAAAACTTAAAAATGTTTCTTAATATGTGTATACATGAGTAAAACATTATGTACTTAGTCCTGCTTCTTTGGAGCAACTTTTAAATCCTAACTTTTAAAGCATTTAACTGTAAGAATAATCTTTACGCTCTTCTAAGGAAAAAAAGGCACCAAGCAATGCTTTCTATGAGATTAATGAATATATTAATACACTCTTGAAGCTTTATTCCCATTTATGAATAAATTATGCAGCTAACTACAAAGACACTCTACTTCTGGTAAATCTAGTTTTTACTAACACCATCGAAATTTTTCAAATATATCAGATAGCTGGCAGCTATCTAAATTAATGTTTTTCTTAATTTAAGAAATCTATGACTAAGGATGACCATGGTACTTTTATGATAGCAGTCAAAAGATTAGACAACATGTTCTTCGTCTCACAATAGTTACTAAGATCAATAGCTACTCCACAAGATCAAACACAGTAAGGGTAAAACTTGTCATACATTTGTGGCTCAAAAGAGCTCCTTTTGTTGCTTCAAGAATAGTTTCCTTTCTCCTTGGAAAAGCCTAGAAGAAGGCAGAAGCTGTGTATTGCCAAATAAGTAATGATAAATCAAAATATGAGAAATATGTGCAACAGCTTGGGGGTCTGAAGCCTGGGATTTACCCTGGAAAAGTAAAAATGCAGTATCTATCGCCTTTACCTATCTCCCTTCTTCAGTCCTGCTAAAGATAATAATAAATAAAATATCTATTATGTATAAATTTATATTATTTATTTCTATGAATGTAAATTATTTATTTCTATAAACCTAAATGTAAATTTATTTTTATAAATTTTATTTATTTTTATAACTTAATTGTATTTATTTATTTATAAACAAAACAAAATACATTTTAACCTCAAGTTAAAATTGTGATTTCAAAGCCTATAAAATATCTGGAAATGCGGTATTTCTTCTGGTAACTGCTGTCCCACAGCTTTCTTGAGTACTGAAGGTATTTTTTTGTTCTCTGTAAACAGATATTTATTGTGAGATACCTATCTCAATGCAATATCATTAGAGAGTTTTGAATTCCTGCGGGCCAGTGCTATTAATTCCCTTCATTGCATGAATCACGGAATGACAGAATGGTTGAGGTTGGAAGGGACCTCTGGATGTTACCTGGTTCAACCCTTCTCCTCAACCTAGAGCTGGTTGCCCAGGACCATTTCCAAACAGCTTTTGAATATGTCCAAGGATGAAAAGCCACAGCCTTTCCGGGCAGCCTTCACAGTAACATGTTTCCTGATGCTCAGGTAGAACCTCCTGTGCTTCAGTTGGTGCCCATTGCCTCTGGTGCTGTCACTGGGCACCACTGACAAGAGCCTGGCTTCATCCTCTTTACCCTCCCTTCAGGTATTTATATACATTGATGAGATCCCCCCAGGCCTTCTCTTCCCCAGGCTGAGCAGTCCCAGCTCTCTCAGCCTTTCCACATAGGACAGATGCTGTAGTTCCTTCACCATATTGGTGACCCTTTGTTGGACTCTTCACAGTACATCCTTGTCTCTCTTGTGTTTGGGCACCCAGAATTGGACACAGTGCTCCAGGGGTGGCCTCACCCTGCTGAGCAGAAGGGAAGGATCCCCACCCTCGACCTGCTGCAACTCTCCTCCTAATACAGCCCAGGAGGCCATTAACCTCCTTTGCAGCGAAGGCACATTGCTGGCTTCACCTGGCCCAGTTTTATTAAAACAAAACCTACTTACATCTTCACTAGGATCATATTGAGGAAATAAGGTGAGGAAAGGTAAACACTTCACCACCCCTCTTTTTTTTTCCTCATTAAAAATATATAAGCTGAACTTGAACATATTAGAATCACATAAAGACAAGAGAAAGAAGTGATGAGGACACAGAACACAGACGGAAATGATTTGTGGACCATCTCCTAAATTTCTTACTTTTATTTTTTTTCTGACATGGTACAAGGTGACAAAAGAGAAAACAAAGGGGGAGCTAGGAATAAATACAAGCCTATATCAGATCCAAGGCACCCTTTGCCTATTTCCCTAACTTCATTTTAACCTCCTACCTTTAAAATGAGGAAGAAATATAGAAGGCTGAGCATATACTTCTCATAAGGGAAACCTCAATTTAATTAAGTCCCATTTGAGCCCTCTATGAGTCTTAGTCTCTACTTAAATGTGAGTGAAATGGCTTTTCACATCACTATACCGTTATGCAAGAATGTCCAGAAGTGGATTTTAATAACCAGGACTGGCAGCAGCCGTGGGGGCTGCTCTGGAGCAGGGTGGTTAGCTAAGAATTTAGATAGGAAAGGATTAAACAGGCAAGGATTTGCTTTACCCTTCAAGATAGTAGTTCCCAAATTTTGGACCGTGGAGCACTGCCAACCGTTATCCGTTTTCGTTACACAATCCACCTCAGCAGCAAAGTTTTAGCTGGAAGGAACCACGTAGATCCGTGATGAGGGCACAGCATTGCTCCTGCGAGCAGCGCGGGTCAGAGAACGCGGCCCCGGCGGGTGCGGGGCCGAGATGAGCCTTCGAGCACTGCGCGGACAGACAGACAGACAGACGAGGGGGTGCGGGCAGCCTTACGGCTTATGGAGCTCCCTCAAGAAAAACGGAGGCGCGCGAGGCTGGGGTGAGCGACGCACCCTGCCCTACTGCCATCCCCCCCGGAGGCGCCTCTCACACCCCCCCGCCCGCCGCCCCGGGCCCCGGCCTCCCCCCTTGGGCAGCCGGCGGAGGGTCGCTCCTTCTCGCTTCACCCGCGGTGAGAATCGGGAACGGCCGGTGGGTGCAGCCCCAGTGGCTGGCCCGCAGCGCCCACCGCCGCCCCCGCCCCGCTGCAGCTTAGTCCCGCGCGCTGACGCCGTTGCCAGGGAAACGGGCTACGGGACGCCGGGCAGGAGGCGGTGGCTGGCAGCCTGCCCCCTCCATCCCTCCCGGCGACGGCGGGCGCCCAGCCGGAGCCGTGAGTACCGGGAGGCGGAGCTGGGGCCGCCAGCCAGCTGTGCTGCCGGCGGCGGGCGTTGCCGGGCGGGCAACGGGTCCTCGGCCGGCCCGGCTCGGCGCCGCCCGGCGTCGGCACGGAGGGGAGGCGGCAGGGGGGGTGTGCCAGACCGTTGGGGGGCTCCCGGCGGAGGTCGCAGGGCTGCCGGGGCTCGATGCGGGCGCTGCTGGTGCGGGACAAGAGCCCTGAGGTTGTATTTTATCGTCCCCTAGGCGAGAGGCTCCCCGTGCCTGTGGGCTCCGCCGCCGCGGAGGATGTGCGGGTCCGTGGACCCTCCGCGGCGGGCACCGCGCCTTCCCCGCGCCTTTCCGAGTGCCGCTGTGCCCGCGAACGGCTCCCAGCCGGCGCCCAAGCGGTGTTCCCTTACTCTGGGCGGCGTTTGGCACATCCCGCATTCGCTACGTTGTGGCAGGACCAGCCAGAAGCTCCTTGCCTTCAGGAGCTCGCACCCTTGGGGTGTCTGGTTGAAGGCACTTTCCCAGGCTAAGCGGAGGGCGCATCCCCCCGCTGCAGAAGCATTCGGGCACCTCAGCCCTGGGAAGAGGTTCAGTCAGTCAGAACGGCTTGTTGGGGCTTCCAGAATTAATCCCCTTTTCCTCTTGCAACGCTCGATGCAAGCAGCTAAGGCATCTTTGCGAGATCCGATTTTTCAGCTTATATGGCTGAATAGGCTCTGCCCTGTTATTGCCGAGTTATTCTTCACTGATTTAAAGAATACAATTAACTTTCTGATACATGAAAGAGTTTTCAGCCTTCCTTTCCAAGTTTCATATACGCCACAAACATTTTGCAGAGCCTCAAGAATGCGATGAGTCACTGCTAAAGAGGAGACTGATTAAAATTAGATTTCCCCCCTCTCCCAGAGGGTATAGTAATTATTCTGTCTTCTAGTTTTCCCCTTCTTTAAAAAGTAAAATGCATTAAGGCTAGAAAACATGGAAAGACTTGGTATGGGACTTGTATGTGTCTCTTACGCCTTTTTCCCTACTGAGGGGCTCTAAACGCTTGTAAAATGCTCCCATCTTGTCAGAGCACAGAACGTGTGTGAGATTAGAGTTTTGTGCTGGTAAAACATCTGGCTTTAAGATCTGGTATTATGATGTAGATATGAAGGCATTATAGGTAGCCTTTTGTAAGACTTTTGGTTCAGAGCTTTCAGATGGAGCTAAATTAAAAGAGGACATGGTAGCAGTAACTGCATTCTAGATGTTGTTTTGGGTTTGTCACCTTGCATAACAGGACAGGTAAATCTGAAACTGTCGATATGCAGGCAGAATGAAGAAAATTGTCCCCTTTGGAAGGGTGATGTTAGAACTTTTATTTCAATTTGGACATGAGACAGAGAAACTTCCTATTCCTTTCAATACTTGATGCAGTTGTGGATGAAATTACCATTTGAAAGATTGCTAGCCATGCTAACATCAAAAGTTAATGCTGCAATAGTGGCTGAAAATATTTGCTATCATATTTTAAGATCCTGCAGACCTAAATGACAATAAAATCATTTGCCATGAATTTACAAGATGTCTACTGAAGTATTACACTCGATGTTAAAAGAGTTTGGAGAAGGAATAGAAATTGAATGGTTAAAAATGCTCATTTCTAATAATTGTACCATGAAACCACTGAGTTTAAATAGGATGTGGACAAAGTTATTTTATCTCATTTTGAATTCTGTATCTCAAAGTTGGATATTAGATAATTTACACAACTTTTCTAGTTTTCTGAATATGTTGCCTTCACAGTGTACAAGAGAAACAGCTTAACAGGGAGTACTGAGAAAATCTGGATCACTTAGGCTCTTCCTAATTTCACTTCAAAGGACTTGTCTATACACCAGTGTTGTGCCATGAACTGAGATGAGCTAGATAATGCATTACAGTAATTCTCGTAATATTAGGCTAACTACATACACCTAAAAGAGATGACATAGTTGATCACTGTCATTAAGCTGAGACTGTGCATATGGATAAGAAATTAAACTCTAGCAAAAAATGGGTGTTCATATACCTTTAAGCTGTGTACATGGTGTGAACTCTAATATATTTGAGAACAATTCTGCGGTGAATAAGAAATTTAGAGACAGAGTAAATAGAGCAAACCCCCCCCCCCCCCTTCCTGCATTCTTCTTGCTCAATTATGTAATAAAATATCATTGAAAGTTTTAAAAAATGTATTTATTTGTTAATTTTACTGTGTGTTTTTAGCTTTGTTTGGAAATTGAAGTTGAATTGTTGAATCATGGAGCACAATCATTCACATTTCCTACATACAAGTTTTATGGTTTTAGATGTCTCAGTTTGGAAGCTAGATGGTGAGAAAGAATTAGTTTGAGTGAGCAGCAGCTTCAGTCAGCGTGGGGATATTGTTGATTTTGTAATTATCATTACCTTTTTAGTCTTGGTTTTGGTTTTTTTTTTTTTTGTTTGTTTGGTTTTTTCTGTCATGATAAGCTTTGTTTTGGAGCTGTCATCTTCTAAGATCATATTGCAGGACGGCTCTTACTGTAGCTATATTAGATTGTATAAATTAGTCCTTAATGTTGAATCCTTATAAAAAAACAGTTTGAGACTATATAATAGAAAAATATTTTTTATTAATTTTCTTTTTAGACAAGACTTCTGTACAGCATCAAGGACTAATTAGCTAGGTTCTATGCAGTGCCATAAAATTCATCTTAGTCCAACTGAACAAGAATGTGTTTATAGTTACTCAGCACTTGATTTGGGATTTGGCAAGATCTTCTCTTCAAACTAGAAAACACACAGATGCAATTTCATATTATTTAGTAGTGTGTTGTGTTCTCTTCTTTATTTTAAATAGGTTGTATGATCCTGCCAAATTTTCAACTAATTTTGTTTCTCTAATCCTTGCAAATGAACCATTTATATAATAATGCTAAAACAATAATGGCTAAAATAATGGCTAAAATTACTATTTAACTTCAAGTGCCTCTACAAAATAAAGTAATAAAAAATATACAACTTAAAATGTGAAATCATATAAAGATGGATCAGCATTTTAAGGTGTTTATTTCTTCATTTTTTCTCTTTGAAAGAGCATGTTATTGTCATGTTAGGTACAAACCATGTCTTATGCATAGCACTGTGGAACGATGGAGGTAATCTGTGAATGGTACCGACAGCAAGGGCTTACCACATGATTCTTTCTCAACTGTGACACAATGTCTTGTGGGGAGGAGCTGCAAGCACTCGAGAGGACAGGAGCATTTGGAATTTGAAATGATCTGGAGAAGTTTGACAATAGGATGTAAATAGGTAAGAACAAGTTACAAAGTATGATCCATAAGCAGAAATAACGTGTACAGAAGAGAAGAAAATGCTAGGTAGGGTAGCAAAAGACCTGTAGGTTGAAGTGCTAAACATGAAAACCAGTATCATGCTGTTGTGACAGAAGCAAGGGTTGTGTCAGGATAGGAGACCAAATGCATTGCATAATACTTTGGTTCTGAGTACTGGTGAGGCATCAGCTGGAAGGTCGTGGCGTCTTCAGGATATACATATATATATATGCCTAGAAAGACCTGGACCAACTGGGGAGAATTTGGAGGAGGAGAGTGGAAAACCAGCTGGAAAGTATAATCTTGGGGTGGGGGTGCGCATGTGTAAAAAATTAGAAGAATCTGTTCTCTTTAATGTAGAGAAGGAAAGAGATAGCAGCTCTCAAATATTTTAAGAAGTTGTTTAGAAGCTGAAGGCAAGCTGTTCTTTACTGTGTCCATACAGATACAACAAGGAGATTGTATTATACGTCAGGATGGCTAACTAATGGCAAGGGTGGATAAATTTGCTTTTAGTTTGCTAGGACATCTGGTAGAAACTGTCACTAAAAGATTTTAAAGCAGATTTGACAAGCAACTGTCAGAAATGGTTTAGATTTAGTTGAAACTGCCTTGGATCTTTCAATCCATTGAGGCATTGTTTTGCAAATGGAATCTGTTTTCACATTCTACTACACTTCTGTCATCACTAAAGAGAAAATAAAGTTCCTACCTAGTTGGACCCCTCATGGAACTTTCTAAGTGCTTAATTAAACAATCAGTTTGGTTTTTTTTTCTTTTACAGAACCACTGTCATTTTACTTATATTGTCCCATTCCAGTTTTGGCAACTAAACTTTGTCAGTCTTTTTTTATTCCCCTTTAGCTTTCATTTACTTTGTCATCTTTGTATCTTTTTACTAACTCCCTTTCCCTACTGTGTAATATGTTTTCCCTCTTTGCCTTACAAGCACTTTTCATTCCTTGAAGACTCTACCCCACCTGTTTTTCTTTACAGTTGTCAGCACCCTCATGCTTTGTTCTTTCACTTGCTTTTGTCTTTTTTCTATGTTGTTGTTTATTCTTTTAGCATATACAAAATGTCATCTTTTTCTCCTTCTCCTTTATCTGCATTACTTCTAAAATACTGAAGTTTAAGATCCCTACAAATGTTGTTTGCTGGAAAGATTATGAAATAAATGAAGACAGTCACTTTAGCCTACAATTAAAGAGGGTTTTTTTGGTAAATCTAAGGAAACAAAGTGTGCCTGTCCTTCAGTAGCTTTTGCCTATTCCAACCAGATTTGACAGATGGGTAGGAGTCTCAAAGGTGTTAAGTTCTTCCAAGTTTCATGGAAATTGGCAGCTAAGTAATGGGGAAAAAGACCTAAATTTTTATCTGAAAGAAAGGAGTTCTAAATTAGCCCTTCACATATTCTGAATGGTAGCAGTAAGTTGACTAATCGATTCGCGTCTTGGTTAGCCAGCCAAGCTCCAAATCAGTCTTATGCTCATTCCAGAAAGGAATACCAAAGGAAGCTGTGTTGGTCAGGCTCAGTGACACAGAGACAAGCTGTGCTGCTGTGAGGGAATGTTGCACAAAAATCTATGGAAAATCAGACTTTACTGGTTCTAATGGTCATGGGTCATGCTGGGGTGGGTGTTTTTGTCTCTAAAATGCTTTTAGTGTTTTTTCTCTATTCTTTGCAACATCAGTGAGACCATCACCTAATAAAGAGCAATTATTTCAAATAATAATATAATATTTTGTTCTTTCATTAATTGTTTCATCTTCATTTTTTTGAGAACCTCTTACATCCTTCAAAATTTGGGTGGATCAGTTTCACTAGTTCATTAAGACCTTGACCCATTCATGCCGGGAAGGTTTTAAGAAATAAGGTAAACCGAAAATGATATTCTTGGTACTTCAAGCTAGAAGTATGATACTGTGTGCTAAACAAATTATTGGGGTTTTGTTTTTGGTTTTTTTTTTTTTTTTTTTTTGCATTTCCTTGTTGTGGTGTATTGGCTGATTACAGATTTTTGTGCAGTGTATGTGAGTGACAGCTAAAGAAAGGACTTGTAAGTTTCCAAGACTTAAAGCTTTCAAGTTGACATGATGTCTATGTGTTGCTTTTAACTATGATTTATTTGCCTCTTTATCTGTTCTGCATTACCAAACTCTTAAATTCTGTTTGTTTGTATTTCTGAATATTAAAATGAAAGGTACTGATGGTAATGAACTTGATTGAAGGTAGCTCTGAAACAACTGAATCAGAACTAAATTATTGAGCAAAGCTAGAGAAGAAAATGGATGAAAGAATTGTAGTGTTGTAGTGAAAACATAGAAATGCAATTGGCCTACTGTTCATCTGACCTGTGGGGTTGTTTTGTGTTTGCGCTATTTTTTGAGAAGTTTAAGATTCCTTCTGGGAGCCGATAAGGAATTGGAGTTTGTAGCTAATTCGCAGGCTGGTTGAATTGAGTTAATTTGTTCCTGCTGAATGCATGGTTTTTTAATGCTGCTGAGAAAATTATGCTGTTGTAAGACTGTGTCAGCATGCCTAGAGCACTTTTTCCTTTTCTACTATTTCTTGAAACTAAAGAAACAAATAACTTTATCCTTATTCAATGTGAACCTCACCGCAACTGAAAAAACAAAATAAGTTTGTCGCAGGCTGTTGAGAGTGTTTATTTTTGCTGAAGTTTCTTTAGCCATTTCTGGATGTTTGACTATTAATGTATTTATTATTCTAAAATAGTATTATGTTTAATGACAAAACCGGAACTGGCTTAATTATCAATAAGTACAAAGATCACTTAAACAGTATTTAACTAAATGGTTTAATAAGATACAAGAAAATATACTCAAATTATAGAAGTAAAGTGAATAGTGAATTGAACAAGAATATGTTCGTTATGTCTATAAATACTTGATCTAAGTTTTTGTTTCTTCATTACTCTATTTTTATAAAATGAAGTTCAAAAGTGCCTTCACTTCTAATGCTTCGAATAAGAGATGTGATTTGTACGAACATATGAGCAATTATGCCAAAACTAAATTTCTTCAGTTCTGTGGTTACTATGGTAACCAATATTCACTGTATTTCATTTAGACATATACAACAGAATGGAAGATGGTAGGTTTAAGGTTTAATAATATTTGCAAAAATATTGTGCTATAGTACATGATATTTTAATTACGTGTAAGGGGACAGATCAAACAACTAACATGCTTAGTAGCATGAACATTGGGAGTAATCATCTTCAAAACATATTTGGATGATTCTTGTGGTAATAGAATCTTGGGTGCTCATTTCTAACAATTGAATTGAATTAGTTTTTTGCTTGAGCAGGGAGATTGTTCCTATTACCGTCAGGTCTCTTTGACCTTCCAGAAATATGGACAAGAATAATAATGCTCTTATTGTTTTGTTTCTGGCCTTGAAATGTGTGAGGAGAGATGCTGAAATAGTAGATTAGGTACACCTTTAGTCAGAGATAATGTTTTACGTGAACCCATGTCACAGATGTGAACAGCTTAATCTTAAGGTATTTTCTCAATACTACTTGGTAGAAGTATAATTCCTCTTTTCTGATTCATGTCAGAAAGGTGGAACTCAAGAGTATGTATAGAAAGACAAAGTGTCTCATTCTATGGCACAGAATAATACCTGGATTTAATTCCGTTACCCATTACAAATGTCCAGGGTCCTTGCTTTTCATCCCATCTAATTGTCGGTGAATCAGTTTGTTTGTTTGCTTATAGTTCATATTTGCATTAAGGTCCGTGGAAAAAGAATAGGGATTAGGTTTATTTGACTTGCAGGCTATCTAGCTGGAATGAACCACAATAGTGGAATACTGGAAAAAAATCAAACTGATTTTGATACAGAACTATTTCAGGTATTTATATGATAGTAGTGAGATCTCAGCTATAACATTTTTCGTTTTGGATACCATTAGATGTATGTGAGAGTACCTTATTTGATCTTAATTCCCTTCTTAAAGTGTCTGGTATAATGAACTAGTTCTCGGGATCTTGTTCCTGTGAAAGGAATAAAACACAACAAAGAACCTAAGGAATTCTTCCTGTATTGTCGTGCTTTTGATATTAATTCTAATCTTTTTATTAGAGTTGGTGGTTTCTATTAGCCAGCCTATAAAATTCTACATGAAGCCTTGTTTTCAAGTGTGAGACCTGACTATCACTATAATACATTTTAATGCTGCAAACTGCTGTTAAAATGATGCTGTGTACTATTTTGAAACATCTGCACAAATTGTAGTATAGAATAATACTTTCAGGGCTTTAAATCCCTTTCTGAATATTGTGAAGTCAACCTGGGCTACATTTCAGTGTTTAAAAGAATTTACTGCATCACTTGAGGACAGGAAGAAGTTGTGCTAGGATCCTAAATTCTAGGACCCTAAACCCAAATGGTAAAATGCTGTTGCAGAAGTTAACACTTGGAGGTCAGGAAATGATAGAATAAAGTGGGGAATGTTCATAAATTGTTAACTTCTTTTAACAAAGAATTAATTTATATTTTTTTATTTATGCTGACAGCATTTTGCAGAAGGAGCACAAATTCCAACACAAATAGCAGAGTCACAGTGAAGCAGGAATCAGTGAGAACATTTTAAACAGAGTTCTGTGATTTGGCCATATCTACTGTGCTTATGAAGTAGATAATCTCAATTTGCACTTAATTTACTTAATAGTGAATTAGAGTTTTGGTAAGAGGTAAGTATGGGAGTTGATGAGGAAAAGGTTCTTATAGAATAAGCTCTTTATGAAGCATTTATGAATATCCCAAGATTCTGCCTGGGTAATGGCATTTAGGATGAGAAATAGAGGTACTAACTTTTGTTACTTGGACAGAAATCCTAACATCTGGATTCTGATCCAGACCACGGCAGAGACAAAGTGAAATAGACTGACAACAACCCCCATTTCCTGTCCCCCTGTGCTGTCTGGGGAGAGGAGGTGGAGAAAACTGTGGTGAAGTTGAGCCCAGAAAGACGTGAGGGGTGGGGAGAAAGTGTTTTAAGATTTGGTTTTATTTCTGATTTGATTGGTAATTAAATTAATTTTCCTCAAGCTGAGTCTGTTTTTCCCACGATGGTAATTGGTGAATAATCTCTCCCTGTCCTTACCTTGACCCACAAGCCTTCTGTTACATTTTCTCTCCCCTGCCCAGCTGAGGAGGGCAGTGACAGAGCAGCTTTGGGGGGCACCTGGCCTCCAGCCAGGGTCAACCCACTGTATGTAGATATATCACCGATGGAATACATTTTCTTGCTCATGACACGAAGAGTTTTTAAAATGTGTACATGTGCACTTATATTGTATATGCATTATTATTTTTTCTAATCATTAGGTGGAAAAGTACTACCAGCAATAATGTTTGAAACACAGTCATATTCCTGTTCTTCAAAGGACAGTAATGAGCAATCCCAAGGTACGTCATGATGTTGTCTATTATATGCTTTTCAAATAGTTTAATGAAGGGCTTGAATTTAACATCGAAGAAATTATTAAATATTTTGTATTTGCAATATTCTATAACACTGGTCCTCTTCCTCGGTTCTTATGCCACACTCCTTGAAAAACCTTCATACATTTGTATTGAGTATCAGTAATCGACTTACTGGTATCACTCCATCCTCTAATAATAGTTCAGTTTTCTATCTGAAAACAAAATTGGCTGTAATTCACTTGTAATTTAAATTTAATTTTTAGATTTTAAGGAAACGGTAAATAAAGCCACTTTCTCACTGAGTAGTGTTTCTAGCTTGCTTTTACAAAGGGGTTAGAAGACTTGAATGTATAAACATTTGCATTTACCAAGAAAGACAAAGAGTGTAACCTTTTTTTATTAAATCTGTGCAAAAATTCAGATTTTTTTTTCTTAAATGGTGGTATTGTTAGTTGCATTAGTGATGTAAAGAAAACAGACATAATTTTTACAACAACATTAACGGTAATTTAGTAAGATGGAAGAATAATAGCAGTAGAAGCAACTAGGGGAAATTAAAGTAATGTTGGTCTCAGAATCTGAACTTCTATATTGTGCTTTAGAATATAAGACAGATACAAAGCCTATATATGCTTTGTTAGGGTTGTGCTGTGTAGGCATCTTGTGAAGGTTTCTGCCTCTAGGAACAGGCAGAGCAAGATCCTGTGAAATAGGTTTTGATATCCATTTTAGTGGGCTGTCTTTTTAAACAAATCTTGCAAACTGTCTTTTCCATTCCAGTAAGGCTATTTATGGCAAACTAAAGTTGAAAAAGCCTTATGTAACCTGCAGGCTTTTCATATTTCAGGCTGACACTTTAATTAAGACAGTAAGAGGTTATTCTTTAAAAAAAAAAAAACCAACAACCCCTCCCTCCCCAAAAGAACCCCACCCAAACCAAATCCACAAACTATATATGAAGGTTAACTGGTTCTATTTTATAGTTTAATCCTTCTTACTGTTATTGTTATTTTTCATTCATCTCCAAGGCACATTAAAGCATTGTATCCCTCTGAACATAATTAGGTTAATGTTTCATGTTTGTAGGACAGCTTCTTAGACTTCTTAATAGCTCTACTGCTAAATTTCGGTGTCTTGTTCTGGTTCCTGACACCTTTTGTCAGTGACCTGTGCAGTCAGATTCTCATTCTGTGTATTAATTAAATAGTTAACATTCAATAGTGTGTCACTGTATCCTTTATTTATATCATTATATGGCTAATAGAGTTTAAAGAAAACAATTGTGAAATCCTCCTGTTTACATAAACCTGTTCATTTATGTCATGTAGCTTTAAATTCCCAGCAGAGGAACTACTGTTCTGGAACTTCATCCCTTCACAAGGTTGAAGCAAACATTTGCTGGAACTAAGTACTGTATACATAAGAGTAGTCTAAGCTTGCCTCTAAGGCCCTGTGACCTTTTCTGGTTTGCTGTGGGTGTTTCTATTGTAGCTCCCACTTTGCCTTTTTGGGTTCTGATATTATTTTAGTGTTTGGACAAAATCCTGGGTGAGGACTGGCATAAAATCATCAAACTTGATTCGTTTGGGATTAATTATGTAAAATTAGTTGTAGCAAATTGTATTTTGACCCTAGACCCCTTCATCATGTTTCATCTCTTTCAAATTATTCCTTCACATTCTTCAAACATTTTTGAATCTCTCTGCTTATATTTGAGATTGTATTCAAAAAGGAATAACATTTCGTGCACAAAGCGTGCACAGTAATAGATGCAGCTGTTACGTTCTCGTAGTCAATTTCAAGAGTAAAGCTTACCAAATTCCAAATTAAAGGAAGAAAATAGGTATGAGAGTATCTCACACATGCCCACACATGATGTTTAGCAACCTTCTGTATTCTCTTTCTTTATGCAGATAAGAACACGAGGATCACGGCAAGACAATGTAGCTGTGCTTTTGTAAATACTCCATTACCCTGTATTAACAAAACCATTAGTCACATTCGAGAGTCAGAATTAAAGATGGAAAAATGCTTTCAGCAGGTACATTTATGGTTGAAAATGACCAAGTGCTTTTTATCTTTATAGGAACAAGTATATTTTTTAATAGGATTACTATGTTGATTTTTATAAGTATTTAACTTCATGTCATACATACTCTCCAAAATAGTGCCCAGCAGGTTCATTTACTGGTCGTGATGTGTTTTTCATCTATCTAACAGTTTGGGTAAATCTAACTATCTTATTAAAATCAATATACCATAATATCATAATGTAATACCAATATATCGTAAAGATTGTGTGCATCTGAATTGTCATACATGAATTCACTAGAGTCAAGTTACTTCAGTGATATCAATTGTCTTCAAAATAGTTTTTGATATTAATCTTGGGTACATAGCCAAATTGTATGCTATTTTCTGTCATTTATAGAATGCAATGTTTTTAAAAAATTTCTTTAATGTTGAGAGACATGAATTTGAAAATGTTATGGTTCTTTCTCTAGCAGTACATGATGTTTTCCTAACCTATATAGACTTTGTGTGAATAGAAACAAGAATACAGGGAAGCTAAAAACCCGTTAGGTAGATGAAATAAGAATGCAATATATACCAATTTAAAGTGTAATAAAACCTTCCCATTAACTTCTTTGAGAACATGACTAGTATCATTTAAATAATTCATATTTGCTGGAGAAGTGTTTTCCAAATGTTAATAAATTTTGCATATGTCTACACTGCAGTAAGAAGATCTGATCGCTGCTTGCACAGACAAGTTATATTTAAATAATTTATTTCTGATCCCAACAATAACGTCGTCATAGCAGCACATCAGGAAATCTATCTTAGTGTTCCACAAACACTGTTTAATACTCTGCAGGGAGATTTCTGCAACTGCAGCCTAGATACTAGAAGAATCCAAGGTGAATGAACTACTGTTATATCTTGATTTGCAGTATAGACATCAGTTTGATAGGAAATTTTATATTGCCTCATTCACCTTTATTCAAATTAATGTGAGAGTAGTGAAATGATTTTAATGTCATAATTTTGTCATCAATATACATGAGTTATATGGATGAGCAGTGACATGTCCAGATGTTTATTCAATGTAATGTTAGCTTAAATTGTTCATATGTCTTGTGCATGTTTTTCACATCTCTTCTGAACTTGTGTTATTTAGTATACAGAGATTCAAAAAAGTCTGAGGCCTCTAGATGATGATATCATTATATCTATGAGTTAAGAGGAGAAAGATGAGGTTGCTATAGTATGAGTATTTCATTAATGTTCTGAAAAAATCAGAATTAGACATATAGATTGAAAAGACTATATTGAAATATAGGGAGTTTGGATTTTACTAGTCTGTGTATGAATTCATTTACACCTCTACTAGTAAGTTAAATATTACCAGTAATATGTCCAGTTGACACGTAAAACCTTATGTCCATGTTAAATTATTACCCTCCAAATCAGGATAGACATTATGCACACTGCTTTTGAGGAGTGGTCCCCGACTGTTTCCAGTTCCTGAGCTGTGCCTGCAAACGGTTTGGAATGTTTTGTGAATGTGGTAATGTCCCTTACTGCAGGTTGTGCCAGTAGGACTTAGTAACAATTTAGTGATGTAGGTGATCAAGTTGCTGGGTGCAGGAAGCTTCCCTGGCAGTGTTTAATTTACTGTTGTAGACATAGCCCTAATGAAGAAAAAGCATGTGAAGTTCAGACGGAATCTCTGCTGTAGCTTTGAGGTTAGAAACAAAGTACAGAGGTTAAGAGTGAAAACAGAATTAACAATATAAGGGATTAAAAAAACCAAAAACAAAACCAAAAAAACCCCAAACCAAACCCCATCCTACAAAATTGAGCAATAAATAACATGTACATAAAAAATCTGGGTTTTATTACCACTTGGAGATACACAGCTTTTAAGAATTCACAAACTTTGTAATTATTTTTAAATGTTAAAAAGCATTCACCTGTATGTACACTGATTAGATCCTCATATGGTACTAAATTCAGTGGCCTATTATGCTTTTTGCTAGGAAACAGCAGAAGTGTATAACATCTGAGATGTATAATGGAGTTAATGTTTTGCTTTTGCAGTATGGTTACGTGTGTAAGGAGGAGAAGATACCATGGTAAGAATCATGTACACAGAATCATATAAAATAATGCTTTTGTTTTAATGTCAGGTTATTGTTTGATGAGGTGTTAGTCTGGCTATAAAGTCTGCTATGTGAACTGTACAATCTACCAGGTTCTTCTGTAACACAGAATGCATCTAAAATTAACTAGATCCTGCAGACACTAAGAATGTTAATTCATAAGTGTTTATGGAGAAACTCTCGTATCTTTTCCTACTCAGTGTTTAATTTTCAAAGATTCAAGATGATCACAGGTCTCGACCCATCGAAGTGACAAAGTTCTGTTGGTAACAGTTGTTCAGTTATTGACACTTCTGAAATTATGCCAATTGTACCAGTTATCTCGGGTACCTAAATATGACTAAGGATCCTTATTTTAAGATCTTGTTGCTCTAAGTTTTGGGTTGGAACATGATGTATAAGCTTTCTCAATGTTTCTGCATATTTACTCTGATCTTTGTGAAGTTCTCTAAATACTGTGTAACAATTTTCTGAATCTGTACAGAGAGTCAAATTTACTCTCATTTCAGCTTAGCTGGACACAGGGAGAGGACAAGCAATTTAAAAAGGAAGTAGGAAAAATGTTTGAATGAAACAGCCATTTCTTTATCCCATGCTGTAATAAGATGAGGAAAACACCAAGCCTTTTTTGACCTTTTTTTCCCCTCCCTTTCCTGGTTTTCCTATACTGCTTAGGTTAAGATTCTTATTAAATGCATGATTTTTGTGGTTCCAGTGTCGTTCACCAGCTACTTATGTTTATTTCAAAAAACTTTCATGTGTTTGAGTGACAAATTGCCTTGAATTACAAGATAGTGTCTGCAGCTATGTGTCTTTAAAGTTAAGACAGCAAGAGAGGATGCTTGTTAAAATCAAAACAGGATATAATTCCTAAGTTAAAAATAACAAGTTGAAAAATTGTTTTTTCTATATCTGTTTGCACAGGAGATACCTAGAATATATACAGAATTGTTAAAGGTTATAAATTTAAAAAGTAATTTTAAAACATAAATCTCAAGCAGATTTTTTCTAAATTTTGCATATTAGACACATGCATTTTGAAATACACTAAAGAACTCAGACTTATCCTAACCTAGGATACAATACTATATGAGTGTATTTCAAAGCCACGTACTGAAAATATATGCAAAATATATCTCAATGTATGACTTTAAATTGTATGATACATGATGCAGGCTACTTTATGCTGTACTTCTAGTTACATTTTCCTCTTCAAACTCCTCTTTTAATATTTGTATCTCATGTACTGAGCTGCTTCTCCTGGCTGATTTGCTCAACACACCCTGTATATCCCTGTGTTATCATGGCAGATACACCTATTGGGTTATTTTGTGGTTGCCTACATATCCAACTCCTGTTTATCAAACTGCTGCTTCTGTATCTAGTTTTATCTCTCTTCCATCATCAGGTCCCAGTTTTCCTGTTCAATGTCTTACTATATTCCATTACTGCACAGATTTTTTTTGTTCTATTCCCTGTAATTTAGATGTATTTTCTGTTGATCTATGAAGGCTTAAATAGTATTTCTCTTGTTCTGTTTTTGACATGGGCTTTTTGTCTCTTATTTCCTCATGGAAAAGGAACATTTTCTGGAGTTCTTTTAAATATATACCTTCACATTATGCATGTGTATACAATGTAATGCTGAGACTGCAGATTTTGCTTCATTTTAGCTGCGTATGAGGAACCTGTATGTGCTCTTAAAGCTGCACATGTGGGCAGAAGTGGACAGTGGTTATCCTTCCTCCCCTTGTTCACAACTCCAGTAGGCTAATGAACCTCTTAAGTTCATATGCAGACTATGATTTACTTGTGTTCTTTAACTGCTTGTGTTGCTTCTTTCACCCTCTCACTTGCAGGTTAAATTTGTCCCAATCTCATTTTAACAAAGGCCCCCTCATCTCTGCTCTTGAGTCTCAGAGACTTTAAAAGCTTTTCTGTTAGAAACGCATTAAGCCTTGTGCCCTGATAATTTTTTCTTTTGTATACCTAAAAAATACTTTCTCTTCATTATTGATCCTGAACTGGTGACTTCCCTTAAACTGATAAATCTGACACTACATCTGACCTGCAGTGGCAACGTGTCTGTATCTGCGCAGATACAGGATTAAATGCTTCTGCCTCTTAGAAGAGTCTGGGAAGTGTAGCATATATTGCTCCTGTATATTCAGAACTTGGAAAGAGTAACAGCTTTTCTACAACAGTTTCTCTTTGGCACATCCTTGGGTATGAGGACAAAAATTGTAGATCTGTGAAAGTACAAGATGTAAAGAAATCTGTTTCTTATATTTCTGTAAAGAAATAGGAGAAAAACATTTTTATGGGGATTGTACAGTTTATAATTCTTCTGTATGAGCTGTAGTGTTAACAATTATTCCACTTAAATGTGTAAGATTCATAAAGGGAAATTTTCATTTAGTGAAAGTAATATTTACTTAACAATGCTAATTTAAATACAGTCTAAAATTTTTAGTGATAATGATTTTTGTCTACAGCATAACAAAACAAGTCAGTGCTGAATCTATTCAAGATACCTGATTATCATTATCCACTAAGATGGATTTTAAAGAAGCTGATATATCTTCTGGAGGTAAAAGCATTTCATAATACTCAGTCTGAGTGGTAAAAGTTACTTATCCTCATTTAATATATGCTTGCATTTGTAATAACAGCTGCTTGTTGCCTGCTCTATGTCTTATGTAAATTATATGAGTATCCTTTGAAATCTGTACATATCATCTGTCAAGCTGAAAGACACATACATTTTAAATGCTATATTAAGTAATATTAAATCATCCTGTTTGCAAGAATATAATTTACATTTCTGCATTCAGGTTCATACTATATTTTAACTCATCTAGGATTTGAATGAGCTGAACTAGTTATGTTGGCTGTTGGAAATTCTAGGGATTTTTTAATTTAGTTTCTATAAACCAAATAAATAGATCACTGTTACAGGGTGTTCATAACGCACTCCCAACACAGAGTTCTGTTTTTTACAGTTTGCATCTTTACTCAGATTAGAAATTTTTGAATAAGTTTTAAATATTAAAGAGATTGTGTGAGGGTTTTTTTTAAGACAATGTGCAACCTTTTAAGTACTACTAGCCTGAGGCAATCCTGTCTGCAGTAAAATGTGTGATGAAAGTTCTGTTCATGGCAGTGAAGCCAAATTTTCACTCCAGATTTTAAGTAGTTGTCCCTCTTTTCAATGCTTGCAGTTTTTAATCAAAATATCTAGGGAATTATTGACTGTGGAATCAAAATGGAAATGTCTTGGAGTCTGCAGCATATATAATTCTCATTTTTCATAGATCTGGACAATGGATGATGACCTCAAAGAATCTTTTATTGAAACAAATAACTGAGACATTTTTGATAGCCAAAATTCATAGAATGAAATGTTGATGATTCATGTGTACAACGAGTAAAACAGTGCTGTTGAGATGTTATACTGAATATTCTTAAAACCCCAATGACTTTAATGAAATCATTGATACTTACTTAGGAAAATAAAGTAAACTAAGTATTCTTTAAAATATAGAGATAATTAGGAACCTATACTATTATTTGGGTGGTTACTTACCCAAGCAGCGAGGCAAAGATGAGAATTTTGTACCATCTGTATCAATACATTTTTGTTGCACTCTGCACTGGAAATAAGCTGGAGGAAAATGCTGTTGAATGTGAAAGTTTTGTTTGTACCAGCTGTGCCTGCCTTGATAGATGTGAAGAGAATAGCTTGATACTGAGAAAAAAGCCGGAATAAAGAGTGTACGTTTAAACTTTCGTAAGAAGTAATTATAATTTATTTTCAAAGACAGCAGTGTAAGCAATTGTGCTTGCTGTGATACATACCAACAGGCCAACTTTGGGTTGAGAATGATGCTCGAATAAAGAGAGTATGATTAAGCTTTTATAAAAAATATTTTTAATGTATTTTTTAAGATGGCAAGACATTAACCTTGAAGCAGGAAACAGAAGCTTTGCTATTGGAAGTTACTGAGCTAATTAAGTGGCTGGAGGCTGATCGTGAGGAGGCAGAAAAAGCTTTGGAGTTGGAGAAACAGCGAAGGAAAAAGCTTTTCATGAAAACTGATTGTATGTCACTTTGCAGTCTTCAGCAGCTCCCCACAGCCGTTCAAAATGGTGAGAATATTTGTTATTTTTCAGTCAGTTCATTACCAAGAATAAAAATTATGATATTACTATCATTCTGCTTACTGTAATAGGAGTACAATATTTACTCTTCTGAGTTTAGTATGTTTTAATATATATCCAGAAAAAAAATATGGAAAGTACTATGGAGTGGTCAGCGTTGTCTGAGAAATAGCGTAAGAGTAGACAAGGCACTCTTAAGATGATAATAAATACTCAGTTTGTGGCAACAAATGAGAAGCTGACACAGAATTATAAAATAATGCATTTGAGTTAAACCATAGATTGAACCACAAATTAGGAATATAAATTTGTTTTGAGAAAAATTAAAAAGTGATAAACTTGAATAAAATACTTACATACGTAGCTGGAATTGTTTGACACAACTATTGATAGATATGCTTGAAATCCCAGTTTCTCAGGACGTTTACTATTATCTTTGTGATGAACTGGCATCTACACAATAGAATTAAAGAAAAAAACCTAAAAAAGGCAGCTATTTAGCAGCTGAATCTACTTGGCAGCTACTAAACTGCAGAATCCTGTTTGCCTTCTGTCTCAGGGTCAGAAGCAGGTACCACCTGAACCTAGACTTATAGAAAAGTTACATAATTTGTAACCGTAGGTTCATCATCCTGAGATCTTAGACAAATGCTTTACAATCCAGAGTGTGGTGACAGTGCAAGAGTCTTCCATAGCTGTGTTTATTGATGGGCAAACACCGAGTAAAATCAGTGTATAATGGAGGCAAGCCAGGATTTGTTGGGTCCATGATTTTTTTTTCCTTCACACTACCCCCACCCCCCTGCCTCAGAAAGCAAAATGTCACATAGTGCAAATCTCTAACAATATAAGAGAACAATGTTATTTGTTTGTTTGTTTGTTTGTTTTAGCCAATGGCTAACTCTTGACTTGGAGCCTAGAAACCTGTGTTAAGGTGTTACCAATCTGCAGAGATTGCTTTCCTTAAAAGCAATTGCCTCTGAAAGACAATTGACAATTTATGATGCCCTGAAAACAGAGTAGGAAGTTGAATAAAGAATCAGAATTAAAATTCATTGATAGGTTAGAAACTGCTTTCAGGAGAAAATCCTGTCGCAATAGACAGGTCAGTTTTACAGAAGTGAAGAACGGCAGGAAGAGAAGGTTGATAATATAACTGTCTTTCTTCAGCACAGTAATGAGGATTTGAGCTACAGAGATGTTACTTTTTACTTTTTGATGTACTTACATACAGTGATGTGGCTGTAAATAATTTCTGGTATCGCTATACATTCCTGCTGCTTTTACATTCCTGTTTAGCATTCTCTATAATTATCAAAATTTTGGAATAGCAGAATATAATTAACACATTTTCAATGCTGTTAATATATGCAATGCAAATGGTATTTAAAAAAAAAAAAAAAAAAAAGACAAACCAGCATGAAGTTACGAAGTTTGACTGTGAAAATGAACTAACTCTTTTTCCTTGATTTATCAGTGGGCTGTGTCGGTATGATATTGTGTCCTTGGAGTAAATTTCTAATTTTCAGGATTATAACTTTTCATCGTATTATCTATAAGACAAAAATTATGCTAAAATGGAATTGAGGATAAAGGGAAAAGATCCTCAGGGATGTTATAATTATCCCTAATCTAAGTATTACAAACCCAGGAGATTCTTAATTAAGAGCCTGCATGACCCATTCAGAGTAGGCACTGAATCCTGTTATTTCCTCAGACTTCCCTTAATTTCCATTATTGCTGGGTCCTGCTGCACCTATACCCTGTAGCACACTCAGGCACTTACAGTGACACACCCAATCTTCCAAAATTACCTTCTCTGAAATATAAAAGAAATCCAGTGTAAATCACATTCATCTTATTGTTGAGGATCACTTTGTATGATGTAGAACAAGCCAGTTACACAATGTCTCTTTAACTTTTAGTAGCTATGAAATAATAATTTTTTTAATCTGTGATTTATGTCTTGTTAACAGAAAAATTTATCGACTGTTAAGGGATTGCATCAAGTATTTCACAGCTACTTCTCAGAGCTAGAGTCTTCCCCCCCCCCCCCCCCCCCCCCCCAAGAAAATGTTCTTCTCTCAAATTTATGGCAAGGTTTACTGCTCTTGAGACATTTTCTGATTTTTTTTCTGTTCTGATAATCTTACTTTACTTTCTGTAGTTTCATACCAGTAATTTTTCCATATAGAACACCAGCAGCTGCAAGACACCTCTCTAATAAGCTTTTTTGTTTCTGAGCAAAATAAAATACGTATTGTCATTCAGCAACCAGTGGTCTAGTCACATTTTTTCTTGAAAGACCCATAGGCAATTTATGCCAAAGGCAGAAAAGTAAATGCAACAAACTGAACTAAGGCTGACATACTTCTTTGTGGCAACATCAATGTGTTTTGTTTGTTGACTTTGAGTTTGTATCTTTAGTTCAGCTTTCTTGAAGCCATGTTTAGTTCAGGAAGTGTCCCTGAACTGAAATAGGTGGCATGTTAAGATGATATGGTATTCATATTTGCTCTGTTCTTCCTCTGCATCCACATATGGCTGTTGCTAGAGACTAGGAAGCTGAGTAGAGCTGTTCTTGTGTTATAATAGTCTCCTTTTGATATGCTTTAAGGGTAGATTAAGGGCCTGGAGCACCTTCTGTATGAGGAAAGGCTGAGAGAGCTGGGGCTGTTTAGCTTGGAGAAGAGGAGGCTGAGGGGGGATCTTATCAATGCTTATCAATATCTAAAGGGTGAGTGTCAGGAGGGTGGGGCCAGGCTCTTCTCAGTGGTGTCCAGTGGCAGGACTAGGGGCAATGGCCATCAACTGGGAAACAGAAGGTTCAGCCTGAACATGAGGAAACCCTTCTTCCCTGTGAGGGTGACAGAGTCCTGGGACAGGCTGCCCAGAGAGGTGGGGGAGTCTCCTTCCCTGGAGACTGTCCAAAGCCACCTGGACTTGTTCCTGTGTGATCTGCTCTCGGTGATCCTGCTCTGGCAAGGGGGTTGGACTAGATGATCTCTAGAGGTCCCTTCCAACCCCTAACACTCTGTGAACCTGTAGATATTTTAGTTTTCTTCATAAAAAAAAACCCCAGCCCTCACTTTGAAGATTTGCTTATGTACTAGGATTATTAAGTCTGAGTTTAAAAACAGTTGCACTGCTAATGCAATATTTGGTGATGTCTTTTGTAACCAATGTCTTCTTTTGGCCTTCAAAGTAGTTTACAGCAAAATTTTGCAAGTATTATACATGGTATTATGGAAACATATTCCCTAATTTCAGTAGGTACTCATGATGTCACTGAGGTATTAACATTTTGTTATGCTAATTGTCTTTTTAACAGAATACGAAATGTGTCTTCAAGATATCTTAGAGCTACAATGGCATTTTGATTGTAAAAGCTGTCAACTGCGACAGGTACAAAACCAAATTCTTAGAAACAGACAACAGAAAGATTGAGCAGGATATAGACTTCATGAAGAAACACAGCCCTCTGCTGGAAGAAAAGCTGAATCTGGGGGGGTGAAGCTGTGAAGGATCTGTTACTGGCTTATGGAAAGGTAAATACAAACAGTACAAAGATGTTCCTTTTAGAAACTTTCCACTTCATAAGTGCATACCCTTTTAGAGAACAGCAGTCTTTTGGACCTACCAAAGCCTCTTAAACTTTGTACACCAATACCACTACATACAGGCACTCAGTGAAGACAGAAGCCAGGGAGGATAATGCTGTTGACCTTTAATAAATGTCTCTCAAACATATATGGAATGTAATTCTATCTCTGTAAGTTAATTTGACGTGGGATTTTTCACCGGAAAGGTAGATCTGATGTTTGCACAAGATTTTTCTCAAATTTCTCACAGACATCAGCGTTTGTTCCAGAATATGGAGATGTTAGAAGCTGTCAAAAAAATGTTTGTAAGATTTAATTATTTTTAAGGGCTGATGTACATTTTTCCTAATTTATTGATAATAATACTGAGTATAATTTTTAATCTGTTCATAATAAATGCCTAATGTGGATCCTGTCAGGCTGAATAATCAGAGCAACAAAGTTGTAGGTAGCTTAAAATTGATGTCAAAAAGGAAGGGATACTGTGTTAATGCAAGTACAGATTTTATTACTAATTATTGTTTTCTATATATTTTCTGTATTGGCTTTTAAATACAAATCTAGAGGTTAATCTCTTTTTCAAGGCACTTAGTGTCCAAAAATGGCCTTTTGTTTGTAGGTGATTCTTAATAAATACAGATTATTTTAATCTGTTATATTTTGAACCTCTTGTATTTTGAGGACTCAAGAGTCATGTCAAAATACTTCTAAAATTTAAGTAAGTTATTTGTCAACTACACAAATCATATGAGAATTACCATTAATTAGTTCTGATCTATGAAATAGGTAACAGTTCTATCAGTGTTATGAGATATGTTCAAAATACTTGCTAATTAAAAATGAAGTTGGTTGTTTTTTTATTTTGTATCTTATTTTCTTGTTAATGTCTTAGAGTATATTATATGCAGTTAAAATGTTGAGGTGTCCTATCATACAACTCAGAAAGTAGACTTAAAATATTTTTTTTCTAAAGACTTTTAAATAAATACCTTATTCTAGAAGGTTTTTTTTTCTTTCCAAAAAGTGACAAATCATAAGGAGATAGATTTGATGTAACTGTAACTTATTTATAGATTTCATTTCAACAAAATTTCAAAGTGTCAGATAAAATATTTTACTTTTATTGCGCTCTGATTTATACACTGTTTGTTACTCAGGTTTGTTTTTTCCTCCCATGGCCTTAAAAAGCAGCTGATATTTAATTTTCTTTACAATCAAAACAATTATTTAATTTTTAAGTAAGTTCTAGCTTTTAATATCCAAACAACCAGTTTGAGCACGGAAGTGTTACATTATAATAAAGATTTTATAGCATGTTATTTGTTTATATTTGTAATATTTTCAAAAGCAGAGACAGTGGACGTGCATATCTCTGTTTGACAGTTGTTAGGAACTAAGTCTCCCAATACTATTTATACCACTGAAAATTGTGTTCATTGTCTGTATTGTCTCTGGCCTCTCTTTTACATAGGTGACCACTGGACTTGCACATCCTCTAAGAGATGTTTAAGTAACACTTCTGTCAGATTACTAAACCTCAGTGGCTTCTTTCAACATTATTTCTTTCTTTCTGCTCCAGAGGTCACTATCTTCCCATGGAAGTAGCCACCTTTTCACAATAAGTTCAAAGTTTTGTAACAGAATTAAAACTCTCTTGCTAACATTTCTTTTTGTAATGCAATTTCACAGCACACATTCTGTTTCCTTTTGCTAGGATTGTATTTATTGCAGACCATTTGTTGTTAACTTGTACGACATCACCAAGTACTGCTTCAATTTTTAAACTGCAAAGAATCAGACAAATCTTGAAATTATTTTTTATTTTAAATGTTATGCATGATATTTACATAACATCATTCAGAAAACTTGTTTTATTTTCTTTGACATCAAAAACATATGGTGGTGTTTGTTGTGAACTCATGGAAACCCAAAAGACAATGAAAATAATTGGTGAAGAATCTGAAAAGAAGATAAAGTCTAATGTGTGAGAAAATTCAATATACTGAGAGGCTGCTGAGTCAATACAAGTAAGAGCTATTCAATATGGTATATCCTGTCTTAATAGTGACAATCAAACTATTGAAAATCTGCTTTTAGAAATAATTTTAAACTCTTGTAAAATTACTATGATTGTATATAAAATAAGTGTTTGTCTTGTTTGTCTTAGCTTACATTAGCAGAAGGAAGGGATGATGTCCAGAAATTTACCCAAATTCAAAGTTCCATGAATCGACTCCTAAAACATGCCATTTTTATCTGATTTTACTTATGAATTTTTAATCCCTTTGACAGAACTTTCTGCTATCATCCTTATGTCAGCACAAATTTCTTGCATTGAACACTTGTAGTACCATAGTTATGCTATGATTGTAACTTGTTTGAACTTGCATATTAACCAGAACAATTCTAGTCAACAACACATACTTCTGAAGTTATCAAAAGACCTTAGCTTTCCTTTTTTTTATAGCAAACAAACAAAATTACTATAACTTTATTGGATTGCAGCTTCTGTACGGCAGTGACACGTTAAGGTCTTCACCACTCTTTTCAGGTTGTTAACCCCTCAATTATCAAGTAGAGCTATAGGAATAGTAGGACACCACTAATGGCCAGTCACTGACATCTCTTCTTTCTGTCGCTGAACAGACAGAGTCAGCACCAAGTATAACTATGGCAAAGGGCAAGAATACCAAGTACTTTCATGTTTGGTAGGAGGTCCCACTCGACTTTGTTGCATATGCCTGTGGCTAGTTGCCAGTTTTTATTTGGCAAAGTGACAAGTGACACAGTGGCTCTTTTTCACTTGAGGTGAGACAAGCTTACAGGCATAACTGAAAGACATCATTAAATTTTCTAGATAACCTTACTGTCAAGAACAGATGCTTCCATAATGTGACCATGTGACAGCAACTGTTCTTCAGATATCAGGTGTTTCAAATGCATGGCAATTCAAGTGCACGGCAATACACATTTTGTAGTAAGTTGTCAAATTTGGTCCATCCTATTCATTCAAAACAACCTAGATTCACTAGGAATTTCTATGCCAGTTCCATAATTCAAGCTGTGCTATGTACTACCTGAGTTGGGACGGCATGCACTGTTTTGGTATTCCAGAGAGGTGATGTTAGAAAGTGCCTGATGTACAGTAGTGACTGTAAACCTGTCATACTGACTGATGCTTCATTCAAGCTGGCAAGACTAATGCTAATGGTTGAGATGTACATGCAAACTCATGTCCTTGGTAACCTTATTTCAATACATGTGAATTTCTCATCCAGCAAAACCACTGCCAGGCACTGTCCCATCTAATGCCCATTCTCTGTTTCTTTTCAAGGACCATTCTCCTGAGAATTCACTGTAGTTTACCTAAGATCAGTAAAGAAGCAACTGCAGAGCTAAAGAAAAATTTCTAGTTACAGAATTTCTTATTTTTTAAAGAAATGAGGACTTCAGAAAGGTGTCTGTTATCTAAAGTTCCATGTATCATCTCTAGTACAATCATTCTGTCTGCAAAATTAAGACACTGATTCTCTTACTGCAGGATGTCTGTTTCCATATACTGATCCATTCAGCTCGCAGGAAGAACTGTGAACACAAAATACTCCATGATCTTTTGTAGAGAAAGATTATGTTTATTGAACTAACAGTGAAATTTAGGCTTCACAAATTCCTGGCAGTAGTGTTAGTTCCCTCAAAGAGATGGGCCATCTGGATGATTCTAGAATGCTGTGACAGTCTTTCTCTATGCTTCCAAATACGACTGTGAAATACAAGAGCTACTTTTCACACCAGCACAGATGTAATATATGTAAGAGCTGTTATTCACTTCTACTCAGTGAAAGTCTATTTGCCAGAGATGATTCTTATATATATGTACCTAAGGATCACATGCCACATGTCAACCCATCTTTGTCAAGAAAACATTGAACTCTAGAAATTGTTACTAGCAGAAATATGCTTTGTGATTTTTCACGTTTATAGGCCAGGAGCACACTGCCAGACTTTCTAAAAAGACAGAAAGCAAGCAGTTATGAATAGCTTACTGTCATTGTTTAACCCCAGTAGGCAGCTGGGCCCCACACAACCACTTGCTCACTACCCCTGAGCAGGATGGGATGGAGAATCGGAAGGGTAAAAGGGAGAAAACTCACGTGTTGAGATAAGAACAGTTGAACAGGTAAAGCAAAAACTACAAACACAAGCAAAGTGAAATAAGGAATTCATTCACCACTTCCCAATGGCAGGCGGGTGTTCAGCCATCTCTAGGAAAGCAGGGCTCCATTACGTGTAATGGTTACTTGGGAAGACAAATGCTGTCACTCCGAACCAATGACCCCCTTCCTCTCTGTAGCTTTTATTCCTGAGAGTAATATCACATGGTATGGAATATCCCTTTGGTCAGTTGGAGTCTGCTGTCCCAGCTGTGTCTCCTCCAAACTTCTTGAGCCCTCCCAGCCTACTTGCTGCTGTGGTGATGTGAGGGAGCAGAAAAGGCCTTGACTCTGTGTAAGCGCTGCTCAGCAGTAATTAAAACATCCCTGTGTTATCAACACTGTTCTCAGCACAAATCCAAAATATAGCCGCATACTAGCTACCATGAAGAAAATAAATTCAGTCCTAGCCAAATGGGCTTCTACACAAGCCAGTCGTAATTGATGCATTCTGTCAGTGAAGTATCTTTTGCAGACTTGTCTTCCATGAAGGCCAACATCAAATCCTCAAATAACTAAGAAGTTGTGAGAGCTTAGGGTACTGCAAGTGACCTTTTTATTTGAGATACCAAATAGGAAGAACTGTTATACTGCTTAGCCTGTATGTTTTAGTAATATATGACAGTAAAACAAGGCACACAGAAGGGACTCACTCTCAAAGAGACATAAAGGTGAAAGCTGCTGTAGCTGCTTTCTGTTGGTTTTAGATTTTGTTTCTTCGTTCAAGAAATGATCGGAATTAACAAGTGTGATTGTTTTGCTTACCATTTATGGTGCTCACTAGGCCATGGTAAAGAGTCACACCTGATTAAAATAATGAGGGTTGGTTGTATCATTTCCAGTTTCTTTACATTATAGTATGTTGGAAACTTTATTTCAAAAACTGATTAGTTCTCAGGAACTTGAAACACTTTTTTCAGTCGCACAGAAGAGTACTTGCTGCCTGCCTTCGAATCTTAGAAGTTGTCAAGCCTACAGCACAAATATCACCAAGTTTTGCAAAACAGAGCACTCTTACAGTGTATTTTGAGGTAGATATCAACTGCAGGAAATCATTACTTCGGCTAATATGACTGGTGGTTTTGATGTCTGCTATCTGGGCAGATCTGTGCTTGGCAGTCAGCTGGAGCAGAAACCTCACTGACACGTTCTTGAACAAAGGAAGGTTATTTGGATGCAATAATCCTGTTTCTTTAAGATACCTTATCACCATGGATCTCTTTGCCATTGGCACTAAACTGCAGAATTAAAGAAGGATCATAGCTCTTCCTGTAATATGTTTATGCTCTAATATGGGAGCAGAAAGCATCCTGGGTAACATGAATTTTCTCAAATGATGTTGCTGCTTGTGAAGTTCCAATCTTGGACTCATAAAGTGCCTGTGTGCTTGTAATGAGGTCCAAACCGTCTGTGTCTCAGTAAGGATGAGTCAGTGTAGGATAAAAAAAGTATTTTTCTGTAAAATAGATAGCTTAGCAATGCCGGAAAATAAGTGTGTCTCACCTGTTCCTTTTTCAGCATGTTTGACTTCTTCCTTTTTTGATTCTAACTTTTAGAGTGAATTTTTTGGTCTTGTTTTTCTTGAGTTCAGGATAATTTTGACACGATATTTAGAGGCATTTATGATAATTATATTTTATTACCTCTAAGAAAGATTCACAGACAATGTGTTTATGTTTAGTTAACATAAACATTAACTTTACATTAGCTTAACTTTTTTAATTTCAGAGTCTAGTTTGTAGTCTGGAAAGAATAGTAGTATATACAAATTAAAATTGTAGTCAGAAATATAGTTAAGACCAAAGTATTTTGTCATAAAAACCCTGAGACCAGATTTGTAATGCCAACACTTGCCAAAGATGGAGTGATTTCTGGAAATTACCATGTGATTTTTCAAAGTTACTACGTGTGTCTAAACAAGGAAGGAGATGTGCGTAGAGTAGGAGATAATACTTACTTTTGATGGATATGAGCCTGTGAATGTAAGCTTCACAATGTTTGGAATTTTAATTATAGCTTAAATATGTGTATAGAGATGAGCTGATCAAATGCTCATTAGTTTCTCCATGGGTTCTAGCTGAGAGGAGTCAAACAAAATGGACCCTGATTCTGTAACTAGTTAAGTTCATTGCAAACCTCATGTTGATTTTAATTATGGGAAAAATCAGGTCCTAAGTAAGAAGTATTACCAAAAATGTAGTGTGATTTATTACTCTGTATTCAGATATTCTGCAGATCAGTTTAGAGTTTCAGTGGCCCATTTAGTGTTCTGTCAACTTGTCTGAATTACTAGCTGCTGGGAAGAACTGTTAGCAGTGATTGTAGTTGTCCATTCCTGGAGGTGTTTTAATCATGTAATACCAGAATAAATAATGTTAAAAGTATATGATTTCACTTTTCTTTAATCTCCACCCCCCCTTCTTTTTTTTTTTTTTTACTATTCCAGCATATACCTGTTATTAAACTTTATTCCTTATCAATTCATATTTATAAAGTGTGGTCAGCAGCATTTTGTTATTGTCCTCTGGTAGGCAAATTACTGTAACTTGGGAGTCTTAAGCCTTAAGATGTATGCAATGATAGATATTCCTGTGTATTGTGATTGTTCTTCACTAGCCTATATCTTCTGTTTTGCCTTATTCCTTCTGTTTTGTAAAAAAACTTCCATTATTTTCAAAGTTCTTTCAGAAGAATTCTGTATTTGATGACCTTTCCAGTATGACCTGTGTCTCCTTTTCAATTCTTTATTATACTTTTCTGAAATGGGTTGAAAGGTAATGCAAACAATATTCCAAATTAAGCCATGTCAATGACTGTAACAGGGACATCTTACTCTCATTTTTTATTCTAATGTTTTTCATCCTATTTCTTATTTAGTCTAATACCTTCTTAGCTTCTTTAACTGTGCTAAATGGTGAGTAGACTTTCCAAATGTTTGTGAAAATATGTACACTTCTTTCTCAATCTGATATAGATAGTTTTGAATTTTAAGTTTTACTTAATCTCTCAGATTTTATACTTCTTTTGAGTTTGGACACTATATGGTATGCGCTGTTGTGTTCCCCTGTTACGTAGTTTGTCTTGAAATTTTTCTTGTTTCTTAGTTCTTTCTGACCTTGCCTATTGTAATCACATTATATGCAGCCTTTTAATTTCACTACTCCTTGCCCTTTCAGATCATTGGTAAATATATCAAAGCAACAGAAAAAGGATTTTGAGATACCATGTTGTTGACCTATTCTTTCAATGAAAATTGATCATTTAATCTTACTTGTGCATTTTTTCATTAGTATTAGAATTTTTCATCTTGCCTTCTGACTACTTCCGTTTTTAATAGTCATTTATACAGGATTTTGTTCAGTTCTCTTTAGAGAACTGAAGGTGCAATGTGGGCAGTTTTCGTGTTTTGGTGGAAATCAAGGCACTCGAGGGTTTTTTCATGTGCAAGAAAGGAAGTGTGGTGTTTTCCTGTAACGAGCCTTTGTTCTGAAGTGCATTAAAATTGCTTTACAGGAACTCTGTTCTTTTGAAACAAGTCATAATAACGTAAGTAAAATACCCATGATAATGTTAATAGGTAACTAATACCAAAAATTCATCATAGAAATATACCACGTATGTATTCTGTTTCACCCAGTTATTTCCTATTCATACCACATGACAGCGATGTAGACTGTTGCACACCTGTTTTGGTTGTGTGAATGTAAATTAAGCTGAAAATGCTAATGATGTGTGTTTAGAAATATCAGCATTTACTGGAAAAAGTCTAGTAGAAGACTTTTTTTCTACCCCACAGTGAAGAAATTAATTTTTTTTGCCTACTGTATCCTTTTTTTTTTCCCCCCAGCCATTTGCTAGACTGGTAATTAAAGTCATAATTTCATTACAGAGGAACTAGACCCTTCAGCTGCCATCTGAGGAGGACTAGAATAACATGTGGTATCGATAAGTGTGAGAAAGACAGATTTGTGATGGCACAGACTTGAAAGACTTGAAAGAGTAGTTGATACTCTTTTCTTTATGTTCAGTGCCATCAGTGAGAAAATGATGAAGATTGCATGAAACTCAAAATACTGAGGCTGCGGTACATCACACAGCACAGTCTGTCATTTTCACACGTACTTGCTGTGGCTGGTAGTACTGTATTTCGCCATGAGATTGTAATCAGAAAGTTGTAGCTGATAGGTAAAATGAGAATAAAATTACAATCTCTGCCTGTTACACTGGTCTGTCATTAGAATCGTTCCAAATCTCATTTAATATGTTTCTTACATGGGTGGTGGGACCTGAGAAGGTAGAGGTGTTCAAAGTGTGAGGTTTCACGCTTGTGTTATATGTATTCTGGGACGTTTGGAATGTGACTTTTCAAGGTAAGTCTTTTCTCCGTCACTAGATGGAAATCTTGGAAGCAAATAAAGGAGGAGTGTCTATAAAATAATCATGTAGGAATGGCTCTTGAATTAGTGATGAAGTTTCTTCGTTATTTTTTTCTGTTGTTTTATTGTGTTTAAGTATGCAAAACTCATGCAGGTTTTATTTGGGTTATAATGCAGTAGGTGTCTCTAAAATTCTACTACTGTTGGTCTTAGTTCTGCTGTGGTGGATTCGTTTTGCCATTTAAGGCATGCTTCAGAATATGTTATTGACCAAGATAGTTCACTGGGAAGCATGGGGGAAACTCCTCTTTTCTGCCTGCTGAAACAATAATAATGTACAAGCACCAGCAGTCACTGTAAAATTTTATCCTGATTTTCTCTATTTTAACCTCTGTTTCTTCTGGCTTTCATCAAATGCCTTCTCATATGCGGCTGTAACAAAAGGTCTGTGCACAGCCTGTAATGAGGCCTAACAGTGTCTCGTGGGAGTGTTTTCCTGATATTGTTGTAGTTATTATTATCTCTTTCTGTAATTATGAGAAGTTTTCCTTCTCATAATGCTGATAAGCCTGCTATTCAGAGTGAAAGTACAGTCCTTATCCCCTCCTTTGACCTTGTCTCCTGTCTGCAAGTTCCTTTTACTTGAGGAACTGATGACAGTAAAAAATTTACTTCGCAAATGACATTTGTCCACAAGATGACAGTGCCGGTGATTGATTAAGTGAAGATGCCTCTGAACTAGCAGAGAAAGAACTTGACTCCTATTTTGTTTAATTAACGTGTGAGGTATGAAATAAAGTCTTGTGCTTAACTACACCAATACCTGTTCAGAGGTGCAATTAGAAGTTGTAATGCTGGCAGGCTGTTTAAGTGCAAGTGAACTGGTAGCATGAGTAGTTTTGATATCTGGCTGAAACTGCAGGAACCTGCCAGGGTGGATATTTTGAAATTCTGTTATGCTTACCTGTTGAGGAAATGTAGTAGAGAATCAAAATAAATCTTTACTAATTCAGATCTGCTTTACATTTTCCTTTATGGAGAGGGACTACCTTGGAATATTTCCAAATAGATGAATTCACTTTGTGTGTATTTCTATTAGGAATGAGTTAAAGCATTCTGAATTTATTTGGACCGAATACTGTATGAAGTTAAAAGAAACAGAGAAGAAGATTATAAAGGATGAAAAACACCTTGAGAAATTAGTGAAGCAAAAAGCAGAAATCCAGGAAGATGCAAAATGTTGGAACAGCAAAGTGAGTCTTGAATATTTATAAACAAGCAAGTAAATTAGTATCTTTTATTGAAAAAGTACATGAATGCCTGAATATTTGTATGAGACTTAAGGTCCTCTGTCAAAGTACAAATATTGATTTAAAAATAAAAAGTGGTAGATTCTGTAGAACTCTCATGTTCATTCTTCTGTTGTAGTATAATTTTCCAGCTTTATTTATTACAAATATCATAATAATCTTACATTCCTTTAAGTGACAGTGATATTTTTTGTTGTTGGATGCATATATGCTTAATATTGCTTATTTTCTTAAATCACCTAGAAAAAAGTATGGGATGGCATAAGTGTTCTCTTGAATAGATTCTTTGACCTGAGGTGGCATGGGATGTGCTCTTATAGCATGCAGAGTGATACCCTGTTTTACTTAAAATTCCCCTGTTTTCTGCTTTTCTTTTGTCGCATTCATTTTGAAATCTTGTTGTACTTGGCAGTTTAAAATCTGGAGCTCCTCACACTGCCTGACTAGGAGTTTCCTATTGACAGCTCCATATGTGGAACTAGTAGAGAATGCTTAAAACAAGGTTTAGATGCCCACAACAGAACTTGTTCTTTTTCTGTATGCATGTGTATACATGTGTATGTATATATGCATAAAGTATGAAATTAATTCTTTTGTATATGTCCAGTGCTGTTGTGGTTTGTGCATCTAGATAAGTAGGCCCTGCTACAGATCCAGTGGAATCCAGAATCTAGATGGAGTATTCCTGAGAAGCTGAATCTACAAAGCATGCCCAGAATTTAACAAAAAAATCCAAAGCACACCCCTTGCAAAAGCAAAGATACTGAAAGTATTAGACAGCCACCAATGGGCATGTTCTTGCCTTTTGTTTCCAAAGGTAGATTACAGTTTTCTTCCTGTTATTGGCACCAGCAATTGCTACCAACTGGTATTTTGAAAATCACTATTCTCAAATAGAGCCAATACTTATTAGTAAACCTTTTCCTTTTTCCTTTTTCTTTTTTTTTTTTTTTTTCTGGATATGTTTCCAGCTGGGTTTGCCTGACCTGATATACTTCGGTAGGTACCAGTTGGGTATTCATTAAGACCAACACAAGAAAGGGAGAAATGTGCAACAGGGATGAGGTGGAACACAGAACTGATCCATTTGGTGACCACCTTTTGTTTGATTATTTTATGCTGAAGGTGAACCAGAGTTAAATGTAGCATGAAGCTGCTCTGTTACTGTCAGTTTACTTCAAAAACATGGCTAAACCAACTAGTGGAATAAATCTTTATAAATAATATGAATTTCAGAAAGCTCAAAGTGATTCTTCTGATCATCATAGATATGTCACTGGGACAATGGAGTTATTTTGGGAATTGGGAAAATACTGAGATTATTTTCAGTGGCTTCAGTGAGGTTTGAACTGGATACAAATTATAATATGAGAATTGTCACATACATCAAGGAGTTTGAAGACAGAAATAGTGATGTGAAATAATATATTTCTACATTTTTTTCCTGATTTTTTCTCCCCTTTGTTTAATTCATGATGGTTTTTAAATTTTATATATGACCTACTAGATGTGTTACAGCTTTTGACACTGTAAGGATAACTCCCAAGTTTTTTTTTCCTTGTTACCCCTCTTTGCATTACAAATGGTATCTATGCGTTATATCCATTTTCTATATCTACATGGGCTTCACTCTTCAAATATTAGAAGAAACCCTTGTTATAAAATTAATCTCATACTTAACTATTCCTCCTTTATTCTTTTTTTTTTTTTTTTTATTTCTACCTGCACAGTATGGCAGTATTTCAGCTCATTCCTGTCAAAATGTTTGCTCTAAAATCATTGAAAGAGGGAAAAATATTTCTGAATCATGTTTTTCCTATGTAGTATGCTATGTGCTACGTACTAGCAATTGAAAAACTCGCATTTTGCTCATACTTAATCTGTTGGGTTTTTTTCCCCTGTAGATGTAGCCAATTTCTCTTTGTTTTTACCACACTTCCCCTGAACTATATTTCTTAGAATATTTCAGATACTGAGAGACTTAACAATTTGCTTATTTATCTCCTTTTTCTACATTACTAAAGCTGCTACTTTTTCCTAAAAGATTATGTTTTATGATCCCTAACCATTCAGGTTATGACCTTCAGTCCCCAACTAGTTAGGGAGATACAGCCATACAAGAACAATCATCAGCAGAATCCTAGAGAAGTACAATAGAGCTACGACACTGTGGATGAGATATAGCAAGACACAGCCTGTATTGTTTCCTTCCTTAGCTGCTGGGACATAGTGAAGTATTTTATGAATCTGTTCTTCACCTGACTCTTGAGGTAGAAGTAGGAAATTACATGCCATTTAGAGTACCAGTGTCCTAATTCTGTCCTGATCTTCCCATATGTATTCTCTACCCTTATGCTAGCATCCTAATCAAGCCTGATCCTGCTTGGACATGTTTGTTGCCTGGGTATATTCCAGTTAGACCCATATCTCTAAGGAGATAATACAGATAAGTTCTGCTAGGATAGTTTTGTTGTTTCAGTCTCTCCCAGAGGACAGAGAGGTGAAAGAAAGTTCATTAGGTGCAGTGAGAAGGTATGTTTTTGTCCTGCTAAAGCCACTTTAGATGTTCTCTTTATCCTATAGATTCTTGCTTCCCTAACATTCTAATTTTTCCTTAAACCCAGTGATTGAACCCTCATTGAATCTTGTATGAATCTATATTAAGTCAATAGGAATATTGAGATATTAAGGAAAATATTGAGGCTGAGAGGAACTTTAAGGTATTCTGGTCAATTATGCCATGTATGTCATGTACAAATTAACATGCTGTGTGTTGTGTGCTTAGTGATACTGTGAACTTCAAAGATTCTGCTAGGATACATCACAATGGCAATGTGCATATGAAAAAAATAGCATGAAAGCTCTCTAGTTACTGTTTAATAGCCTTCCTTTAACATTTTTTTTCAGTATATTGTTTAATTATTACAAAGAAATATAGGAGGTATTTATAGTATTTATTTTACAAAATATTTTCTAGATAGAAGATTTGAATAATAAAATTACTGCCCAAGGAGATGAGAGTGTAAAAATATCAGATGCTGCTACTGAAGTGATTAAAGCTGTGGAAGAACTAGTAACTTTTTTACTGTTTTTATATAAATGAAGTAAAAATGCTTGCATACTTGCATCTTCTGTGTTGGCCTGAATTAATTTCAACTTATGCTAAAAGTGTCTTAATGTTTTAATATTCATTAGAAATCTACCAGGAAAAGTGATCTACAGAATATAAAGCAAAAGATTCTCAGTATTAATGAAGCATTGGACATTTTGAAACGTGAAAATGAAGAACTTAAGGGAGAAAATGAAGAGATTTTGCAAAAGCTTGGAAATAGGTAATGCCTGCAGTATGAGTATAGGAAGCAAGTGTTATTTTTTCACCGAAAGCATGCTATAAAAGTGAACCTTGCTTTTATTTTAAGTCTGTCTGTAATTTAATATTGCAATAATTTCAAATCACTCCAGGCTGAGGTTTATAAGCTAACATTTTTGACCTTCATTTGAAAGAAAATAACCAAAATTTTGCAAAAGACAAAATACATACTTCGACAATTAAAATAGAACTAGGAAAATACTGAAATTCTCTTTTTATTAGGAGAAACCTCAGTCCCAAAACCATTTTGGTAAAAACCTCCCATTAATTTTATTTTCATATATGATGGTTGTAAATATAGAATGTGAAATACTGTTTTGCTCTATTTTCTTTGAATTCTTGTAAGACATTATGCACATCTTTTATAGCTCCTCAGCTTCTTGATTCCAAATAACTATACTTTAAACTATACTGTACATAATATTCTCTGTGCATTTATAAGAACAGCAAATAAAATCAATTTTTCATTCCTTCTTCCTTTGGACACTAGGTGTATGTTGGTTTTATGTATCTGACAGGCTATCTTTTTTTATCCCCCTCATTTGGATTTTTTTTGTCTAGTTTTGGCAAAGTAATCAGAAAAAAATCTTGAAAATAATTAGATTCTTACAAGTATTGTAGAAATTGGTGACTGAGTGGAATACAGGCATCCTGTCAGCATGAAAACATTCCTTACTAACCCCAAAAGTTCCATATAAGAGATGTGGGAAAAGGGAGGAGATAAAAAGATGAAAGGGTGGAGGAGGTACGTGCATACTCCTTATTAATGCCCCAAGTTGGAGCTCATACCTTACATACCAAAGTAAATCAATAACGGGACACAAATGAGTAAGAAACCAGGAATTATATAGTTTTGACACTGATAGGCCTACTTATTGGGATTAATAGAACATTTTAGAATTAATGCCTTAGCTTTCCAAATCTATTATTTTCAATTTCATTGACGTATTTTTTGATGGATTAGAACTTTTATTTCATTACACATGTAAGACAATGGAGAGAGATCTTGCCCATGTGGGAAGTATTAACTGATAAGCTGAAAAAAGAAACTCAGATTTGTAAGAACATATACAGGCTAATGGAGAGCATCAGGAGAGAGTAAGGTGTTCTTGGAAACCAGATTTGGGAAGCATTATTACTTGAGATCATCTTGCACACCAAAACTTTACAGGGATCCTAGAAAGACTGGAGAGGTTCACAAGATAAATTACTTGAGCATTATCTATTATTCTAATTAATACTGTTGTGAGTTTGTCCTGATTATTGTCCTCCCACATGTTCAGGAGTTTGAAAAATGCTTATGAAAGTTCAGATTCAAGACTCAGAGAACAGTTATGACAAGGTCCTAGTAATGAAGGATTCCAGGAGCTCAGTCTATTTTATGTCTTCAAAGGATGATCTGAAGACATCCCTTGAAGGGGAAATAGCTTTTCAGGCTGCTATTTAGTCTAGTTCCAGGAAACAATGGGTGGAAGCTGAATATAGAATTCAATTTTAAGTTTGGTGGGATTTGTTTGTTTGTTTTAAATAAAAAAATCAGTTCAGAAAAATTACCTTTTAATTCTTGCTTTAGTAGAAAAACATGATTCTTAGCTTGTTACAATCCCTTGTTTCTGTTCATTGCTTTCTTATGATAATTTAAGTTAACTCTTAGGAGAACTTTCCGGAATGCTATGTTATAGACCCCCTACACTCTCTCAATTCTACTTTCAAGACAACTGACCTAGCATGAAAAGTAGTAGTTCTTAAGGCAGAAAACAATTGCTAGTCCTTCCTAAAAGTTAGAAGCTGCATGCATTCCTCTTACGTGTTACTGAGCTGAAGCACAAAGGAAGAGTGCTGTTTGTAGGGCTTTTGTTTGAAAATCCCGTTTTATGTCTTTGGAGTTCTTGGCTGAGTAAGGAGTGTTTTAAAGGGTCTAACTAACTATGGTTCTTTTGGTGGGGTTGCCATTAAGTGATACAAAAGGCGGGATGTTTGGTTCTGCTCAAAAACCTTTAAGTTCTTTGATCTGCCACTAATCTCTTGCCTTATATTAGAAATACTTTGAATATCAGATCATTAGTCTGATACTCCAAGCCTTTTCTAGCCTCTCACAAATTTTCTCAATATAATTATGCTTTATTTTTCATTTTCCTTTCTGAGTACATTGTGATTTCTGTATGGTCTTTTGTATTAGAGAAGAGTTGCAGTATTGTATGGAATATATTCCATCAGAATGTGATTCTTAAAATCAACACATTGTCTCATGTTAGTCTAAGAACTGGAGTGCTAGTTTTGATTAATTGTGTACTCACAGAGTCCTAACATGTTACTTCAAAAATCCTAAAAAGTGACCGTCCAACTCCTCTTAGGCCGCAAGAAGATAGAGAATTGTCTTCTAATGTTCTTCCTAGAAAGCTTAGTTGTGTATCTTTCCTATTTAGAACATGCAGTACGTACAAGAAATATGTGTCATGCTCACCTGAGATTCTAGGGGCACATGCAGTCTGAATAGTCTCATTTCCTGTACAAGGTGAGTAAAAACCAAAGCTCAGCTGCCCCCAATTAATCCTTATTGACTGAACTCCTAAGTTTGTATCCAATTGTCAGTACATTACTTTAAAGGATTTCTGTCCTAGTTAGGTTTTTGTAGGATTTCTAGTGCAGCGGTCAACTGAGAATATGTGTTGGCTTGTCTAAACAATTTAAGTTTCTTTCTCTCACCTTTCTTTAAAAAAATTGTTATTTTAGATTATTTGCCCAACAGCCCTATGATATGAAGATTCAATTATAAGTTCACACTATGAAGTGCCAATTTCATCAAACTCCCCCAAACCTGTCTTCTATGGTGGCTGTCTCGTTAAATAAGAAGGGAAAGGAAGTGTTCTTACGGTAATAATTTAGAGGAGAGTCTCATGTCTTAATGATTTTGAAAAGAAGATATACTCCCTCATTCAAGTTGAGGCTGCTTTACTGGCTAAATAAGAATGTCTTCTGCATGACTTTTCTGAAGCCCGGGGAATAGATTTTAGATATAATTTTTCTTCTGTCCTTATGGAAGCTTAACTAACTGCTTCTGCTATCTGTAAACATATGGTTTATACCATGAGATATACAGTGTTCTTTTAGAGACAAGCATTTGGTGGGCAACATCTTATAATGAAAAAAAAAACCAAACCCAAAAACAGATGAAATGGGGCATTCCTTTCCTTATTCCCATGTGATTTTTATTCTCAGGATGTTTTCTTGAGTATTTCATTTTTTCTTAGCAGAGATAATATTTCTCCTGCAACTCCCTGTCTTCCTTTTCAGAGGAAGAGGTAGCAATCTGTATCATTCATTGTCTCATATACTTTAACAAGAGTAGTAAATCATCTTGGTAAGAGTAGCTGGACAGGGTGAATTTTCTGTTTCAAACTGACTGCTTCAGTCACACATAGCAAAACTTTACCATAAACAGTTGGAACCTGGATACAATGTGAAGATTTTTACGTCTGTTCAGTACACTCCTTTCTCTCAGCTCTTGTTTGTGAGAATTTGCTTTAACAAAGAGAAGCTTATTTTCTCCTTTGAAAGCTACAACCAGTCTAGACAAAGTGAGGAAATTTTCCTCTTCGGTTCAGAATATAACAGCTACACAGAAGGTTCTCTAAGACCTTCATGTGCAGATGATAGACGGTGACTCTAGCTTTTATTGGAGATTCCTTGGGTAGAAGCAGTGGTTCTCATCTCTCAAACTTCAGCGCACTAACTTCATGGTTTTTTAAAGATATCTGATTATACAATGCAATAATGCATGCATTTTCAATCCATTAGGACCACTTTTAATAAAGTTCTGTCATGGGGTGTTCCCACACCTTCAAGGCCTTCACTAAGGTTCTTGCAAAGGGTGACAGGTACCATCTGTATCCGGATGAATGACAGTTTAGACTTTCAAAGCAGAGTTTGCTTACTTTGTCTGAATTCTCCTAGTTCTTTTTTGTTCTCTGTGTAGCTGGTAAACCATCTGTTGTGCCATTTATATCCTGTGAAAATTCTGTAGCTTATCTGGGCCATGTTGGAGTCATGTCGACTCCTAACAGGTGACAGAATATATACCTTCTATTAGAGCCTGCAGATAAAATCCATAAGTTGATCATTCTCCTTGTGTCAGTTGAGGAAGCATGAAAATTACCTCTGCAATGAGATTGTCAGAAGATACAAAGTCCTTAGCCTGGCTGTGTCCCTTCCCAACTCCTTGTTCACACCCCAGTTTTCAGCAATAGCCAAAACATCAATGTGTTACCAACACTGCTTTAGCCAATAATCCGAACCACAGCACCCTGCGGGCTGCTATGAAGAAAGTTAACTCCATCTGAGCCAGAGCCAGTAAACCTGTCCAAGGGATCCTGTACCTATTCTGAACTTCACTGCTGCGCAGAATTATCCTCAGAGTAAGATTGGACTGGTCGTTAACATCTCACTATCCCCACCTATCTGAAACAGTTTTGTTACCAATATCTTGCTGTTGTCAAGACCATAGCTCTCTATTTACACTTGCATTGAACTAGAGGAGCATATATGTTAGCTGTTTTTTCTCACCATCCTGCTTGTCATTACTTCTCACTGGCTTGATCTTCCTGGTTTTTAGTAGTTCATTTCCTGTTAATATGTGTTTAGCAGCGTGGACTAAATGGTAGAAAGGTCAAAGATTTTTATGTTGTTATAGTATCAATTTTCTTACTAGATTTTAGAAGGCGTTTTGGCTGCTAGTCAACTCCCTCATTTTCACTTTGTGGTAGTCTCCTTCGATTCTCAGCCCACTGAAATCTCTTGTGCTTTTCCATCACACAGTTCTGAAGAAATTAGGGAAGGCGTTTTCTGTGACTAAGGATCTCATTTCATAGAGAGATTTAAACTTACTGCTCATGACCATGATGGGGACACCATTTAATCCATTTCTGACTTCTGAATCTTCTTGAGTACTGTTTCTCTTAATGGTGAAAAAAAAATCCATACTATGTAAACTGAACCCCCTTATACTGTGTTTATTTTCTCAAATTACCTTGTTACATGAACAAGGCAGTTGGCTTACGAGTTTCTTTTTTGATCCAGTTTATAGACATCCGCCTGTCAATAAGCATAAGATCTTCACCTCTTCTTACAGAGAATTAGCAATTTCAAAAAGTGACTGTGTTTTTTCTTGACATGCGAGAGCAATAATTCTACTTCCTTCATTTTCTAAAATGGATATCATATTATCTCAGTATTTTTTTTTATGAACCCATTGAAGTGGGCCTCCTTTTTTTAATCAGGAGTGTACATCAAATTATATTGATGGCATTGATGAGGACATCTTCACACACACTGGTATTAAGTGCTGTGCAGAGGCATCCAGAAATAGTGTTGCCTTTGGGAAAATGGTCTTTAATTTATTTTTTTACCAAAATATTGCAAAACCTATCTCCAGGTAACTTGTGATTGAGCTTAGAAGGATTTAATATTCAAAGCTTATGCAAAGAAGTATTTGGGTGGGGAAAAAAGTTCTAATTGTTGGAAGATCTTGGGATTTAGTCTCTGTATGCACATTCACTCCCCACCTGTGTTGCTTTTCCTTCATAATGTGTTCAGCATCTTGAATGAAAGAAGCTGAGGAAAAACAGTGCATTTGGCCTGATATGTACCCCTGTCCCATGAAGGCTGAGTATATCTTTCAGATACTTAGTTCAGAAAATCTCGGGTCCTTATGCTATGCAGAATTACTGAATGTATGAAAGCTTAGGGAAGGAAAAATCAAAAACTTAGTATGCTTCCCAAAAGGGGACAGAGTTCCTGAGTAAGCTGCAGAAGATGTGATAAATTTTTCAACACCTGTACACGGAGTGTAATGTGGAATACATGCACCAAGGAGGTATAGTTCTTCTTTCGGCTGCAGTCCACTAGTTTTTCTGCTTGGAATATTTATGGTCCTCTTGCATCCATGCTGAAAGTGTTTTGACTTCTAGAGTCATGGGTAGCCTTGTATGCATGAAAATAATTTTGCTCCACATGAATCAGAGAGGAACAGTCATTGTTGGTTCCTTTCATTTCTTTCCACCTTCAGCACAGGTCTGCTTACCCTGCTCTGTTCAGACGAATTGCTCTCTTGACTTTGGTATTTTGAAATTTAAGTCTTTTTATAATCAGAGGCATTTTGGAAGGAATTTGTGAGCCATTCAGCCATTTCCTTCCCAAAAAGAATATTAGCTAGACTTATACCCATTTTAAGAAACAATCAGATGCAATTTTTAGGGTTTCCATTTGCTGTTTCAAAATTTCCCTAGGCAAAGTGCGTAGTTAATTGCTCAGTGACCTTTTGTCAGTATTTTGGAATATGTGTTACTTTCTTTAGACAATTTGTTTCTGGTAGAGAATTCTTTTTCCTACCTAGTCTACTGTAAGTATTGTTCATATGAGGATGTTATGGGGCACATGGACATATTAAAAGGGCTTAATTAGGAAGAACTGCATGTGTCATGATATACGTGATTTCTAAATCTTTTACTTGTGGAATTTGCAAAATTAAGTGATCTATCTCTGATGGAATAGTTAACGAGACCTGCTTCAGAATCGGGTCACAAGACCATGTATAGAAAACTTTATGTTTTGAAAGTGATGTTGTTGTGGTCTGCATAGTTCAAATCAGTGTTATCAGAGACTGTAGGATTCAGAAACTCTGTAAGAACTAACCAAAACCCATTACTCAAAGTGTATGGGAATGATTTGTTCAGGACCAAATTTACAAATGAAGTTTCATCTAGTAGCCAGAATATCCTTGAAACTCTCTTTTTTTTGGGTGGAATATTGTAATTTATTCTGACGTGTCAGAAGTACATCAGAGTATGTCTGCCATCATACTGCCTCCCTTTAGCCAAAAAAATCTCTTTTGCCCTTTCTTCTTACCATCTTTGAACATTAGCATCTAGGGAAAATTTGGGCCACTCACATTAGTACTCTCGGCTATATTTTTCCTAACACGCTCGTAGCAGGGCTTGATAACCTCTAGTGTTTTAAATCACAAGGAACAAGAGCCTTTAGATCTATGCAAGATTCTTTTGTGTCAACAGCTGAAAAATGAGACTAGGAATCCTTAGTATTTAAGGACTATCTAAAGCGATAACTGACTATGCAGCACTTTGCACCCTGGGGCAGCCCAGGTTGCTCTGATGACTTTCTGGTTGTAGGGATGCACCAGTGGTGTAGTGGTATCATGCAAGATTCCCATTCTTGCGACCCGGGTTCGATTCCCGGCTGGTGCAGGGAAAATCCTCGTCTCCCCGCTCTGTGCTGCAACCCTACAGTTTCTAAATAATCATATCGCCCGGAGCTGCCGTAACAATCCTGGGAAGCCAGGACACTCCAGTTCTCAATTCGACAGTAGGGCTATTACAGCCTCTGCCAGTATCTTTGCAAAATGCTAGTGTGTGAATTTATGTAAACCAGTCAGTCAGTCACGGCTTCAAACAGACTCCTACAGGAGTGTGACATTGCTGAAGCCTCTAGGGTTGTATTTTGCCTTTTGGAAAGATCATATTGCAGTTTCGGTTCTGTTGGGACTGAGTTGCTGTCTCCATTAGATTGCGCAACAGTTTGGGAATCACAGAAAGGTTTAGTCTCGCTGTGGACGATCTCTTAACAGAGAAAGGGCAATGGTAACATGCCGCGTACATGGTACGTGGTGGGTATAGGTCATCAGGACACGTATAGGCAATGTTTTCTGTTCTCTTGCTTTGTGCTTCTGTGTTACTTAAATTTTGGGAAGAGAAATTAAGTTGCTGTGGGCTTGCACTGTCTTACAGGTTTTTCAAGGACTATATGGAATATACAGCTGACTGTAAGACTGCGTATTTAGGAACCAGCAGTTCACATGTACTGACAGTGGAATGTGCAGAGAGAGAGAGTGTGTGTGCGTGTGTGGGTATGAAATCACCCATGATATTTAGCCCTTGTTCAGGTAGAAATCTTTGGGGGTTTTAAGGTAAATTATGTTTGCTCCGTTTAACTAAGAAATGGCACCCTGAATTAAAGAAGCTGATCTTTGAGAGAAACATTCTGGCCACTGATTTAGCTAAGGAAATGTGTGATCAGTGCTAGCCTATTGTGGATTTGCAGATTAGGTGTCGGAAACAGTGTTGTATATCCTGTGAAGATCCTTACGATACCATTTAGATTTATGATACTAATTCACAGATATTCAGTGGTAGTAACAGTTTATTTTTCAGTGATCCCAGTCTTCTACAAAGAAACGCTCCATTGGAGAATATTAAGTCCTAATGATACAGATGTTGCATTCTGTCGGCCAAAGCAATATCAATGTTTACATGTGGGTATTTTGTATTTGATTCAGTTTGGGTTTTGCTGTGTAATCTGACAGTCTAGTCACATGGTATTTTAAGTCCACTTCAGTTAAACATTTCACTTCTACAGGAAGTTTGTTTGTATGCAGATAAACTGAAATTGTTTCATGTGGCCTAAGAATTCTGCAAATAGCAATATACTTAGGAATTTGAATTCAGCAGCTATATGACTAACTCGTACCACCGCACTGGTATGAAGTACCCTAGACATGACCATTTATTATAAGATAGATGAACTGAGACTCTGTGACCAATGTTAACACTTTCAGATGAAAGGGCTGTTCCTGCCACCTTTTTCTCATCCAAAATTGATAGTCTTATATTATATTTGGAAAGAGGGGCCCAAGAAATCTGTTTAATATTCAAGGATCATCTCCTTCAAGCTAAGAGCAGTCCATTCCAATGAGTAGGAAGTCAGGCAAAAATGCCAGGAGGCTTGCATGGATGAACAAGGAGCTCCCAGAAAAACCCAGGCACAAAAAGGAAGCATGCAGAAGGTGGTAGCAGGCACAGGTAACCTGGGAGGAATACAGAGGTATTGCCTGAGCATGCAGAGATGCAGGTAGGAAAGCCAAAGCCCAAATGTATTTGAACCTGGCAAGTGATATCAAAGGCAACAAGAGCGGCTTCTAAAAGTACATAGATCACAAAATGGAAATGTGGAGTATGGAAAATGTGGGCCCATCACTGAATGAGGCAGGGACCCTGATGACACAGTACATGGAAAAGGCTGCAGTCCAACAAAAAGCCACAAAGACGTTGAAGGGACAGGACAGGAGCATCTGTCCTGTGAGGAAAGGCTGAGAGAGATGGGCCTGGAGAAGACTCAGAGGGGATCTTAATATTGGATATAAATACCAGAAGGGAAGGTACAAAGAGGCTGGAGCAAGGTTCTTTTCAATGGTGCCTAGTAACAGGAACAGAGACAAACACCTTTTCACTGTGAGGGTGACTGAGCACTGGCACAGGTTGCGGATGCAGGTTGTGGATTGTCCATCTTTGGAGATATTAAAAAGTTATCTGGACACTGCCCCAGGAAACTGTGTCTAGGTTGCCTTGCTTGAGCAGGGTAGTTGGACCAGGTGGCCTCCAGAAGTTCCTTCCAACATCAGCCGTTCTGTGATTGAATGATACAGGCTAACAGTACAGATACAGAGGAAAACAAAAAAAATGGACCTATCTGATTGATATCAATGAATCCTCTGGGCTTATACTCATGAACAAAGAGACTTTAAAGTTTTGAGGAAGAATCTGGTGTACTCAGCATCAAATAGCATGATAAAATACTGCTGTTGTTTTTAAATTATTTTTTTTTTTACTTATTCAATAATGGGGTTTACTTTGAATTAATGTACTTTATAAAATGAAATGTAATCTTCGCTGTTTTATTTCAACAGTTCAAGGAAAAAGAAGGCATATCAGTCAGAAGTCGAAACTATCTGCAAAAGCATGTGTAAGATTGAACAGCAAATAGAAAGTCTAAATGAAGATATCCATACTGCTGAATTGTCCTATACTGAAAAAAAAAGTATGAGGACTTACTTAAAAAAAACCAAAACTGCAGAGGAAATCTCTTACAAGGTATGATTTTTAATTAAATTCATTTCTAGAGTGGAAGAATTAAAAATAATGATATTTGTATCAAAGTATTATTGGGCAAGCAACCTAATATTAAAAAAATATTAATTTAAAACATTATTTTAACTGTGTATTTTAAAACACTTGAAAAACAGTGAATAACAGCAGTCTCTGGAAGAGAAAAAAATTGGTTACTAAGTGGTCACAGATAATGGCAGGCTAAAAGTAAAATTAACACATTAACTATTCTCAACCATACCACGATCTGTTATTCCTAGGTGATTTAAAATGAATACTAATGAGTAACAATTTTGTTCTTTATGTAACTAAATGATTAGAAGAATTCATAAATCAGTATAGTTTTATTTCATGCTAAATGTAACCATTGCAAATGAAATAATATATTAGAATAATTATTTAAGTATCATTTGGATGTCATTAGTTATCTAGAACTGAAATTTTAATTCATCCTTATACAGAAGCCTTGCCACGACTATGAATACTCACAAGACTTACCAGGCTTTTGGTTTTTCCGCTTTACGTAATTCTTAATGAACAGTATTGTACATATGCACACAGCTTTTTGGATCAGTGTTATTGCAGGGTGTAAGATTCACCAATCAGAAATACGTAAATAAAATAATATGGGGAATTTTTAAGGATCTTTTTATACCAAGGAGATATAAATGGTGTTTTGCATATTCTTCACTAGAGATCTTCTGCTGTATGCAAAGTACAGATTGCCTGAAAGACTTTCACAGTTCTATGTTTTGTAATAGTTTTAGGATTTCCTAGCTTTTAATCAGTAAAATTAGGAAGATTCATAGTATTTTCCTGGTTGCAATATGCATTGGTATATTAGGCACTCCACATGCTTCCTGCCTTCTTTTTCACCTACATGCTTGCCAGAGGTAAAGGTATGTCCAAGTACTAGACTCTGCTGCTGAAAATAAAAGAGGAATTGTTGGACATAATTTAAAACAGAGCCAATTAAAAAGCTTGGAGAGCCAAAGTAAAAAATAGTAAAACATGAGCTAAAGAACTTTAGAGCGGTTTTCACAATGAATGAGTCAGGTTTGTGTTTGTTAAGGCCTTTTATAGTGCTGGGTTGTCTTCTCCTGGATCAAACTTATATTCCTGTCAGCATCTGAATTTGCACGACATAGTTTTGTCCTATAAATTGTCTTTTTTGGTATATTATGCTGTTTTATAATCACATGTTTTAATACTAAATCATTAATACTAAAGCTGTCTTCTCAAGTGGTAGTTGATGTTCACATCCTGGGCATGTAGTCAATCAGAAATGTATCTCAAAGCTATACGTTTATGGTTAGAGGTGAAATTTCATTCTGTAGGTATTTTGGTTTAGTTGTTGGCACAACTTAAATTCTACATGAAGACATTACTAGTGGTCCTGCCTTCAGTGATCCAGCATCATTCAAGTTGCTTCAGTGCCCTTGCTAATTAAATACCTCAAATCCTACCACTTGCAGAATGACCATTCTGTCAACAGCTTTAATTTGAAGACTATATTTTGTCTTAATTATCATAAATTAACAAAAGCATTGCAATTCTAGTAATTTAAAGCATACATATACACACACGAAGACATACACAGGGCAGGTGACTGGTTGCAAGAGTTATTTGCAGGATAAGAGTTAGTGTGAATGGAGAGCACAGAAGCTCAGATACTTCTCTGCCTAAGCAACAGTTGAATGGTGGTGAATTTTGAATATGATCATCTAGATGAAGATGCAATTTATAGTTGACTCTCTGGTCTCTGCTGATATTCCGTGAGAGCAATTACCCCCTGGTGTGTCTGAAAAAAAGCATCTGTCTGTAAGCACCAGTTAAACTGTATCCTTGGGCTACTGAATAGAGTGAAAAATATATTCATGCAGTCACCAAGTGTTATCATTAGTCATTCAAAATGTTGCTGCATTTTGGAGAGTAGTGCAGATGCCACAGTTCGACTAATAGACTCAGGATTCGGATTCAGATACACTATATGCATATGTGGGCAAGGAGTGTGTGTGTGGGGGGCACACACACATAGGGGACAGGGCCATGGACGTGGATTGTTGCTTGGAGTTATCCTTGGAGCAAATGTGTAAAATTTCATCTAGAAAAAAAGACTTTTACTCATTGATTACAGCATGTGTTTTCCCCATGAACACTGAATCTGTCACTTCTATTTCCTTGAGGTTCCTAATAATCTTTGAGGTTTGGGGTTTGAGAATATATGAGGATGTTTGGCACCTGCTTTTGTATTTTCTTATGTATGTAACATCTGGGAGATGCTTATGACCTCCTTACGCAGGAACTTCCCTCTCCAAGTGCTGATGGCATACGTACTTTCAAAATGCAGATATGGATGTGAATAAAACATCTTGAATAAATACATTTCAATAGTAGAATTTATTGCGTCTGTTCCTTACTTTGCTATTGGCTATTGTGTGCCTAGTTTTCCATAAATAATCAGTTTTCCACTCCCTAAATTCATGTAAGAAGGAAACAGCCCTAAATAGGGTTTTACTTAGAATGTAATCAGGTGCAGTTATGATGGTCTGCTAATCTGACATACTTTAAATTAGAGTTTTTCAAGGTGCAAACTATAATAGTGTGCTATATAACTGTTATCCTAGGAGGGATATGAGTAGCGTATTCATATGAGAAAGGGCTAAAACATGTTTAATTTTTACTAGAAATTGCAAAAAAAATTAAATATATATATATAAATCTCATCATATAAAATATAGAAGGCACTGAGATATAAAATTTTTAACATTTCATATTCAATATCCATTTAGGTAAGCCAACTCAGCTTTATTATGTATTTGATTATTTTAAGCTACCAAAAATAAATTACAATGTATCTAGAAAATATTGCTACTTTTCTATATTTAGTACGGTCTATATTTATTCACTTCTTGTGCCTGAGACTCTGTTTGGTTTTTCTTAATTAATATAGTTTTATGATACTTTAGAAAAAATTTATAAGCTATTCTCATCTTTACTGTGATGTTAGAGTTAGATTTTCATTACTTTTGTCCACTAACTTGTTTTCTTATGTGTTGTTTATGGCTTTTTTTTTCCCTAAGAAATCAGAGTGGAATCTTAAAAAAGCAATTCAAAGTCAAAGGAATTTGAAAAGTGACTCAGGTACATGACAGTAATAATTTTACTTAAAATCTAAATCCTTTTTCTACCTTCTTTTTACTTCTTACCATGAATTAACTTTGAGTACTTTGTGACCAACTCATATAGAAAGCTAAGACTGTTTTAACAACTAGGAAAATTTAAATACTCATGAAAACATGAACCACTTTATGTGTATCCCAATTATTCACAATGATTTTCGGTTTTCTTTAAAATATAAAAGCCTTTAGTAATAATCCATATGTGTATGGCATTGTCATTTGAATTTGTGTATTTTTCTTCAGTTTCTGTAGAAATTGCAATTAGACCCTTACCATACCTTATATTCATGCATGAGTATGTAAAATAAGGTGGCCCTAACACCATTTATTTTCTCCTGATGTGAACTGCTAAATTCACACAACACACTTCGGTATCAATTTTTTGATTGTCAAATGTAGCTCTTTTCTTCTTGACTTCAGTGATGCTTTTCAACCTTCCACTGGCAAGTGTTCATATTTCTTCACCGTCTCTCACTGAAATCCCAAGTTTGGCATCCCCAAAAGGGGTATTCCATCTATATCTATTCTCTGGCAGATGGATAAGTACATTTCTCTGGATTAGACAACATTCATATCCTTGCTGTCAAGAGGTTTTTTCTTGCCAATAGGTCCAAACTTAATGATGATGTCAAAGGATGTTGAAATTGCAAAAGCTATCATTAGCTAGTGACTGCCAAAATGCATAGCAGTTTAGATGAGACTGTTCTGAGAAAGCCAAAGGGAATTTCCTAATGTCATCTGAGTCTAAAGCAACCGTGGTCCAGAAATATTAATGATTTTCTGGGAAGCTTGTCCATTCCACCTACCAACCATGTTGTCACTTGGACCATTATCTATAACTTTACCAATATTGTGCCATTCTATAGGAATTCAGAAATCATGCTGCATTTCCTACTTGAAACACTCCTGGAAAAGACAACTAAGTTTGTAGACTATGATTTAAAACTAGGAAAAGGAGTTATTTACCACCTAGAATAATAATTTGAAAAGAGTAAGTCACTTATATGGTTATTTCTTGCTCCCTTTACCATAATCTTCCTAGCCTATTTCATTTTGCTTCTACAGCTAAAGGAATTCAAAATGTTGCCAGCTGTGTTCAACTTTCAATATATATAGACATATGTGTGTATGTATATATCTCTGTGTATACCTGTCTCAGTATCAGATGTGTACTCACTCTTTGCTATACAGGTAAATAATTACTTGAGCTCAAGTGATGGTGAATTTGGAATATTAGAAATTGTAAGAGTGTGTAAGACCTGCCCATTCTGAAGAACACTGCTGATGTACATAATATTTCTCTATCTTGGTTTTTATTTCTTTGGATGAAAGGGAATATTTTGGAGTGGATATATGCTGGATCTTGTATTTCCCAACCTTGAAAGGTGTTCATGTAGTTTGCAAAGATTTTGTTCCTTTTTTACTCTGCAGTGTTTTCCTTCTTTTTCTTTCCACTTTTTTTTTTTAATCTAGTATGCCTACGATAATTATGTTTCCCATCAGAAAAGACTTTCACTCTTGACACTTATATTTAGAATTTTAATTCATCTTTTATGGAATTATTTTCTACTATTTACTTAAATAGTACTGTGAACTCATTGTCTGCTTCAATGTCATTTTCACATTTCCTAACATTTTTTGCTGATTCTTATGCTGTATTTGTGTTTACCGGTTCTGCTGGCTATTCAGCTTTTCCTATTCAAAAGTTTCTGACATATGGTGACTAAATGGCTAACCTTTCCTTCATTTTGAAGAAATTTTTAATCACCTTAAGATGTATTTGTTAACTTTTGGTCTATTCGTGGTGTTTACCTAGGGTATAATTGTTTCAGATTTGGATATTTAATGTTCTGCTTCTGCTTTTGAAATACTGAAAGCTGATTCTCTCTATATTTTAATAAACAGGACAGGATTAAAACAATATATGATGAGCTAGAGGAAAAGCAAAAAGAGAAACTCAAGAAAAGAGAAGAAGATGTGAAGAGGATAGAAGAGAGTGAGAGACAAATAGCTGATCTAGAAACAAAATTTAAAAGAAATAAAGATATATTTAAAGACAACCGTGAGGTAAAAGTAGTAGATTCTAGAACACTCACAAGCATATTTTTTCATTCTGTAAGTTTCTTCTTCGAAGAAACTGAAGTCCATAGCTCAGGAGGGCTCGATTTTGCAGCTGTGCAGTTGGGCTGTGATACAACATAATTCCAGCCTAATTTTTGACCTGTCTTACTTTCTGTAATAGAAACATCTTTCTGTCTCTTTTAATATCTGTGGTCTCTTGTCTTACAAAAGGGAAGACTGTTTAATACCTGCTTGTTTCTTTTGTACTTCTTTTCTTACTTGTAAGCTGAAGAGAGTAACTAGTGTGTAAATCCCCAGCCATGAGATGCTGGGGAACTTCTTCACTTCCCTTCTTTATGGCTGATACTGATAAAAACGTTTTTCCTTTCTCTCATGAAAGGTCTGTTTTGTATAATAAGAAAAAGAAATAGAAGATTTTTGTATTAAAAAGAGTTCACCAACCTACTTGAATTGACTTCATTAAGTACACCCTTCCAAGCATTTATTTTGCTTCTGGTTGAGCATCCCTACCGTTATAGCATGACATGTTTTGGTTGGCATCTCTATCGTTCAGAACATAGGGCCAAAGAGCCCTTTCCCTCCAGTTGTTCAGTGATGACCTAGTAGCCTATTCCCCATATTTGCAGGGTATACTAGTAGTGTTAACCTTCCCTGAGGTTAAAACCTTGGGAAAATTTTCAGAGAAATAACCTTTTGCCCAGACCTGCTCAAAAGACCTAACTAAACTTGTATGATAGAGAAACATTTCTTTCATTATTTGACTTTCCTCTTTTAGATACGGTGATAGTTAAAATCTCTGAAAGATTTGTTTATGGAGTGCTACAAGAGTGGTAATAGAGAGCAGAGGGCGAAGTGGGCAATGTTATCTAAATGAATTACTGTTTGAAAACGAGGTATTACAATGATGGATGTTTTTGAAAAATACCTGATACTATGTGGATCAGTTGACTAGTAGACCTACAAACATGACACCTTAGCTAGGCAGACAATAATTTTTTTAAGTGATGCTGGTAGTTGTATGACCCTTTGGTTGGGTTTTGGTTTGGTTTGTTTTTGTTTTTGTTTTTTTTTTGTTTGTTTTGGTTTTTTTGGGGTTTTTTTTTTTTTTTTGTATTTTTTTTTTAAATTAAGAGCATTTCCATACCTTTCCTTTATCCTTTTTGTATATCTTTTTCTTGAGCAGGTGCTTATTTCTTCTTTTGGGAAATGGCTCTGAAAATGACTGGAAACTTGGGAAAATATTCTATTTTCTTTCAGTCTTCTGTCATGAGTGAAACAGAGTTTGGCTTTCATGCTAGTAAATGTACAAATCAGCAACACTGAAATTAGGGGCTGTCCTTCTATTGTTACGCTTAAACTAGGCTTTGTGTACTACTCAAAGCCTTTGTCCTGTATTTCACCATGAAATATGTGTAAACCCTTGCAAACAAGTCCCTCCAAATGTGAGCTGCCCCGCAGTGTATGACTAGATGGGCATACATTGTTCACTGTAACAAGTGGTTTTATAATCTAGGGAAGGTGTTTGAAGATTCCTTTTTTTTTTTTTTGGCAAAGTAATTAAGTGTCTTAGGGACCAGTATTGAAAATACAGTAATCATTGTGAAAGAAGTAATTATTTCTTTAGTGCCTGGAAGAGGAGGGCATTTTCACCGGACCTTACTGCCAGAAAAGAAAAAGCAAAATGCCTACATTTTTGTTTCCAAATCAATAGGAAATAAAAGTAGTTATTGATAGTTTATGTCCAGAATTGAGCAAAGAGTTTTCACTAAGGCATATACTTGCTACAGCACAATCTCACAACCAAGGAAGAACAACATCTTTTGAACCTGTTCAGTTTAGATACAGGATCATTTATTTTTGCTCAAAGCCAAATACAAGAATTCCTGCTGCCTCAGCCAGAAAATTTTTGTTTCCAAATCAGTCTGTAGGTTCATAGTTGTGTTTTCTGACTACTAGTATATAACTTTTCTTCACCATTTTTTTAGTGTGATTCTATTTGAAGGGTTCTTGACATAGTCTTCGTGTAGCAATACTTCACCATTTTTTGGAGGAGAGATGGAGGATGTTGAATAGTTTGCGTTCAGATAATGGATTATGTGGTAGTTTATTTTTGATGCAGGTTTAATACGTCAAATTGAAAAATTAGAAGAAAAAGATTCCCCCTGTAGCTAATAGTATTTTCAAAACAACGCATTAATGGCAGTGACTAATGTCGTTAGCCCTTCCCCAACTAAAACTAAGTAGAAACAATGTGACAAAGATCACATCATTAGTTTCCTGGAAACCTAGAGAGGTGTGGTGTAAGTTATACATCATGGTCCATAGCTGTGTATTTGCTTCTAGTTTAAAAGCTAGGAAACAGAGTTTGCACAAGCAGATTTGTACGTGAATGATACGCAAAATATATTGGTAATTTCAAGGAAGAACTTTCTCACTGATTAAAGGTTTAAATTATTATTCCAGAATGGAAATATTAATACCTATCTTAATATTACTTGTTATATAGTCTAAATGGAATTTAAAACTTTGAATAATACAAATTTATAATATTTATATAAGCATATTTAGTAACGTAAAATTTTCCTTATTACATGTATCAATAATAATTTCTGTCGTTTAGTATTTGGCGCTCACACTAATGATACAAATGAAATTAATACAATAGACAAGAACCGTTTTTCTTGAGGTGCTAACTATCAATAGAGTAGATGATTACTGACAATTATAAAAATGAGCTATCCTAATATTTTATTTACTTCCTTGATAATATTTATTTTCTTTCTTGATAATAAGTAGTAAATATTTATTTAGTCCTTTATACAAATTCCCTGGAAGCTATTCCAAATACATATTTTGATTTCAAACTTCACTTATAAATTCCTTGGCAGAAAGAAAGTAAAGAAGCATGGGGAGCAGAGTAAGCAGTGGGTTTTTTGCTGTAAAATGATAAGCCCTATATGAAATAGCAGAGATATTATCTATTTTAAATGTGTATTTTTTCATTTAAAGCCTAGAGTATGTAAACTTACAGGATGGAAAAATGGGTATGGAAGGGAAAACAAAAATAAGCTTAAGAATGGTAACAAAGTATTTAATGACTAATATATTTTCTGATTTCTATAGAATGTAGGACAATAACTTTTGAATACTAACATGTCTGTTTATGCATAAACTCTCCAGAAGCTCTCATATTTGGATCGGAGCATACAAGAGCTAGATAAATGGCAGAAGGAAACTGAACAGCAGCTGGAACAAAAAAGAAGTATTATGCAGCAACAATTAAATGATATACAGGTGAATAATTTAATGTTTATGTGGCTTTTTTGAAGTATGTTTGATCTCAAAGGTTAGGCTGTCATTTCTACACAGTAGCCGTGGAACTATATACATACACATAGTGTATGTACTGTTTTCTGTCTCTTGCTTGAACTAGCCTATGAGGTCCATAGCCTTGAGAAAGCATAAAGTACAAAGCAGAATTGATATTGGGGTCACTGAGAAGTCTTTTGCTTTCTTCATTTGCTACATTGGCTCAGATTGCTTGAGGGGCTTTAGAAATGCAATGAAGAAAATCAATAAAGGACAAAAAAGATTCTAGTGTAATAGGAAGAGCCTGCTGATTGCATGTTTGCTCAGCAGATGGCATCTTTTTGTAAATGATGGCTTATATCTGCTGTATCGGTTACTAAACTGTATAATCCACCAAAGGGAATTATTGAATTCCATTATCGAACACTGTGCTTTATATAGACATGGTTATAAACATTAGAAGAAACAGTCATTTTCTTTCGAAGATTCTGTTAATTTTTTTTTTCACTTGCACATTGTATAAATTTAAGTTATATTACAGCCTCAAAGATGAGTCATATAGATTTAAAAAGAAAAAGAACTTTCATGTTGTTCAGAGTAGCTTTAATGAGTCCAGTAATTCCTACTGAAAAACTCTGAGACCTCCTATGTATTCCAGAATCACAAATTAAGCATTGGAAAATACATTGATTCACATGGGTTTCTAAATTGGAGTCTATACAACTCTTTCTGTTAGAGATGGTGCTCTACCAAACTGCAGGTTTAACAATAGATCTTAGAACATGTGGAAATGACTGATGAGTCAGCATACAGATAATCAGTAATTCTACAACGTTTTTCAGTGCATTTATTTCCTATTTTTAATGCTCCTGTCCTAGTAATTGTAAATAACTGTATCCATTAGTTACTTGAGTAATATTTGAGTTGTTGTTCTGAAGGAGTATTAGAGGAATGTTCTGGATAAGTGGAATTAAACAACGTACAAAGCTTATTTTATGAGGTCTGTAGATCTCTGAACTGGTAACAATGCTTGGATACCTTACACGTTGTTTGCTTAGAGCCTGATACAGTTCCTTGATTGTAGCAATTACAGTTTTGTAAAACGGGAGCTGTATAAAAGGGGCTGTATACATATACCCCTTTATATATATAATCTCAGCTGGCAACTAAGCCCCACACTGCTGTTCGCTCACTCCCCCACAGTGGGATGGGGTGGAGAATCAGAAGAGTAAAAATGAGAAACCCCTTGGGTTGAGATAAAGGCAGTTTATAGGTAAAGAAAAAGCCATGCAGACAAGTAAAGTAAAACAGGAATTCATTCATCACTTCCCATTGGCAGGCAGGTGTTTGGCCATTCCCAGGAGAGCAGGGCTCCATCAGGCATAATGGGTACTTGGGAAGACAAACGCCATCGCCCCAAATGTCTTCCCTTTCCTTCTTCTTCCCCCAGTTTATTGCTGAGCATGACACCATATGGTATGGAATATCCCTTTGGCCAGTTGGGGTCAGCTTTCCCAGCTGTGTCCCCTCCCAACTCCTTGTGCACTCCCAGCCTACTCGCTGTTGGGGTGGGAGGCAGAAAAGGCCTTGACTCTCTGTAAGCGCTGCTCAGCGGCAACGAGAACATCTCTGTATTATCAACACTGTTTCCAGCACAAATCCAAAACATTGCCCTGTACTAGCTAATATGAAGAAAATTAACTCTATCCCAGCCAAAGCCAGCACAGGCTGTCTGATTTTTAACAATAACTCATATGTCTAGATGTGCATGGTCACATTATATGATTCTATTAATCATGTTATATTGTATTTAAGGAAATGTTATTTAAAGTTATATTCAGAGATTTTAGTAATGTCCCATGTTTAAGACATTGGCTTGTTTAAAGCTTGTCCAGTGTGTAGCTTAAATGATGTTATAGAAGAAATTATGATTCCATAGTATTCCTAGTACAGGAGTAATATAGAGTCTCCAACCTCCAACTGATTAATTCATCCAATCATTCATAGTTTACCTATTATAGTTAAATATGATGAATTTTACCCTGGAGGCATCTGTATCTCATTATTGGATATGAAGTAACTTCGTTTGGTCTTGATAACATTTAAATGTCTAAAAGCTAGATACCTAGATAAGAGCATATGAATTCTACCCCATAATTCACCAGTAGGCCTTGTTCAGCAACTAAGAAGAATGAACAGTGATGTTCATGTACTGAACAGCTGAATGACCAAGTGCCAAGGGACTCATTCAGCGAGGCAGGATACTGGTCTGTTATCCACTGCAGTGAGCCATAGGAGCAGATATTCAGTCTATCAGTATTTGAATCACGGAATGTAGAATATCTAACCATTTTTGTTTGTCCATTTTAAAACCTGATTGCAAATTCTCTGTCTTCTGTAATAGGTAACAGATTGCACTGACTCAATGGCTAGTATTCCATGTGCTTGGAAGCCAACATTTTCAGGTTTTATCAGCCTTAGTTAAAAAGTCCTGAGAAAAGTACAGAAAGTCAAAGAGACAAAATTCTTCTTCACTGGCAGTTTTGTTCTAACACAGCTCAGATGTGAACCTGGCACTTTGTCAAAAACTATGTCATAGCTTCACTGTGTATGTATTTATATCTGGACCTGATATCTTAATCATGTCAGATTTCTTTATTTGTAAAGTTTAAGGCCAGGACAGATCATACAGACATCCTGTGTATCATAGGCTATCACATTTGTCCAAGTTCTGAGCCCAAAACTGATATGATTTTTCCTCAGAGGTTTGAGACTCTCTATAGAGAGTTCAGTTGCCAAGTTGCATTAATTACCATATCTTCTATTTCTTTCTTATGATTCTATGTTCCTGCAAGAAACCTGAAATTTCCATCTAATCCTATACAGACACATCCTACATGTTAACAAAGTTCAGAGGCCTTAAAAATGTCATGTTCTTATAGTACCTTGAACACCTTTATATCTGTGTTAACATCTGTTACAAAAGCTTTGATTCCTCTTTTTTTTTATAGCTACCTTGTAGGTATACCTCTCAGAATCACTACCTTCAGAAGGGAAAACAGCGTTAGTCTATGTATCAGGCTACTGCTTCAGAAAAACAAAGCAGTATATAAGGAGGAAATTTTAAAAATACTGATCTTTATTTAGATGCTCTGATGCATTCCCTGCCTACTGAATTGTGAGGTCTTCAAATTCGGTATTTATACATGTGTGTACTTAAATTATATGTGTATATATAAGGATAATCAAAAGGTATTTTCCTCCCTCTTAATTTAACCCATTTACACAGCTGCTTACAGCCCATTAGTATGGGTTACAAAATCTAATGCAGCAAGACCACTTTAGAAGTATCACCCAAATAGAAGACTCCCACCTGTTTATTACTATTGAACTGCTGCAGTGCTTTATGGTTACCTTGTTGACTGTGGGGAAGCTGCAGCTTTGTTTACCAGACACTGTTACTCTTGAAAGTAGAGTTTGCTTGTGACATGAGCCTTTACATTTTTTGGGTCCTGTAACTGTCTGTCACTTTTGATAAGAAAAAGACAATCTCTCTTCTGTAGAATAGGAAATCTAGTGAAAACACTTTATGATTTAAAGATTTTTAGCAGCTTAAGGGCAGCATCTCTGCCTACTTGTAGCTAAGGAAAGTAAGCAGAAGTTCAGGAGTCATTCTCTGTGCTTTAATCCTCCACTTTCTGCGGTAAAAGACAACTATGTTATGAAAAAGTTGACCTCAAAAAGAGGACATCTCTTTATTTAGGCAACTAAATGAAAAATGCCAGTTTTCAGAAATAATGAGTAAGCCATATTCTCCCTGGAGAATGGCAACTAAAAATACTGATTTTTCTTGAAAGTTCAATTTTTTAGGTATCATGTGCCTAAAACAGTATTACACTTTGTAAGTACTTTGATGGCCTAGCAATAAAAGCTGGCAGTTAACATGTTGACTCTGTATGCACTGAAATAAATAGTCCCAGAATTAGATCACATGCAAAGATTTTTACTTTTCACTGTCATTAATAAAGTTTTTGCTGTGCAGGCCAGTACTTGATTGCAAAACTTTAATGTATGAGAACAAAAATAAAAAAGTGTATGTATTTTATAAAGATGGTGGCCTACAGACATGGATACGTCCATGTACAACATAGGCAACTTCAAAAATGCACGCGCCATAATAAAAATTGTGAATATATAGTACAAGAATTGTGCAACAAGTTGGAGAACTATAACTGAATGAACAACTGAATGTACAGAAGTGCACTCTTCCAGTTGCACTAAGTGCTTCAACTTGCCCCGCTGAAAGTTCTCTTTCTTTGGGTATACAATTTCATGAATTGTAGCCCATGTGCTTAAAATACAGCATTTGGAAATCTAGCCCTGCCTAATTTACATGCTATGTATTTTTTTAAATTCGCAGGAAAACAAAACAATACATTTGTTTCCAGTCAAATTTCTGAAAACTCTCACACTGTGGGAAATTTAGAAAACGAACTCAAAGAATTAAATGAATTATGGAACATGAAGCAAATACAGATGGAAAATACAGAAAAATCTTTTGCTGATTTGCGGTAAGACTTACCTATTAATTTTAAAATATATTTTATTACTTTTACTAAATTATTTTAAAAATTTTACTTTATTAATATTACTAAAAATTCTATTATTTTACAGGATTATTTCTAGGAAATGTAAGGCACTTTTCATCAGTAATTTGAGAGTACCTTTGCCTGATGACTGCTTGTAGTTTTTTAATGCATTTGTAGAAGTTATTAATGATAAATTGTCGGCTGACCAAATTGACTTTCAGGCATCAGAATTACTTTCGGAAATCTGATAATATCCATGGTCAGTTGCATCCTTAATTAATGGAGTATTCCACACACTCTGTGTTTTCTGTGGTTTAAGAAGTGTGGACCTACACTTATTGTGAGTGATGAGTCCTGAAAATAGTCTCAAAGGGCTCTATCCACCTGATAATGCAGACTGCCTTCTAGGCCACACAAGCCTTGGAGGGTTGTATATGCTGATTGCACAGCAGGCTTACTGTTCAAGGATGAAGCTGAACCTGCTCTGCAATGTCAAAGAGAAAGCAGCTCGGATTGTTGAATTATACAGGATGACTAAATACTGAAAACGTGATCCTTGCATTACTATGCTACAGCTCCTTTCTGTGATCCCATTCGGTTATGTACCATCAGTGTTGTAAGATTATTCCGTGAAATTCTTGACTGGGGGTGTGTGTGAAAATTTCCATGTGAATTTTTTAGCTGACAATGTGAGACTGGATATGTTTTTTTCCAACTCTTGAGTCAAACAGAATGATTCAGAGGGACCCAATATGCAGTGGAACCTACTGAACTTCAAGAATGGAATGCATCTTTCCATGGCTGAAAAATCTCTTCTCATTTTCTACAGCTCTTTAACCAGTGGTTTTATATTAGTGACACGTTATATTCAGACTAAGAGAAGAAAGTGATAATAGTATCAACACAAAGTAGCACTGAAAGTTCATTCCAGCAAGATATTCAAGCAGATAGTAAGGAAAACTGCATTGAGAACCTGCTTTTAGACATCCCATCTAATAGAAAGAACTGTAAAGTCAAAAAAGACCAAAACCCACACCTCTGACTTCCAAATTATGCATCCCAGTGGCTAGTATTTCTTTTAGTCATTCTCTGAACATAGCACATGGGAACTTCTCGATCATGTGACTTACTGAAAACTGACTTCTGGTTGTCAGAACGCTCAGCCTCTCTGTGCTGGAGGGGCAAAGGAGCAGGAGAGTTTGGGGTTGTTGGTGTTTTTTTCATTGCTTATGGCTTCTCATTAGTGAAGATTAATGGTGACAATATTCAGGAAAAAAAAGAATCCTTTCAGGCTAATCTACCTTCTTCTATTAATGTTTCCAATAATCTGACATATCACATGGCATTTCATCAATCTATTTTAAGAAAGTCTGCTCTAGCCATTTCCTGGTATATTTTGTTATGCATATACTTCAATATCAAACATTATCTATTTGATTGAAATGCTATTTCCTCTTTTCCTAAGAGTGCAGATATCTGCCTGAATTGGTAGAAAAAAATGGGAATAAAGGATTAACTGGTTTTAATTTTCACTCTTGGCTATTATTTCTGATTTTTTTGGCATGTCATCAGGCTAATTCTAGCTTGATATGGTGAAGAAACTTGAGGTAAAGGAGTCCTTACTTTTGCTTTCAGTCTTCACTGTTGTCCTTTTATGGGTATTTCCTACCATCTTCCTCTGAATAACACCTCCTTGACTTATTACTGCTTACTATTGATGCAATAAAAAGACTAACTAATAGCTACGAGAGTGAAATAGAACCATTGATGCTGTGTTATCAAAACAACAGTGATTTTAAGTAAATACTGCTTCCACAATAAAATCTACCACAAAACTGAAGTTTACTACAAAATTTAGGCTAAACTGCTATCCCAGGGAAAATTATATGCCACAGATACCCTTTTAGAAACCACCTTATACCAATTACTTTTGAAAAATTGTTTCCACACTCTGGGAAAGACATAAAGATGTGTCTTCAATTTGGTTAAGAATGAACTTGAAATGCATTCACTCATTTTTTTAAATCTTAGTGGAGTTTGGTGCTAATTAAATTAGGATGATGAGCAAATCCTGTAAATTTACAGTTTATGTGAGGAGCTTGCATTGGAGCCCCCACCAGTTACATGCATCAGTTCCCATATGGTGTGTCTACCTCCAGCAAGAAGGAAATAAGGACAGGAAGCAAGTTAAAGGGATGTGCTGGAGATTAGGAAGGTTTTCAGTGGAAAGGAACTATAGGTAATTTCTGTTGGATCTCTTAACCCCTCCTTAGAGAGGTTTTTGTAGACACTGATTCAGAGGAGGCTTTAGATGCTTTAATTTCCTGCAGAGGGGATTGCTGTTCTGCAGAGAGTCTCAGAGGACACTGTGAGAAGGATCTTGTGACCTCCAGAATTTAGAATTAAATTCCAAAACTCCTAAATACATCTGTTCTGTCAAGTATCAGCTAATCAGTAAGAAGGATAACAGCTTATTGTTGGTCGCAGCTGTTCCTAGCTTGACAGCGTAAATAGCTCCTGAGTGGTCAGCGTAACCTTTACATTACAGATTTTTCCCTTTCTCAGACTGTTTGATTTGTTTTAAAATTTAAAAATATTTTATTGTTAAAATCACAGAGTTTACACAACAAAGCCTTACAGTTAGAAAATGTAGGCTTAAAATTGTCTCTCAACTTTCATTTTTTATGTGCACTTTCTGATACAGTCTTCATTATGCAGCCAACAGTTACATTACCTACAAGGCTCTAGTTTAGGTGATCTTGCAGAAAATCAGTTGGAGAATACTTTTTTCTCTTTTTTTTCTAAATATGCTTCTGTCAAAAAATAACAGAAACACAGAGCAGAATGTTAGTACAAAGTGAAAACCTCTGAAAATTGCTTAACTTCACATATTTCATAAGTAGAGAAAAGAAACCATAGTAGGTGTGGTCTGAGACAAAATATTACACAAATGGTGTGAAGCTCCAACTTCCAGTCCCAATGAATAATAAAGTAGTGGTTACCCAATATGGCACTGGTCATGGACTCATTCTGTGTCTCAGTATACCATTATTCAAGAAGATACTTTAAACGTGGGAATGAGCCAGTTAATCTCTAGATAGTTATTTTAAAAAAGCAAGCTTTTTTATTAAAATTGCTTTGTATCTCAATAGACTCATTGAATATGGACTGATAGGCAGAGTGTCTTTAAGTGGTCTAAACATTCATGATAAGCTCCATCATATAGCTCTTTGTTTTATTTTGGTTTGTTTTGTTTTTTAAGGATATCATTATTTGCAAGAAGACACTATTTTATCTATTATAAAATTAATCATAAAAACTGTAAGTAAAGACTAACAAAGAGAAGAGCAGAATATCTGGATTATTTAATTGAATTTTTCTTTTTCTTTCAAAAGAAAAATTTGTGTGTTGTGATGTTTAAGCAGCAGAATATTCAGATGATATTTAATCATCTACAAGATGAGCTAGCAGAATATGAGAAAAGATTACAGCAGGAAGAAAAAACATATGGAGAATGACTACAGATTAGGAAGAAATACCTGAAAGACTTGGAAGTGAGTATGATAAGCACTGGGTTTCTTTATGCGATAAGTGAAACAGTTATTTGGTTAGTTCTGGCTCTTTAGGTCTAAAAAGGTACCAGTTTTATCAGAAGTTTGAAATAAGGAGTATCTTCTTATGCATATGCAAGTATTCCCAATTAAATACATTCTTATTTTTCTGTAGTAGACTTCTTTATTTCTGTGAATAAAGAAGTAATTCTAGGAAAACTATAGAATTGTTCACTTGCTTTGGAACTTGTAATTTTATTAATGCTTAGGGCTGTTTCTCTTCCATGTCTTTTGCTTTGGTTTGTTGATACTTCCGGGAAAGAAAAGATTAGACATCACTTCTGCTAACTTGAAAACCTTTTTCTCCTTTTCACCAAGTCCTCAGTAACAAATAAATCTCAGATAACTTTGACTAAGATCAGCATCAATGTTTCCATTCCTTTTTAATCACTTAATTACATAACTAATACTTAGTTCTTGCAATCTCCTTGATATTTCAGCAATGAAACTTTGGGATTTGGATAAAGCTGTTTCTGAACTGTTAGGAGATACTCCTTAACGAGACCTCATCTGGATCTTAGATGCTGTGGTTGATACAAGGCAGATGGGAGCCAGAGTCTGTGTAGATGTAACTGAGGAATCAGAGCTATCTGAAATAAAAGTATAAAATACATGGTGGTAATAATCACATCATCTCAGAGAAGTCAGATGCAAGTACGATACTTTAAGTTCTTTTTTGTATTATTGCCATATTTAATTTTTTCCCAAGAAAACGGATAATTGCCTAATTCTTCATATGTAATTTTCTTTGTTTTTACATAAAAATGATAACATTAAAATGTTTCTCCTTTGAGAAGACATTCCCAGATTAAAATTCTTGCAATTGTAGCTGTGTTATAACTATTTAAAATATTCACATTTGATCTTGTGTTCTTTACTTATATGCCCATCATATACCTTTCTCTGTTAGAGTAGTTTAGATAAAGTAAGCTGCTCAATTAAATTCTCTTTTCACTTTTACTTCCTATTTCCAATGTGTTAATTAATGTTTTTGTTTGTTTTCACAAGATCTGTACTGATCAGGATATGAAAGAAAGGGAAATAGCAACAAGAAGAACCTGTTTTTTTTTTTTAATGGAGATTTCTACTTTATTTATTTATATGGGTTTAAGTTGAAAACGGAGAGATTTAGATTAGATATTGGGCAGAAGTTCTTCCCGGAGAGGGTGGTGAGGCACTGGAACAGGTTGCCCAGAGAAGCTGTGGGTGCCCCATCCCTGGCAGTGTTCAAGGCCAGGCTGGATGAGGCTTTGAGCAACCTGGTCTAGTGGAGGGTGTCCCTGCCCATGGCAGGGGGGTTGGAACTGGATGGTCTTTAAGGTCCCTTCCAACCCAAACCATCCTGTGATGCTATGATTCCTTTTTACAGGTATACTAGTCCTTTCAAAATATGATATTTGGTTTCTTTGTTGTCTTAAATTAATACTGAGGTCAAAAATATTTGCCAGTATGTTGACTTGCTCATCATCACATGAAAATCACTTCAAGAATGACTGTAAGGATAATTTGAAGAGTGACCTTTCTTATCTCCTTGTCTCGGGCATCAAGATTTGTGTCCATTTTCATCCTGTGTCATCTATTCTCCCATCTCCTTTACACATTGAATTGTGGGTATTGCATGAAGTACAGAGCTCCTAACAATATTTTTTTTATTAAGTTAATGTTGGAGTTATGAGATTATTCCAAGCTTTTGGTGGTTAAATGTAAGTAGAAATATTATGCTGAATGCTTGAGAGCCTCTCTTAGTTTTTACTGGACACATTGTTGGTCTCTGTGATGATAACTCTCCATCTGGACTTACAGCTAGAATAGAGGCACATCCTGTCCTCCTTTGAATATCTACCTTATTACTACCTAGGCATTTTTATGTTATTTTACATACAGATAAAAGCATTTATTCATGTCTATAAAATTCCAAACCCCACTAAGATGTTTGATTTTTTTTCTTTTTTAAATGAAGAAATATGAAGAATAAAATATCTCCTCAATGTTTATATTACATTGGAAAGGTCTCTTTTCCTCTGCCTCCTTACATTGAGTTAATTTACTCTCTTTTTCTGAATACTCAGGGAAGACTAAACTGGTGGTATTAACACCAATAAAGCCAAATATTCCTTCAGTACCTTATGGACAATCAAAAAAATTCAGCAGCGTCTTCAGTTTATTATCCAACAGAAATCAGCCGGTGGCCTAGTACCAGTGCGTGGAGGGCAGTGAAATTAGGATTTACATGCAGGCTTTGCAAGGAGGCTACCTGTGATTTGTGGAAGTTGTGCCATGGCTTTTAGGATGACCAGTGTGCCTCTCTGGAAAAGGTCACTTGGACAGCTTTTTCCTGTCAGTAAAAAGTCAAATCATGTACCTTGCTTTGGTACTGAATGATAAAGATAAATTTTATCCTTTAATCAGGGCTGAATGAAAAAGCATTTCAATTCTGATTTTTGGATTGAACAATTACTGTAAAAGTCCTGACTTCAGGTCATGTGGTACAAAGATTAAGAGGCTTTGTCACCCAGGGTCTGGTTTCCTGAAATAGTAATGGAGCATATGTGTTAGACCACTTTTCACAGTCTTAGCTTCTCTGAGTCTGAAGCTGGGTGAGACCATTCAATCCCCAGCTGATGGATAATTCAGCAGGAATAGGCTAGGCATATTTTTAAGGTGATGGGTGGCTGAAAAACTAGTCCTCACAGGATTAACCCCATGGGGAGAAAACAAAGAAGCAGTGCCCTAACTTCTCGAGTACAGACTACAGGAAGTGGTTCAAGAGCTTCTGATCTAAGGTTTCTAGAAGTTCTGGTGAGATAGTATACTGAATGAGAACTGCCTGTCTTGATAGCTGAAAAAATTAGAATACTTTTTTCCAAGTGTAATGAAGTACAAAACCTTGTACTCATTATATAGGAATGTTTCCTTTATAGGCTGTGAATATATATGGTAATGTCATACGTATTCATAGCTAAGGTAAAAGCAAAACCTCAGGCAACACAACGTAAGTTTTATCTTTTAGTTTGGGAGAAGTGCTGTTAGACGGCTGATTCAGGGCCAGATTTAAGCAGGAAAACAAACTCTTGACTGAAAATGGAACGTTAATCCGTAATTCCTTCTACTTGAGAAATGCAGATGTACATGTCAATACAAAAAGTTGGAGGTGCATAACTAGCAGTACAGTTTGGAAGTTAGAATTACCAATCTTCTTCATTATCTCATCTTTAAGATGGACAGGTAGGAGCCATGAGAATGATGCAATAATAAATTGCAAGACCAGTGGGATTGAAAATCCCAACCTGAGAACTATGAAAAGGTCCAATAAAATGTCCTTTTAGTGGTGACTGGTAGATTTTGTGAAGGTGAGTAAAAGCCATTAAGTGAGAACAAGGGGATAAAGAGTGACATCTTTATTCAAGCAAGAGGTCCCTCTTTCCTGGAGGCTAGATGGAGCTGTTAAATTCATAAAGGAGATGAAACAATATCTCTTATCAAAAGATAAACTGGCCAGAAACCAGGTGAGAAATTTGGTGAGAAAAATAGGGACTCTTGTGGTCAGCATCATGAAGGGAAATGGAGTTGAAGAATGGTCCTGATATGGGACAATCTGCATAAGAAACTAGTGGCTTCATCACAGATTCAGGCAGAGAAAGAAATTTTGTGGGGCAACTCGTGTGTGCAGTGAGGGATAGAAACTGTCTGTTCATGATCAAGCCTGAACAGGATGCAAAGCTGAAGAATCCGTGTGCCTGGTTCTGGCAGGAACACACACCATGTGTGATTTGGCTGGAGAGCCGAGTCACTGTTTTTACAGACCTTCTGGATTCTGTCTTCTCACAGGGGAAAGGGCTGCCAAGTGATGACCGACACATCAATGTAACAAATATCACAGTTAAATACAAGGTATGACTTCTGTTTAACTGACATGCATTCTACTAAATGTGGTGAAATATACAGCTATAATGATGAAGTTATACCTTAGAGTTGTATTTTATCACTGTGCTATTTGTAACTACTCTTATAGCATCTCATTACCTTATGTTCTACAGAGAGAGTACAGTCCCCAAACTATCATCTTGCCATTTGGTTCACTGCTGATATGGGCTATATTAAACACACAGATAAGAATTCTTTGACGTAACAATTCATAGTGAGTGTTGGATCCTGTTCAGAACGATTATGTCGTGCCTTGTTTTTTTAACCTCAAAACAAGCCTGCTTGCTCTTGTTTTCTGCTGCTAATGTAATTATTGTACTTTCAATTAAAGTAACTGTAAAAATGATTGCTATGGTTTTTGAAGATTGAACAAGACATTCTGGATGACCAAAACTCTCTTGAAATGTGAACATTTATCCTCTTTAGTATTTGCTATCAGTCTAATGATAATATTTTTATGAAATGCAGATGTATAAATCTTTAAATTCAGAGATCTATATATACAGGCTTGTGGTTTTAATAAACACATTAAATGTGGTTACACAAAGCATTAACAGGTATACTGATACTTTCACTTTCTTTTTTGCTTTGAAACAGTAGCAATACCATAATCTTCTAATTCTATTAATTAGCAGTCTTCTGCTAAAAATCCCTTACCACTCAGTAATATCTCTAGCTTTTCTATCAATTTATTTGACTGTTACATGATACCAGAAAATGGTAAGAAATTGATATTTCTTTAGCACTGTACCTTAAAATTTTACAAAGTTCAGCAATGTTTCATCAGAAACTGAATGTGAATTTCTGATATGCAAAAGGATATTTGGAAATTCCTTTCATGGAATGACAATATTTTCTCCTTACCACAATGCAAAAAGTTTAAAAGAGGGGGAATATACCTTTTAAAAAATAGTACTTTAAATTGCATAGTTATTAAAATAAGTTTTGAATCAGTTATTATTAAAAAAAGTTTAGTCTGCAAATGTTTAATCAGAATGTTTTTACCTCAACTTAAATGTTTTTCATTTTAAAATAAAACAGCATGTTCCTATGAGCACTTTGTTTTTTACAGAAAAGCATTTTCCATCTGGGAAATGATATATCAGAAAATCCATGACCGGTTCTAACAGCTAGTCATGATATGTTGTTTCATCAGATATTGAGAGTGTTACTAATGAAATGATCTACAAAATAGCATATTTCAAAAGGGATTGTTATAGAAATAGGACAATATACTGCTGAAAGCTGAATTAAGAAACAGGGGAAAACAAAATTAGATCCGGGGGGTTGTTTATCATCATGGTATTAGGTAAAATCTACCGGGTGTCTTTTATCATTTACTAGTCAACTATTTAGGTCATCTTTACTTCTAGTCATTCTTTTCAGTCATGCTGCACTAATACCTCCAGAGCAGTTTCCATCCCTTGCTTTGAGAAAATACTGTTAATCAACATTAATGTTAGTGAGGAACTTTGTTACAGCATATTCATGTAAACGCAAGAGTTACATTTGAAGATAAATGACAAAAGAGGACTTTTTTAAAAGCTAGGGAGCCACTGCTCCCTTTAGGCTATTTCATGCATGTGCGGGGTAGGTGTAACAAATAGTCTGACTATAAAATTGTCTTTAATTAGTAGACTCAGTAGCTTCCAACAGCGTGCTACACTGGTATGTGTGACTGCCATGTTACAAGATACACCTTGGAATCTTACTCCATGCATCTGGAGAGGCATAGCGTAAGGACTTGCATGCAGTCCTGTGGGAAGTGCTGGCAGTGTTACATAAGTAACTGTCCTACTGATTTTATTGGCTCATAGGGATGTCATATACCTTTTCCTTCTGAGGAATATGCATAGCTAGAGGTTGGGTGCCATGACAATAATAATGCTCGTAGTGAAAATCAAAGGAATGTAAAAGTGGAACATTAATAAAAATTTAAGTGATACCTCTGTTTCTTTATTGAAAAACAAGCCATATGCATAATAATTAAGGGCAAATTAACCTTCAATGTATTTTAAACAGCATCAATGAGAACTATTGTAATGGTCTAAAAATTATTATTTAAAAATAAAACAATTATTAATTATTCTACATACAAAGACAAAGGCTCTTTATCTAAGAGTGCAAACCAGTTTTGATTATAAATTCTTCACTCATAGTATTTCAAAAATAATTTGATTTTTGCCAAGGAGACTATTGTAATTTGGAATAAATTCTTTTCTACATTTTCTATTATAGATGTGGGAATTAAATGAAAGTTTTCCACAATTTGTTTTCACATAATCTAAGATCTAGCACAAGTATGAAACGTGTGTGGAAAAACTGTAAGAAATGTCTGAAAGTGCAACTGCGTAGAACAGTAGGAGGATGTGTGTAGGCTTGGGAGCTGAAGAATTACATGAAAAATTTCAGACACAGGACATTACGTTTTGTTAAGATACACTTGACAGTCCTAGAATTCTTTTCACATATTTCCTTCTGTCTTCTTTTTCCCCATAATGACACAAATTTCAAAATATGGTAATAGACACTAGGTGGTATTTGTTTTAGACTTTCTTAAGTGTCTGTGCTCATTTATTTTCTTAAGTAAGCACCGGTACTTATATGGCCATAAATTCATAAAATGACTTTTTCAATTTTCAATTGAAGTAACAGAAAAACAGTACACAGCATCAAGTATGGAAACTCTTATCAGTTAAAAAAGTTGCAGTTTTTGTTGTCCTGAAGTCTGGATGTCTCCACTGATAAAATACTGCATCTATTGTTAAGCAACCCACGAAGCATGCTATGACTCCAATGCAGTAAAAGCAATTGCTGACATTTTTTATATTTAGCTACAATTTCTTATTATGCTTTAATTTTACTGGTGCTTTAGAACTATTGCTGTGGTTGTTAGACCTCCATCTGGTTTGAAAGCAAGATACCGGGCTTTTGAATATTCTGTATGTACTGGGCAGTTACATACGGGAATTTTACGTCACGTGCTTGTGCGAAGAAGGATCACCACATACTCCTGGGGGACTTTTGGAACATGGTTAATCTTCCTCTCTGAGTGTAGTTAATTCTAAGGACATTCAGGTGACCAGTTTGTGCTGATAGAATGTGTCAGTGCAATGCAAGGAAGCCATGAGATAGCCTTTAATGTTACATGAATGTAGTAATTCGTGGCAAATATAAAATTCTCCTTTGATGTATGAAATCTGATGTAGGCCCTTCATGAGGTATATGTGCAGTACAGTATTGAGAAAGTAACGTTTACTACTTAACATGATGGAGCAAGGCTATGAGGCTTCTTTGCCCACTTCCTGTTTCTTCTTTTAGCTCCAAAGTTAAAATAATGCATTGTCCTGATTGCAAGTTCGAGATCACAGTAGTTCATAGAGTTAGTTACTTTAGCTCCTTCCTAAACCACTATGTGTCAGTTCAGCTGCAGGCTTGTGCATACTTGAAATGTTTAATTGATACTGAATTCCTGAGTAAGTCCACTGCATGAATTTACTACCATCTTTACTATACTTCTATAATGTAGACAGTGTTTCTTAGATACATTTACTATACTCTCTGTTATTGCATTACTTTATATCCTGCTTTTTGGGTTTGGGATCTTTTAATTTACTTTTTTCTTCTTTCTAAATTAAGTGTCTAAAATGAATGTTATTATAGGAGTTAAAATATGATAAATTATCTGTGGATAAATGTTGTGTTAGTTAAAAATCATGGCATTATCCATATTTCTTGGATTAATTGTGGTTTTTGTAACAATGCCATGTATGGACTTTTTTACCATTTCAGTTTT
>CM050648.1:46796199-46816199 GCA_027574665.1 Rhynochetos jubatus
TAGTCCATAGATATAAGCCTGAATCGCTGAATCAGTTCAGTCACTAGGACTTCACCAGAGCAGTCTAGTCCCAATATGTATATTTTTCTATTTTTCCTGTTGAACTTCAAAACTGGAATACCTTTGTGATAAAAACCAGATGCTTTTAGTACCAAAGATTTTTTTTTTGTTTTGTCAAAGTTCATGAGCAGAAAAATTATTTTTCACCCAGGATCATAGTTCGTTGACTCGTTGGCATATGAAGTGTGTGGTGCCTATACCACAGTAAGGAACTGCAAAACTTTCTGAAGACCTCATCAATCTAAATTATTTCTTTCATTTTAGTAGCTTCATTTATATACCACAGAAAAAAAAAATCCCCAAAAGGAATGGTACCTATGCAATCTACATTTTCAGAATTTTATGAAAGCTATATATGTTTAAATAGCCATCTAACTGCCATTATGATCATAAGATGATTACCTGTCAGCAAAAGCATCTATCTTAATACTAAATCCATGATCTTGATGAATAGGGATCTAGGAAAATCTGAGACACACTGGTGTCAGTAGTTTGATCTGAAGCTACTTCTTGTTATGCACTTTTCTCAACATAATGGTAGGATGCATGATAATTGTTAATTGCAATTGTGTTACTCAGTAATGATTTACTGAGCATGGTTAGACCGCTTGTCTTTAAGAAAGAGAAACATTTTATAAGAAAGGCATCATCTTCATTAGAAGTGTATAACCTTCTGTCTTTCACCAGTTGAAGATGTATTCCTTAAAAATGTGAAAGTGTCTGCCTTTTTATTATGAAATTTTAATTCTAGAGCTTTATGCAATTGCTTAGAACTTTGTATTTTAAACATGTTGTCTAAATAATTATTTAATTGATTTGCAAGGGAATTTGTTGTTTCCAGAGGGAACATTTGTAAGTCTGGCAAGTTGTACAGCGTGCAAGAATGACTTAAACTGTTAAAAATTTCTTTACTATATATTTTCTGACTCCATAGTCAAAGGCAGGACAACTATGCAAAAGTAATCTCAATTTTATAGCTACAGCTCACATACTACAGCCCAAAATAGCATTCAGTCTTTTTTTTTTTTTTTTTTTGTTTCTGTCTTATATGCTGTGACTCTTAACACACAGAAGCCTGTCAAGAAGAATGGAAGGTTCAGACGTGAACCTGCCATCATATGATAGATCAATTTTTGTTACAATAATTTTAAACTATCTGATTAGAGAATGAGAGATTTGAAGTCAAAATGGCTCAACTGACCATGAATACATTGATGAAAAATGGGCCACAATGGTTTTGTAGATCTTTTTGATGATTGTTAACATCATAGGGTAGTATAGACAGTTGCCTGAGGCCAACCAAACTCAGTAAGCAGTCCAACAAACAACCCAAAGCTGTGTTACGGGGATTTGTGACAGTGCAATTATACACACTAAAGATCAATTTGGGGTAAAGGGAGTTTTGTAATAATTGTACTGAATTGTCTCTTGAAAGAGAAGCTAATGAGGAATATAAGCATCACTAGAGAAAGAACTGTGGTTAAAATATTTCCTTTACAAATTAATTATTAAGATAATTAAAATTTAAGATGTATCAAAGAAATTCAAAGTGCTCGGTTTAGTAACGTTCATTAGGTCACTGCTGCACTGAATCTAAAAGTGGAGATCAGTAGCTAGGCGACAACAGTGTTTGTTGTGGTCGGAGCATACCTAAGGTCACAAGTGATGAATTGTAGTTAACCATATAGTCTGAGGAAGAAAAGATGTTCTAATTTTATATTAATAAATTGATATCACTAGTTAAAGTTCTGTAATTTGTTGCATGTAAACCCCAAATTTAGTGTGTCTAATAAAATACCAATTCTGAAATCCTCTATTGAGTTGGAAATACAGAAATAGTTCCTATCATTCCCTGCCATTTCCTGTAGTGGATAAACAGTGAGTTCGATGAAGCACTGTAAATCCCGTCACACCATTTTGCTTTTTCTGTTGGAAAAGAGAGAAACTGACTCAGAACCTTAACTCCAGCTCCAAAATGGGATCCTGCTAGCCTTCCAATAAGAGGTCTATGTCTAGAAGACATGGGTGAGAGGTGTTGGGAGTTGAGATGTGTGCCTGCTCCAGCAGAACTGTCTCACTCTTCTTGAAGGAAGCAGATGTTTTGATAAATTGTAAGGAAGGTAGCCATTTTTTGCTCATTATATTGATTCTGAAGATGAAATTAGAATGTGAGTTTTGATTGTTGTAGCTAGGAATAATAGGATTTTTAGAACCATGCTTAAGAGGTTTCCTGATTAAGTCCTAGACAGCAACTTAGGTGATAACTGTTCCTGCAATGCAAATAAACCCCATAGGAATACAAGGGGTTATTTCAACTCAATAAATTGCATATGCCAGTATATTTTAATTTGGTACAAAAGAAATTAAACTGGTAGATATGAAGAAAAGAACACAACTCTACACTTCTATTACTTGATGATCCTGTCTGCCTGCCAAGGAAGGAGAGAAAAACCCTCCAGTATATTCTGTTTATATTCATTCATAGAAAATGATAATCTATGTAGATCAATGATTTATCTGTCATATTTTCTAGCACTGCAGTTTCAGTGATGCTAGTTAGATCATAACAAGTTTCTTAGTTGAAACTTGTGTATGTGACACATGGAATGCAAAACTGTCTAGTCACTCACCAATGTTCTGTACTTCCACAGTCTTTAAGCATTTTCAGTCAGCCAAAATTTTCTATTATCAAAAATCATTTAACTGCATGATTTACTCAGGTTGATTTCAGTAGCTTAAATTTTCCAGCAAAATGTGTCCCTAAGAGGAATGAATGGTTAAATTAGCTGAAATAGCACTTTTGAGAAACTGAACAGGTGTGATTTGAATACACATTTTACTTAGATGTTAATAACTGAGCAGACCTATGCTTTGTTAATAGAAATAGAAATAATTATATAAATTTGTTTAATCTGCCTTTGGGTTTTTAGCTAAAACATGCAATCCCTCTTTCTTACAGTATATTTCTTCTTTTTGGAGCAGTGGTCGTCAAAAGCTGTTTGATCATGTCAGAGATTAAAGTAGTTCAAACCCAAATGCATGTGAGTGAGCACAGGGATGTTCCAGTGCTGGTAAATAGTGTTTTAATAAGCCGACCATTTTTCAGTAGGCAGTGGTACAGAGCAGTCAGACAAGAATTAGAAAAGAGTTTGCCATTTTTGAAGTTTGGGGTTTGTACAGGAAGTTTGATACGATAGTAGGCTTCATAGAGATAGTAGCAAAACAAACAAACAAAAAAAGGGGACCAAAAAAGCAGAGGATATTTTAAAGAAAAACATCAATCATCCTTTCTTGCCTAAAATCACAAAAGAATCTACAAATGGGTGTCTCGGGACTGTTTGCCCAATAGGTACAAATGACAGGTTTTTCAGGGGTCCTAATCCAATCTGGTTCCAAGTTGAGAACTCAGTTTTGTAAAAGGACCTGCATGAGCAGATTGTCAGAGTGTATTTGAACAAAGATCTGCATTGATAGTTCCCTCTCTTAGAATTACAATGGTCATAACAACATAAATAAGGTCTTCCTTGGGTTGATGTAGGTTTTAATATGGATATCAGTGGAAGCTCAAGTGGGCTGTTCATATAGCATGGCTTAGTGGGTCTGATGATAGAAATAGATTCTGGTGCTGTAGATCAGAAGATTAAGCAGTCAGAAGGTTGGCTAGAAGTCTTTCATTCTTTTATCACTAAAACCTGAAAATTCCTACTGATTTTTTCAAGAAAATAATGGAAATCTGGGTTCATTGTAAATATCCAATATGCAATAATGATTTTTTTTTATAAGCATTTATCATCTAACATCGAATTTTAACTTGATCTACAATAAGTGCCACATAGTTAAAGAAAGTCATCTACAGAGCACTTAACAGAAGATCAGGACCATGACATCTATTTAATGGTTTCATGTACCTTCATTTTTTCAGAACAGCTTTTAGCTATTGTAGAACAGGAAGACTGTAACCATCTCCCATCTCCAAAATCTGTGCAGCTTCATTATCTTCAGCAGAAACTTGGCTTTTAAGTAGTTAATTTTTTTCCCCATTTCTTTAATATTTTGCATCTTGTGTTTATCTAGACCTTAATTTACTTTATTCTACAAAAGTAGTATAAAGCACAAGGAGTTCCCAAAATGAAGCTGAAGAATTTTATTCTGTTGCAAAGATCACTATTTACAGTTACCCTTATGCAGAAACATGTACTGATATTCAGTTCCCTTCTTATCATTCCTAAAAGCTTTTCACACTTCAGTTTCCACAAATGCAATTGTTTTGGTGCAAAAAGGTTTAGAAAACCACTGTTGCATAGTGATATTCTTCTGCTCTGGACAAGACAATACCTATTATTTAAAAACATGCTGGATTACAAAACCTGTCAAAAATAAGGTGAAAACTTAGATTTCAGATTTTTTATGCCAACATTTAAAAACTTCAGGGATTTCTAAATTTAACACAAATGCTCAACATATGTTTTAAAGTTTATTAAGTTATATTTTTCAACTGAAGTAGTGGTTTAACTACTACTATACTCCTATAATGAGATCTAATCCATCTGAATTATAAACTTGGAGGGTACCAACTGCCTTAGACACCTACCTTTACATTATAAATTTACAACTGTAGAACATTCAAATCTGCACACCCACAACCTGAATTACAAAAACTTTCATGTTCATTTAATTTATACATGAAATCTAAATATCACAGATTAGTTTCAGGTGACTAAAGACTTTGTGATTCAGTTTAGATGAAATCTAAAGGATTATAAGTAGAAAGTGAAATAGGTGCAGAAAAAATGAAATGTAAAATTAATGTCTATCCCATAAGGATATTTTAGTGCACAAATTGTAATGGCTTCCTATTTTTAATTTAAAAAAAGAAAAGTTCAAGTGAAATACAAATTTGACACTTAAGTGTATTTTCTCTCATGTTAAATGTAAACTTGAATGTACTGTTATTTCATCTATAACATAACCCTTGGAATGTACAGCATTGGTATATGCTCAGAGGAGATCTGTAGGCTAACCCATACTTACTTTTCCTTAACAAATGAAATTTAATAAGCTGCATCTGTACTGAATGATAGAATAATGGTTTTACCCTGAACTGATGAATGGTGTTGGGCTTTTGACATTTTTGGTACTTTAAATATAGTCAAGTTTTTTATATAATATTTTTTCTGTTTTATTTTTATATTTTTTATGTCACTTATATAGTACTTCTATAGTAACTTAAGTTTAATTTTAAGTTAATTAATTTTAACTTAAAATGAAAATAGTAATGTTATCCAATACAAAACTACTACTGGTTTTTGCCTGTTGAACTCAAAACAGTTTATTGTATGTTATATAAACAATATCTTCCTTTCTTATAGTTGGATACCTGAGATCTAGTGGTTAGGTTTTGTTTATTATAATGCTGTTGATTGGCTATCATCACTGGTAACCATTACCTGTATTAACATGGTATGTTTTCTTAGATAGGTCTAAAATTCTGCATTAAAATTCTAGTGGGAAGAAAAGTACAGAGCTTGGAAACTTCTTTGGTTTATTTTGCATTTATTTAAAAGGAATATTTCAAATTTTCATGTAATGATGTGAGATAGAAAGTTGTAACTTACTTCTTTGATGTAAGTACAGATAATTCCAACGATCTGTTGTATCATTCTTCTTTAACTGTTCTTACTCTCAAATGATTTGGTGCCTAAAAATCTCTTGCAGATTGTCTCACCAGACTGCGAATCAAATTTTCAAGACCAGTACGATGTGTGTGGGGTGATGAGACTGTTAACATCAGTGGTAGTGCCACTTCTATGCTGCTTTAGTTCTTGTTCAGTGATATAAAAATAATAACTTATTTTGAAAAAGGTATTTCTGAAGTTTTATTGACCATAGAGTTTGCCATAATATTTTCTTTCATCTTGGCTTTAGACACTCAAGACTGAGATAGCGCTGTCTTCCATAACAGCAATGAAAACACCTGGCAGATTATTTGTAATTCTAATCAGTTTTTAAACTATTGGCCTTCATTACACAGCCCACAGAGTGCTTGTGGCCCACAACATGTATAATTGTAACCCACCATAAATTAGTAACATGGCCTCTATAATTTAGTGTTGCAGAAGCTATTGTTTATCCAAAAGAACATTGTTCTTGTGAAAAGATGGGTTACTTCTAGTATGTATACTAATTACTGAAAATTATTGTATGACAATTGGATGTCCTCAGCCAGTCATAACAAAGAAATACTGTCAAGTTGTCAGCTCATAAAGCTACTCCTTGGAGCTGAGGCACTGGCGAGAAGTAAGCTTATGTTTTGAACAGAAGTTGAGTTTCTCTAAAGCTGTATTTTACTTTTCTGTTTCAGTTCCCTCTTCTGATCTAGGGCATTGTGTATGAAAATGAGTATGGATAATAAGAACTTCTGCTAATTTTAAAATATTGGTGTAATTCTATTGAGAAAATATATGAAGATAAAGCTTACTATAATTTATTTCTCTTATAAGCACTGTCAATAAGAACTGAAAAGATGTCAGCTGTCCGTAATGAAAGATTTTCTTCAATTTTAGAGATTTCTCAGGTTTCACAAGTCTCCCTACCAGCAGAAGATATTTTTAGCTGTAGTGGGGATAATTACTAAATACTTCTGCTTAACATATGTATGCATGACCACTCTGAGCTAACACAGATGTGACAAAGTACTTCAGAGTATAAATCTGATGTATTTTTTCGTGATTAATGTCAGTCAGATAGGGGTTTCTGTACTGAATGTCACGTTTGTAGGTGCAATTAAGACAAAATGTTACTTTTTACAATGAAATGAAAGTAGTTCCAGTCTGCTGTACCAAATGGCTTTCAAAGTTTTGCAGCAGAATGTAGATTTGGTTTACGGGTAGGTGCAATAGGCAGTTTTAAATGTTCTAAGTGTCAGTTGGAGAAGAGGATAACTAAGTTGCTCGTTTGACTTCAGCAAAGTTTGCCCCGAAGGCTTAAGAGGGAATAAGAACTATCTGTGTAATTTTTGAAAGCCGAATTATGACTTCATTGCTCAACTTTGAATTGTGGCCGTTTCTGTATTATACTAATGCAGTGGAGTGCATTAGTAAGGGAGTGTGTCAATTTGTAGGGAAGGATACTGTGTTCCCAACCTGTTTATGTCCTTATGTATATTAATTCATGACTAAAATTCAGAATGCTTATTGTATAATTGCATGTCCACCAGCCATGTGTTACAACGTTTTTGACTTCTGACCATCATGAATGCCTTTATGGTGATGGGATAGGAGACTGTGAGGTTACTCAAAGTAAAAAAGCATGGGGTAGGCTGTCAGATGACTTCATGTGGCCTTCATCCCCACAGTTAATGAGCATATGAATTGTTAAGAAGGTGCCATTTTGCTAGATTAGTGCTAAAACCTTTTTGCAGTCCAGGAGGAGGATGAGACTCTCCAGGCTTGAAGTCATGGACTCATTCAGACTTGAAAAGACCCTGGGAGGTCTGTAGTCCAACCTCCTGTTCAAAACAGGGCAACACAGAATAGAAATCCAATTGCTTCTCCTTGGGCCTTGTTTTTTTCTACATCTTCATGAACGGCAATTTTTAATTCTTAAAAAACCCCAGCCTTCTGTTTTCCTATGCCACCAGGCAATGTGCATCGGCTACAATTGAATATAAACCCCCAAGGACGTGGACTGAATTTTTGTTACTTATGTTTTCATACAGCTGGATTGAACCAGAGGTGCTGAAAACTTTACTTAATTTAGAATAGCACAGATATTTCAAAGGCTGAATATTATATAGGCACTTGCATATTATTCTGGGCATAATTCCAAATAAATAAAATTAAAATAAGGGGGTTCTGATTTCTCTTTTTGTTATATTATTTGTTTATTTTTTGTTAGTGTTTGGCAAAGTTGAAGAATATTACTAGTATGAGACTGCACATGTTTTCAGAGTTGGTTTTGGGTTTTTTTCCAAACTTTTGATAAATGCTGATATTAACTTCCTGAGGATTTTCTATATTGTCCAGTATTTAAAACAATTAGTGTTTTGCATTAACTTTCTAGAGGACAGATATGTAAACTAAGACAAACTTGGGAAAGCAAAATAAAATCACAAATGACTTTTAGTGGGAAAACCATGAAAGGGAATTGTCTTTAATTAGTTCACAGTTGGAGATTTGTTCATAGTGCTTATTTTAGTTAAGTCTTTCATTGAGGAGAAAAGAACCATTTAACTTGCAGGATCCTTGGAGGGGAGAGGACCTTGAAACGCCGTATAGATCTCTCATGCATGCCTTCCAAAATATACGGCCTATAAATATGTAAGTTGTTATTTTTAATCTATTAAGGTTGCCATTTGTGCTGAAATTCATTTAGATTATTCTTGAAATAGTGCTACAGGAGAGAACTTTAATGTCCATATCTCCCTGCTGTTACACTGAGAAGCAAAGTTTTTATGGCATTGGAACCTTTACTCTTGGCTTAGCAGTGGTTTGAATTGTTTACTTCTAGCTGAGCAGATTCTAAGATATCCATCCTTAAAATCAGCTGTTAATGCGGCTTTTCATGTCTAGCAAATAAAATATCTCTGTATCTAAATAGGTAAATATACTTTGCTCCAAAACCAGAGAGATTCTACTCTGTCTTCTATGAGATCAAGCCCAAAACCTCATCCAAAACATCAAACGCTCATTTCCTGGTAGCTGTCTTGCCACATCCATGCATTCAATAATGAGAAACTCAGAAGCCACAGCCACCAGTGCTTTTTTCACCTAGGCAGGAAAGGAGTTCTTATTGCTTTGTTTTCAATCTACTCTTCAATTGACTTTCATATCAATGGATTTTTTTAATCAGAAATTTTTCTTTTGCTCTGGTAGGAAACTTATGAGGATGTGGTAGGGCAGAGTTGACTGAAAGCTGGTTTACATGAGTTGAAGTTCTGAAGAATAATAAAATTTGAAAAACAAAACATTAGTAAGCTTTCTTAGTCAATTAGGAACCGGTAAATGTGGTATGTGCTGTTGGGAGAAATATTTATACGTCATAGTATGCAAGAGTTAGTTTCTGGCAGCAGTAGGTCTCTGTAGTTGTTTTAGTTGTTTTAAAATATTTTCATTAGATTGCTGAAGTTCGCTGAAGATTGCTGAAGGTTACAAAGTTGAAAAAGTTGTTCCATTTTTCCCTTCTTGGTTTGATAAATTAAACCCTGACCGCATTTTAGAACAGCGTATATATGCACCTGTAAATAAGTATTTACTTCTCCGCTGAGAATAGAAACATTCTTTTGGCTCAACGTGCCTTCCATAAAACTATCCAAGACAGAAATGGGTTACCAAGACAGAAATTATTCTAATTCTGCTTCACTGACAGATGTCCCTCAGTGATGACTATTGAGAGTCTGGAAATCCTTATTGTCAGTCCTGACATGATACTTAGTGACATGGATTTTAAAGACACTTTAACTTTTTATTTTACTATCTTACCTGATCCATAGTCTCTCAATATTTTTTGAGATTTGTTATTCCTTTGAATGCAGAAACAAATTAAAAAAAAAAAAAAAAAGCTAGTTAGTTCAGAGAAGACCATCATGGTTAATTTTCAGGTTTTCATTGTTTATCTTGTGGATCCCACAGGAGCAGGAAATATTTGTAGTAAAGATAAACATTTATCTTGTACCTATGGTTCTAGATTTGAAGCTCAAGCTATCTTAACTATAATTTCATTGGTCTTTAGCTTTGTTGTAACCAAATTTGATACTATTTTTGATACAAATAAATATGGAAACACAGTATACATATGAAGACAAGGTTTAATACTAATATTCTATCTTGACAGCAGCGATAAAAACTGGGAGGTTATGCCTCATTGTTTAGTGACAAAATTAATGACTATTACTATCCATCTTTCTCTTCACCTTTCCTTGCATCTACATCTTCAGTACTGTGAACTGAAAATTAAACTTAAAAATTAGACATTACACAGAGGTATAAAATAATACTTTCTAACAAGTTGTGGGTCCTAATTTTAACATATTTAACATTCAGTCTGAATTATTTTTAAAAACATCAAAACAATACTTGGGGGCGGGGGAGTGTGGAGAAGTACAGCACATGTAGTTTCATGTTGTGATAAATGAAATTTCAACAATCTAAATTATTGGTACCACTAGTTTTGGAGATAACCAGAAGTCAGTCTATAGTGTCAACATCCACAGGTATTAAGCAGGGATGATAAATGCTTTCACTTTTAGTAATTTGAAAAAGCTTGTATAGTTTTTTTCTCATCTCTACACTGCCAAAGAACAGATCAATACAAGAATCTCCCTTTCAGCTTTAATTGGCTACCTGAAAATGGCTACAGGTTGTGGTATATCCTTAGTTCAGAAAAATTCACATTCAGTTAAGGGTCCTTGTGATTCTTTCATGTGTAAGTAGTTGTGTTACTTTTGTTTTTCAGAATGCTATGATGTCTTCTAACTTGTACTAAATCCATCAACATAAAATATTTATCATTATCTGATGTCTGTTAGCCCGTGGTGAAATTGAACTTTGATATAGTTTTTTGCTAGAAACGTCTCATCACATCTTACACCATCCTTTCACTCATTTGACTCTATCTTCTGGTTTTTACTAGTTAATGGTAAGGATTGGAGGCTCTGTCTTAAAATGACAAAGGTAGTGACAGCTGAAGAAGAAAAGTGTTGTAAAAAAGTACACAAAACATAAGAAAATACATGTAATTTTGTATTCTGACAATTAGATTGTGGCTATTTGATGGGCTAGCACAGAGAGTAGAAGGTACCTTGTTTGCAAATTCTGAACAATAGGATGTGTACCAAACTTAGGTGGGGGTTGTGCATGTGGGGGGATATTTTCAGTCTCTAACATGGGACAGAGAGGGTTAATCCATCAGTTTTTGTCAAAAGTTTCAGGAGTGTTTCCAAGCAAATAATTATACTGCTGTTCTTAGCTGTCTTTTGAAGGAGTCTGTTCGTTTCATGGATTATCAAAGCTTTTTAAAGAGGCTAAAATGTGTTACAAAGTTATGAATATCCTCACAAATGCTAAGTACTCTTTTGACCACACTTTTAAAAGTCAATAAATCGTGGCTATGCCCACATGTGGGTCATTCCTAGAGAATCCCAAAGCACAAGGCAGCATTTTATGGCAGCTACATGAAGAAATAGGATGAACAGATATTGCTTGTTCAAGTGCTTCAAGTAGCATCTATGACAGTTGTGCAGTCCATGGCCACTGTCTCAACCTACCATGAGTGCTCTCCCAAGTTTTCTCAGGGTAGCTATGAACCCCTTCTTCCACAAGACTTAAGCAGGATGAAGATGATTTTGAATTAAAGCACATAGTCAAAAGTCAAGGAAAATTTCTTCTTTCTCTGATACTGGTTTTCTTTGGCCTGTTGTAAGTAATTTGGATGTATATATTATTAAAATTAACAGAGTGTTACGAAGATGCCATATAAATTGAACACTTCTGATACCATATCAGTTTTCTGTCATTTTAAGTATCTTGATAAAGTGTAGTAAACTACTGGGGACAGGAAAATAACTTTTGTGTTAATATGGTATTTTTATACTAGTTGTTTCTCAAGCTATAATGGTCTCATAATAAAAGAGGTTTTGATTTGCAAAGAATTGGTGAGGAAACAATGAATATTGGAAGTCTGTTGAAAGACCCTTTCTATATGCACTTGTATTAGATACTAAGTGTTGTCAGAATTAGACTGCCTAACTGAAAAAAAACCCCAAACCTTTAAACATGATTTTGTGGTTTTACTGGTGCTAAAGAACTGTCTCTACAGAAAAGAAGCAAGGGCAAGAAATAAAATGAAACATATATACGATCTTTAAATGTGCTGGAGGGAAGATGGAACATTGGGTACCCAATCTACCTTTTAGGGTTCACTTGTATTCACTGACTGCATAATCAAAAAGAGGTGTAAATAACGAACCTTAATCAAACAAATATGTTGATTTGCTAGAATCTTACGCTGACAGGAGAAGTGCTTGTTTGAGCTTATTCACAGCCTCAGAAACTAATTATATTCTGGTTGAATGTCTTGAGGTGGAAGTTAACAGAGTGAAAGTTTCAGAGAGATGCTGATAGTCTAGATTTGTTATTTTCTCTTTTTCATGAATTTGTTTCCAATGCTGTTACCAATTACTCCAATCTGTGCTTGGCCGGGATAAGGTAATTTTATACTTTATTTTTGCATAGCCATAATTAGGATTATATAAGTGTCTAGCAAACCCCAAATACTTGATTTCTGCAAGAAACTTGAGCTATGTTCAGGGCTGATTAATAAACTCTTATAGTCCTTACCATGCAAAATGCATTGTGGAATTCTTGAAGATAGGTTGCATGATTTTCAGGAGGAAAGCTGATTCCAGCATCAGCACAGGCAGTACTGGATTGCAAGATTGCACAAGTGTCTTTGCAGATGAAAACAATGTTCCTTGGTCAAATAGCAGGCAATGGAAATATGGCTTTTGTCTGAATAGGGCTATTAATACATTTTAAACTGTGGTAGATCAAGAAATAAGACTGTAAATCTCATGTCTGGGAATCCTATCTGAAAAAAAGGATGCGAAAATTCTTCTGGCACATAACAGATACTGTCTTATTAATTTTGGGGCAGTGTTAGAAACAGCGCTTCAATTCTAAGTATGGTCCTTATTGCATAACTTCTCTTGTATTTGCTTCATTGTTATTGGCTTATTTTGTTTGAAAAATTGAGGAAAATGTAAGTTGCAAAAGTGGACAGATTACAAAGAACATTTTTTAGATTTCTGAAAGTAAGGAATACCTCGGATCTTGTCAGAGAGGCAAATTTCTTCCATTCCCTGCTAAGGATCTGGTTCCTCGACAAGTCACTGCTCTCTACGGAAGTAATGTGATTCTATACATTTCTTTTTCACTATTATATCCTGTAGAGGAGATCAACGAAACAGTTAATAGGACTCTGTTTGCTCCCAATTAGTTTAATGATTCTGAGATTTCAGTCTTGTCATTTCTCCTACCAGCTGATCCAGAAGATCCAGGTTAAGGGTTATCATCAACTTCTCCATTCAAACCCCAAACCTTCAACTTTGACAGAGCTGATTTACTGTACATGGTTTAGCTGCAAAAAAATAGTATTAGCAAGACATTAAGTAATTTTTTCTGGTCAGTCATAAGTCTTTCAAGAGAAATGTGAATGCCCCATCCCTGGAAGTGTTCAAGGCCAGGCTGGATGAGACTTTGAGCAACCTGGTCTAGTGGAAGGTGTCCCTGCCCATGGCAGGGGGTTGGAACTGGATGGTCTTCAAGGTCCCCTCTGACCCAAACCATTCTGTGAATCTGTGGTTCTCTGAAAGAAAAGATAAAACAAGTGATGCAAAGACAGTCGCTCACTTCCTCCCAGAAGCAGACCAATGCCCAGCTAGTTCTCCTCTCCTCTCTGAGCATGACATTATAAGGCATGGAATATCTCTTTGGTTATTTCAGGGCATCTGCCTGGTTGTGTCCCCTCCCAACAACTTGCACACCACAGATTTATTCGCTGGGGGAGCAGAGGGAGAAAGTGAGGTGGCTTTGATGTTCAGCAAGCACTGTTCAGCAGCCGCTGAAGTATTAAGACTGTTTTGGTCACAAATCTAAACCACAGCACCATACGAGCCGCTATAAAGAAACTTAACTCTATCCCAGCCAAAGTCAGTGCAAAGTTGCTTCTCAGTAATGAGAACTGCTAAATATGTATCATGAAAACGATATATTTGAAAGTTTTGTGATAAGAAATGCATCTTCTGTTTAGATGAAAGAGATACTAAATCACCTTTTTATTAAGTAGAAAGTGTAGTAGTAAATCCAAAAGCAAGTGACACTTTAATAGAGTAGCCACCTTCAGTAGGAAGGATGCCCAGTGTTTTCTAGTTGGTTCTACACATTAACTGTGCAGTTAGTACAAACCTCTGTGTCTGCACTGCAAAACCTCAGGACATGTAATAATACTTGGTAGATATTACCATGTGGTAATACTTGGCCAGTGCTAACTTTGAAGTGATGACTGCTGAATTGGAAGCAACATCATAAGTAACAGATTCACAAAATGCAGCCACACAAGCTTTATAAGGAAGCAAATTCTAAGGGCTCAGTACATATAAGCAATTTAGATGGGAAAAACACTGTTTCTTGGAGAAGCTTTCTTGCAAATATGTTACACAGTGAGAAAGGTGGCACAGAAGCCAGCAGACATCTTTTGAATGGTGTATTTTAAATGGAAAAGAAAATCTAAAGGGAAGAACACATATATGTCCAAGATAAAAAGTCAAGAAGATTTTACCTGCCAGAAGTAGGGAGTCAGGGAAATAGAACCTTTTATTGCAAATGGAATAAACATTCAGGAACATTCTTTTGCTTTATATGTTCACATACCGAAACAAACTAACGAAAAAGCAACCCAGTAACCATACCTGAAACTAAAATCTCTTCTGCAACAAACTGGATTTTTCAATATAATTTGATTAGCATTGTTAAATATTTGAAGTTCATCTAATGTGGAACACACTATTTCTTAAATTTTTCTTTATTTCTTCTGACACACTATGTTTCTATGGAAAATGCTGATACATGAAAATCTAAACACAATCTTTAGTTGAAGACCACTGCTTCATAAGTATATTGTTTTTGACCTCTGGATGGTTTTAAGACCATATGACTGGTTTTAAGAAATTTCCTTTTGAAGTTTTAAGCACTGAAAATGTGTATTCTTGATAAACTTAAGCAGAAATTATGAACACCCACAGCTTTCATTGCCTTTGCGGTGGCTGTCCACCCTCACTTTGAATAAAAGTGAGGGCTCTACTCTCTCTGGTCCTGTGATCTTTAAAAATCATGATCTAAGACATCCAGGTGAAAATATCTACTATGCAAGTAAAATTGCAAATTGTTATTAATGTTTTAATAATGCAGGAATTACCAAAATAATTGTAATTATATTTCTTAAAATATACCACTAGGTTTTGGGGTTTTTGAATTTAAAAGGACAGAAGTGCGTATTATTTTATCTACAATCCTATAAAGCAATTGATTTTTTTTGAGGACAAAAGGACCAGAAAGTGTAATGTTAAACCTTGCTTCCTTCAATCCCTAGGAAAAAAGACCAAATCCTTAATTATTTTTTCTTTTTTTATAAAAAGTTTTGTGCTTGAAATAGATTTTGTTTATGTAAATCTCTCTTAACTTTTTTTCAATTCTACCACTGCCAATTTTCTGATATGCTATACCTATAAAGGTAAATAAAGCTTTCAATTTTATTCCTAGAAGAATATTCTTTTAAAAGAAAACCAGAAAAACTAGTAGTCACCTTTGCAAATAATGTGGTTTTGTAATTTACACATGAATTGAATATACTATCAAACTTTTTTTTATATTAGGAATGAAAAAGATTGTAGAGATGTATTTGAAATAACTAGAATTAAGAACATATGACTGAAGTTATATAGTTTAAAGACGAAGACTAGTATTTGATTGCTTTTTAGAATTGACAATCAAAATCCTAATACATTATTAATGTTCAGCAAGCCAGTTAATTATGCTGTAAGATTTTTACAATATTGTGTATCCCTGTGAAAGAATTGATGAAACTGAAGAAAATGAAAAATTCATTATTTTTGTAGTGAATATGTTATTATATAGATATTTTTGTAATGGGACCTTATCCAAATTGTAGTCTTAACAGATGGGATCTTGTTGGGGTTCCACATATTTAGTTATTTAGGACTTTAGTAAACAGTGATTTTATCCAGTCTGTGATTGGAACAGATGTGATCTTATCAGGGTTCCACTTTTTTTCAGGAGCATAAAATTGCCATGATTTGCTGTACAGTGCTATAGTTTACTTTTTTTGCTTTTAGAACCAGAGTCCTTTTTAGCCAGAATTTGCCCTTGGGTCCTAAAAACATCATAATAGGGAGTTAATGTTTTATTCTCTATTAATCCCATTAAATCCTTTTAATATTAGAGCATGTGTTGCTTTATAGCATTAACTAGTGTCTTGCACTCAACAGTATTTTCACAGTTTATGACACTGCTTAGGGCATTAACAAACAGCTGTTTGAATTAAATGAGCAGTTAAGGACCCTGTTCATTAACTCAAAAGTTTCATGTATTTTTAATTCCTTAAATCTAATGGTATTATCACCCTCCAAGAAATCTATCTTTGATTATAATTTGCTGTGACCAGTATCAGTTTGGGTGAGATGAGAGAGATTATTTTTTGACTATAAACTCTATCAGTGGTGAACATCTCCAGTGAATCTGAACTGTCTTCTAACAGTTTTAATCTTTTGGGACATAAAACTTTTAAAGTTGTTTACAGCAGTTGTGTTAAGATTTCTTCCAATTTTGTTTACTGATGACTTCATTTAGCTAATGTAAAGAGGCAGTTGGAACAGAATTATTTGCATTTGAAATGGTGCTATCAGAGGTTTCTGACTGACTCATTTAAAAAAAAAAAAGGAAAGAAAAAGAAAATTGTATTTGGACAGTGATAGAGTAAAGGAGGGCTCTGTATCACATCTACATAGGCATTTCATACCTTATACAAGATTTAGATCTTTATGTCTTCATTCTACTTATACGCTAAGTGATTTAACTTTTAATTTTAACGTGGATACCATGTGGTCTTTATTATGAGACAACGAGGGTATGTTTTGAACAGAGGCAAATTTGTCATTTTATAGCTTCAATTTGGAAAACCCCCCACCTTTTATTATAAGTGTCTGTGTTTGCGTGTGCATGTGCACATATATATTCAAGATTAGTATTAGTTTAGTACATATTTGTAGTGTATTTTAGAATTACACATTTAGGCTCAAATTCTGCACACTGAACAGGGCTGCTCACATCCACTAATTTAAACATGTACCTCGATGTCTCTGGGAGTTGATGCAGTTTTGTCAACCTCTTTATATTCTTCTAATTCTTAAAAAAAAATCCTGATCTGTTCACAAAACCAGAAATTCCTAATAAAGCTTTCAGTGAAAAGAAAATATTTCGAACATGCAACACTTCACAACAGGTTTTAATATTGGTTTATTGTTTATTTAGCCCTCAGCTCAGAGAGTGCCTTTGATACAGGCTTAGTTTTAAGCATGGTAAGACATTCTAACAGAGAATAGGAGTATTGTTTAGTTCAGTAAATATTTAGCTCCCAGGATATTTTAAATGCTTTCCTTCACACTGGGGCAAAAGATTGAGACACAAATCAGGCACTGGGACAGGTTGCCCAGAGAAGCTGTGGATGTCCCATCCCTGGCAGTGCTCCAGGCCAGGCTGGATGAGGCTTTGAGCAACCTGGTCTAGTGGAGGGTGTCCCTGCCCGTGGCAGGGGGGTTGGAACTAGATGGTCTTTAAAGTCCCTTCCAACCCAAACCGTTCTGTGATGGGCAATAGCTGATGCATGCCACTTCTTGAAAATACTGAAACAACCAAGAATGTGTCACCCAGTTATGAATCTTTTCCTCTTATCCACTCCTCCAATTCTAATATTTTGGTTTACTGCTTTCAGTCTGATTATTCACATTCGTGTGAAGCTCTAAAAATCCTTTTACTTAGGATAATGATTTTGAAAGTATCCTTTGGATATTTATAATAATTAATTATTAATATAAATAACTGCATTATAATGAATATAATTAATTGAAATAAGTATACTTATGATACTTATACCTTAAACTCTACAAGGATTATACTATCCTTACCATTATCATTTCTGTAGCAAGTTCCTGTTCAATCCTTGGTAAGTGTACCCTTCCTCAGGAGAATTCTCAGGACATTTGGGTGCAGATTCAAGAAAGTCTTTCTAATAGTCAAATGACTCAATGCAGTTATCATGCCAGATTTCAGCCAGTGTGCTGGTTTTAGTCAGGAAAGAGTTAACATTCTTCACGGTGTCTGGTATGAAGCTGTGTTTCTGGATTTACCATAAGAAAAGCACTGATATAATGTGTCTTCTTAGCTGGTGCTGGGGTATGCCTGCACCAAATTCAAGGTCTTTCTGAGCTTCTGGATACTGCAGCTGCATTCCCAGCTCTCTCACTACAAGCAGCGTAGGGGAACACACAGTTCAGACAGCCAACCCAAACTGACCGAAAGAGTACTTCATTCCATAGCGTGTCATGCTCAATACTTAAGAGGGGAGTGGGCTCGGGAGCCATAGCTCTTTTTACCTCTTTCCTTAACTCTTCTGTTAGCTCCTTAACTCCTTTGCTAACTCCTTTGTTAGCTGCTTTGGTAATTCCTTTCCTTGCTCGTTTGTTCGTAACTTGATGGGTTGGTTGGCTTTCCTGGTCATGCTGTCGCTGATAGGGTTCACTCGGACTCTGCTGCAATTTTTCTCTTGGCTCTCACTACTCAGAACCTGGCTGTGCATGGGTCAGCAGATGGTGAGCCATCATATCATATATTTTCATTTCTATTATTTTAATTACTTATTATTAGTTGTATTGTTATATATTCATTTATATATAAAATATTAACTTACATTCAATTAGTAAATAGATCTTATCTCAATTTTACAAGCTTCCTTCTCTTTTTCCTCCAATTCTCCCACTCTGCTGGAGGACCAGGGCCTAGGTGTGCGAGCAACTTTGTGTTATTTTACTGCTGAACAGAGTTAAACCACGACAGCTAGGAAGGCCAGTATATTCACAGAGAGTGAAGGCCTGTCCAAGGTTTGTTATCATAACAAGGGGATAAACATGGAACAAACTGCCTGTAACAAAAAGCAGTCCAGTGCATCTTAACCCTTGAACATTATTTTTAGGTTCTTCTTACTCTATAAATCATAGCAGATCACATCATACATAAAACCTGAAGTTCTTAAAAGGAGTTCATAATCTGATGACTTCGGAATATGAAAAATTTTAATCAATCTTTATGTACATGTAGAAGAGCAGTAAGTGTATCTAGATTTGCTCCACCTTCAGACAACTGGCCTCAGATAACTGATCTCTACTCTGCCCACATAAGTTAGAAGGTTCCAGTATTGTTTTCTGTCAAATCCAATTTAATGGATGCCACCTTGCAGGACAGACATCTGTATTCCTTTTCTCCCTTTCTTTTTCTCATTAGAATGGGTACCACGTGGAGAAACACCAGTAGTTCTAGTTACCTGTTCCTGTGAAGACTGCCACGCACTCAGTTCGAATTGTATTTGTTGTTGGAAAGGCCAGCCACGAATTACAGACAGTTTCAGCTTGTCTAGTTCTTTAAAAAGTTTCTGAAGTCAAACAGATTCTTTGGAATAAGAATTTCAACATGTTGTACTTCCAGAAAGAAATCTGTTGACCCAGTACATTAAAAGGCTTGATGATAGAGACTTGCACATGAAGTGTGCAGTTTCACCCTTTCATTGACATCAGTGTGATGGATTCTTCAAATTCAAAAATACTATTAAGGGATGACTATCTAAAAGCTGTTTAATTTTTGAAGAGTTTACACAAAGGAGGTGTGGATGAATCCTTCACACAGTATCACAATTACTGTGCTATGATTGAACTGTACGAGAAAGTGAGGTAAATGTTATACACTGAATTTATTTATTATAAAATAAATGTTCCTTACCAATACAGTTTCACCATTTTTTCTTTAGATAGAATAAGAAGTCATGTAGACAAAATTTAAAAAATATATGCGGAGGCTTACTAGACATATTCACTAAGAAATGTGAAGGAAGAGAGGAAAAAAATGGTCTCATCACTGACATCACTGTGATATACTTGATCCTGGAAATAGGAAATTCACATTGAGGAAAATATAAATCTTCTATGGAGTACAGAAACTTGATCATCTTAATAGAATTGAGGCAAGTGCAGTTTTAAAAGTACATTGATCGTGGGAGCAGTTGGAGAGTCTAAATTGCTAGCCTTCTAAAGTAGCTGAGAT
>CM050648.1:46821199-46896199 GCA_027574665.1 Rhynochetos jubatus
AATATATGCTAAAATAAGAACTGAACTTCACAGTTCTATTTTTATTTGCATCTCATCATGTACCAAGAGCAGTTGTAGGTTTTAAAAGGGTTATAAAGTCACACTGGAATTGATCAGAATTATGTGCATATCTCTTTGAATGATTTGTTGCTAATGAGAGGACAGTTGAGCATTGTGCAAACAGATCAGGACTGATGGTAGGTTTCCTAAATTTTGCATAGATGCCGATATTAGAAAACTTCATGGTACCTTCTTGAAATTTGGGTTACCACACTGCATTCTCGGTATGTTCTACCCCTATGGTAGAGTTGTATGACTTGTGCAAAAACTGTAACATGTATGTAGTGTTCAAGAAAGCGTTATGCTACTATTGCAGAGGATTTTTGATATTAGTTGATCTTTCAAAAACAAAAGGAGTTTTGGGAGGCAAGGATGTTATTTGCCTGTAGTAGTGTTTATGAGTATATGGCTTTTAGGCTTTACTACTCACTCCTACTCCCTTCCCTCAAAGATAGCTGTTTTCCTCAGGTGTTAGTGGAAAAGAACTGGGGACAAGAGGTGTATGGGGATTTTTATGTGATACCATGCTAAATAATGCTATGCATTAAGCTTTTCTTGTAAGTTCACGACATGTAATGATCCCTCAACTGTATAGATTTTCAAAACCAATATACTCTCTGAATTACAAATAATTGCTGTCCTTTCTCAGAAGCTCACATAAAGTGAACTGAAATGATACCACTGAAATGCGGAGAAAAACCAATGGGTGTATTTTCAATGGTCAAATTAAAATATGAGATAACAGCAAGAAGATTTTGAAAATAGGAAAGCTGAGTAGATCATCTTCAATAGGTCATGTAGATAGCACTACGATAAATTAGTGGACTTTGAATGACGTGAGGAATGAGAATTACACAACTCCTTCACTATACTGAAAACAATGAACAAATAGGTTATAATTAATTTTCTTATTAAATTTTTGCCATGTCATTGTTTTGATATGATATGAATATAAAACATATTTTTCTTATATATTTGCACAATAATTGCATTTAGTAGAAATAATGTTAAGACAAGCATATAATAACCCATGTGTCTAAAAGTATTATCTTCAGACAACAGTCAAAAAAAATATAGCTTATCCCCAAGATTTTTTGGCACTTTTCTTTGGCTGTTATGTGCAGTCTGTCCTGTGTTATCATGTATATTATGTCCCCAAATACATTGTATTTCAGATATTAAAGGTTGTAACCGTTGTTCTGAATTTGAAAAAAATCTTGTGATCTGTCATAACAGAAGACAAAGTTTTAATTTCATGCCCAAGTATTCCTTTAATTTCATGCCCAAGGTTCCCTTTTTCTCACATTTTAATTAGTCTGACCTCCTCACCTGTCGTGGCTACATAATATTGACTCCTCAGCAGCACATTTTATGTGCATCACATCCTGTGTCAACTCTGGGAATGATTATCATTCCACAAGCATGAGAGATGTTCATTACCTGTATCCTCTGTCATCAGTTGTTAGGTGGCCAAGTATCAGAAATCTATTATGCTCCGCTTTTTATAGATAATGTAGTGTACTGAGACCTCTTCTCTTACTTGTGGGAGGGAGGTGACATGAGATTTTGACCATTCACCGTTAGAAACGGACTTTGAAGTAACTGCACTGTAGTGCTGAGCATTCTAGTATTTTGATGATCAGTCTTTCCTCCAGAGGGAACGGGAGCACCTAATGTGCAAGAGGAGCAACCGGATGGGTCAGTATCTTGATAAAGGATATTGAGTTTGTACAGAGGCCAAAGAAGCAGATCTTGCTCTGGTCCTGATCCACTGTGAAACAGGGTTTGTTTCAACTATCCTTATTGAGGGACAAAGGAGAAGCTTTCTGTTTTGATAGCTGGAGGAACTGAGAATAACATGACTATTTTGATCTTGAACCCACAGATGAAAGCATTCATACTTAGGTACAGTATGAATGGCTATTCTCTTTTTAATTATAGTAGTACAAAGCATGCCAGTAAAGTCTTTTCCCCCTGACACGTAGAAGAAATAGTTCTTCCAAAGTCAGCAAAGTCTGGCTCCTGCTGCAGTAGAGTCACGTGTGGCAGTTCCCTGATAAGGAGTGAGGGGATAAACGCTCAGACCTTTATCACTCATGTACCACAGCTGATGTTCTTTCCAGATAGCAAGAGGCCATCCTACCCCTTTTCTTGATTCCTGACTTTCTCTTTAGTCACAGAGTCAGTATGTCTGTTTACCTTTCCATATGTCACACCTGTAAACTGAGAGTGTTTTCCACTGATATCTAAGGAATTCTTTGCTTTTGTATTAGGAAAACTACATTCTTAAGATGGTGCACAAAATGGTTCATGTTAATTGCTGATGTGGACATGGCCTTCTCTGCATGAGTACATAAACTGAATATGAAGCATGTCAAGGTGTCTCATGAAACCACCCAAATAAAGCCTTTTGCTAAAAAATGCCTCCATTCTTAATGTCTCCTGAAGCTTTATCTATATTCTTATCAACCACTGCAGTAATACTGAGGAAGACTCAAAGCTAATGCAGCATGTGATAGAGTGATTCTATTTGCTTCAAGAACTCAGCAACTGCTCCTGTGATGATTGTGGATATGGGAACTTACTGCTTGGAGCATTCACATTATGAATACGTACATCACTCACAGATAGAAAAAGGTACCACTTCCTGATCACTGAAGTTCTTCAGCTTTTGTAATCCACATATAAATTATTCTCATCCTTACATCCTTCCTTTCCTATCCTTGAACAACCTCCTTTTCTTTGGTGGGATTTTGTAGTAGAGGAGGAAATGACATTGTGTGTAGCTCCCTTTGTTTTGCCCATTTATGTGCTGAACATGATCTCATGATACTGAGAGAGAAATCTTCTGTAGTCATAAGGGACAGCACATCCATACACAGACAAGGGTAAAAATACATTTAGAAGGTATTTCTCAAAAAACTTTACTTGCTGATAGTTGCCTTTTTTTATCCTGTTTTTGGTTCTGAGGTTATTTGTAGACCATACTGGTTTGTGCTTTTAGGCTGACATTCATAAAACTCAGTTTTGGCTTATCCAAAACATGACGATGTAGTTTCTTTCTCAGTGGCCATGCCTGTGGCTTCAGTTGTGATATCTACATGTGAAACTACAAGAATGAGCAAATTAGACTGGGTTAACATTTATGTGTAGAACAAATAAAACTGCTGTACCATTACTAGAGAAAATGACAGTTCTGAAATGAAGGAGCAATGCTAAAAACCAAAACAACTGCAGAAAACCAGGAACTTTGGTATCAGAAGAAACAGCTTTCTTTAGAATTATTGTATCATGATTACATCTAAATACATCCACAGTCCAATGACAGTTAGTTTGAACAGGCTTTTTATTATATGAATGCTTTCTATAATATATTATAAACATTATATATTTAAAGTTATACATTATCTACAGCAACAATAATAAAATATACCTCATTAAATAATTTCTAAGCTGCTGTTTGGTGAGATATATTATTAAAAACATCGAAAGACTGTCTGTAGCATGTTATAGTTACTTGCTTAGAAGATATGTTAAATACCCATGTTTACTATTTCATGCAGAAAATGTCAGATTTCACACATCTGTTGAGCTGGTAGGATTCTGTGAAATTCTGATGAGAAAAAATAGCTACACTCAGTTTAGAATATTTGCCATAGTTGTCCTTGTTTGTTTATGAGAGTTACTGTAAAATGTTATTCTGATTTGAAAAGTTCCAGTGAATATACTTTTACCATTATGTGGGAAAGTGTATTTCTTTTCTGAGCATTACCAGTTTTTTGAAATGAGTGTTTAATAAGAAGCCTCACTATTAATTCTTTAACAATCCCATGTAAATAGTTTGCATAAAATGTTGCAATTTACATAAACTATTCTTATATTTTCATTTTACACAGTTACTGCACTGGATTTTATGAGACCATTTATGATTTGAAGTTTGGCTTCTCTGAGGCTTCATTTAAATGGTGACATATGCAATACAGTGAACAACCCGCAGAAGTTGTTATAATCTTCTGCGTCCTAATGTTTGTTCTCTGATACCGGTATTTCTCGGCTCTTTTTTCTCCAGTCAATGATGTCTTTACTTGCAGTGGCCAATGATAAATGTGTTTTTAAAGATTACTTACCATGAAGCTTGACCATGTTCTACCTTAGGTTTGACATTACCAAGCAGGGAAATCCTTGACATCGTTTTTTTAGCATTGCACTTCACGGTGGGCAATACGCACATGCAGGCACTTTTAAGGACATTGATCCCTTTTTATATCTTTGCTTTGTTTCTAAAAGTTAACGTCTGCACACTGGCCTCAGAATTCTTACACCGAAGGCAGGCAGAGTCTCCAGCATACAGTGGCTAGACTCAAAACCTGTTGGATTCTCCTTTGTTGGACTCCCAACCATCTCATGTTTCTGGGCACTCTGTACATCTTGCTATCATTATGCAATTGGTCTGACTTGTGTGTGTTGCGTCATTTCTGCTGTTTATATGTTGGGGTTTATCGTAACATTTATGTTGTAGGTTTTAGACAGCGAGAGTTTGCAGAAAAAGATAGATCTTAGATTTCACCTTAAAGAGAAGAACTAGAAGGAACACTCCTACTCTCTCTGTTTCATAAACAAGGAATTTCTGCCAATGACTCTCTGTAGGGTAGGGAAATGAGAATAAGATGCTCTCTCAGGTTCCCACTTAGCAAGATTTTAAAATGGTAGAGCGAACATAATTGTACAGGCAGCCACAATATTGCATTGGCAGAGAGCTGAACTGTGTTCTTGATCTATATTACCTAGAATGCAGTCCTGTTGTAACTGAATAACTGAGGTTCTGGTGTTCTATTATATTATAGTCATAATATATTCTATGTTTAAAATTTAAGTTCCTTAATATTTAAGGGTACAGGATACTTCTGCGGTTTTTATTGAGAAAGGTGATAGGCTGGACACAAAAAGTAATTACTTTTAAAACTGTCCATTAAAAAAAAATATTTTGTTCAATTTTTCATATGTTTTGGTTTGTTTGGTGAAGCTTTTCTAAACTGCCTTATTCAAAAATTTAAAACAGTTTATTCTAACTGGGGAAGAGAGGGGTGGAGATACATTCTCTGTGATTCAAAAAATCTAGAAAAAATGAGGTAAGGAGAACAGGTTTTTTCTGCTCTCTCTTGAAATGAAAGTGAACCTGGAAATGATAGTGAACCTTTCTTCATTGGAAAACATTTTAAAAAATCTTTTAAGGAAGTTTATCCATTAGAAATATATCAGTAAGTACTTTAAAAGGCAAAATATCTCAATATTGCCTATATAAATAATCAAAGTAGGGGAATTTCATAAACATAAATCTAGAAACTGAACTTTTACTATGGATGTTTGAATGGACATGACTACAAAGCATGCAGCGGTCAAAAAAATTTAAATGAGGAAGACCACTGGGTGTCAGTCATGTGCATTATCACTATGGCAAAGTTTACGGAAGCCAAATGGCTTTTCAGTGGACCCAAAGGTGTAACTGAGATTAGCAAAAATGTGTTTATACAAAGTTTTATATTGAACATTACCTCAGTACAAAATATCAGTTATTACCATCAAGGGATTAGTTAGTGGTATTAACTTTTCAAATACTTATAAAAATGTCTAGATGAAAATCTGAAAGCTGATCCTTCTAACTGTGTGGAAATTGAAATGACCAAATTTGCAAAGCCAGGATTGAATGCTAATTTTTTTATGGTTGGCTACAGTGTTTGTGAAAATAAAATATATTATTCTGAAAAATCCAGGCTATTTTCTGTTTCATTTAATGAAGCAACAAAAAAATCTTTAAATTCATAATTAATTTAATAAAAGGTTGGCAAAATTATCCCTTGAATCTCTATTTGCACCTTTCTGTCACTGCAGAGGAACTGTAATCATATGGGAAGAATGTGTAGGTAGTAGATACTGTGTTGAATATCACTGCTTACTTTTTGACACCTTTCTCACTTTATTTTACAGCTATACAATTGAAAGAACATTTGTTTTTGCATTAACATCTGAATAAGGAGGTTTATTATTTATTTGCTTCATCTACTCTGCATAGTGCCATTAATCCAAAAATATTAGTCTTTGTAATGGCAAAAAGAGTGTATGTAATGACCTTACTGTGAGTAATTAGCCTTTTCCCCTAGTGATGCAGAATTGTCCATCCCTAAATATATAAGAAAACTAAGAGTATTTATAAATCTTTAAGTGGTTATAAAGAAATGAAGAAATTGACATTCCCATGCAGTTTCTTCTTTCCCAGAATAGCATTGCAAGTGAAGTTCTCTCTCATAAGATGCTCTAAAAATATTGACAGGTATATATAATCAAGCTGTGGTGATATAGATAAAAAATTAATGATGCAATAATAGGCAAATAAGTTTGTATTTAACGATCTAAAACTTTGCTATGGAGAAACAAATAATGAAATCGTAAACTCTTTCTTTTCACAGAAAGCATATGAATTTAAGGTATGGTGGAGGATGTAGGTTTGGAGTTGTTCTTCATTTTATGTAATTTCAAATCTTTTTTACACTTACTTGAGTTTTGATACTGAATTCCATTGTATTTATAGATTGACTTTATTCCAAACAAGCAGCTTTTACTTCTCCTGAAATAAAAACTTTCTGTATGGAAAAGTCTGCAACAATGAACCTAAATTCTGTGTTAAGGTTTTAGAGTATAAAACATACTTTGAAGGAAAATTGTTATGTTTCTCATTGCCACATTATTCTCAATGAACACAAATGTTGGCTTTAAAGCAAATGTATTGTTCAAACAATTGTAAGCACCTGTTGTGATACAGAGGCATTTTGCTACAAACTGCATAGCTCTGACAATTTTGATTTTTATCTTTTAATGATTGATGTTTTCTTCCATTAGCATTCAGAACCAATGGATCTGATGAAATCCTCTTCAATCAATCCCTGATTTACTTACTGGCACTGTTTATCATAACAATTATTTCCAATTAACTTGTAATGAAATCTCTTAAAGTTACTTTCCTACAGTTAGCATCAACCCCAAGATGTGTTTACTTTTCTTTTGTTTTCTTTAGTCTGTTGTCATTCACATTTTTTGCAACAGCAGTGTTATTTATTCAATTTCCTTTCATCTTTGAACTTTCACTTGTGTTCTACTTGCTTTAATACTTTTTTATTTTATTTTGCACTCCATGGAGTCACTAATTTGCTCTTATGCTTTCTGAAGTTCCTGACACCACTGGTGGAGTCAGTGACCCCTACTACCTGAAAGCGCCATGCTTGTACTTCCAGTTCGGTGCTTTGACACAAATCTATTTCCGTGGTATCAAGAAAGACAAAGGCTGTGAGTTTCTTCAGTGACATACCCAAGTTGCTGCCAGCAGATCGGTGCTGGGCCCTAACACAATCGTGGCACCAGACATCATGAAGATCTGTCTTCATCAGTTCATTTTCCTTATCTTCTAACACACTTCCCATTCTTCCATGTGCTTCCCAACACAATTTTACATTTTTTTTCAGGAACAATTAGAGAGAATTACCAAGACCTTGAGACTGACCTCATATTGGTTCAAGATTTAGGGACTTTCCTTTCTCCTGCATGTCCCTTGAATTTGCCTGTGCATATGGCATACATGATTATCATGTCTAAGCAGCTTAAAATTCTGGTTTTGAAGATGAAAACAGAAAATATTCGGTCACTTTCCAAAGATTTTGAATAATGCTTTTCTCCTTCTGAACATTTATGATCATGACTGATCACAAAATCAAAGTAGAGCAAAATTTTAGGTTTAGGCAAAGCTCTCTGATCCTTGATTCTTTCAGTAAGAAGAATGCATTTGTCTCTTATCCCCACAAAACTAGTTAATTGTCAAGCAGTACTACTAATGTACATTTCTGTTCAGCAGGGCAGGGACAAACATTTCAAACTTTTGATAGACATGAGAAAGATACTTAAGTCTTTATGTTCTGAAAGATAACTAGTTCTTCTAGTTCAAAACATGTTTAAATGTAGCTGTTGCCAGACCCGGTAATGCAGCATATGCAAAAATCTCTGGAGTTTCATTGAAACCATTAGAACAAGAATTCCAGACCAACCACTTCTTGACTTTCAAAGACGTTGGACTCCACAAACCAAAAGTTTCCTCCCTGTAATCTGGGCTTGTAGACTATAGATAAAGACAAAAGGCTTAATCAGTTGTGAGGTCTGTTCAAATCTTTCTTTAACAGTAATCAATTTAGCACACTGCTATTTAGCCAAAGACATTTATGGTTCTCTTACAGGTGTTTTGTTCACAGGTTGGGTCCCCAGGATTTTGTCAGTAGCAGCAGGTCATCACAAGGTAGACTGCTCATGTGCTACAATTCGGAGGTAAACTCTTTCATGGGAATGAACCCAACTAGATACTTACTATTTTTCTCTCACATCTGAAAAATCAGTATCACAACAGACCCTGTAGAATGGACTGTTGCCTGACCTTGCAGCTTGTCTCTGTTTTACCAGTTCAGGCCTTTGGATTGGTAAAACCTTTCTTTCTCCAAGATTTATGTCTTTACTTCATTGCTGGAGCAATAGTAAAGAGTACATCAACATAAAATAATCTTAGAGCATTCAGAGCTTATCCTACAACCGCAGCCTCTTTTTAGTGTCAATAAAATTTAGTTCATGTGCTAAAAATAAGTTTGAGGGGGTCAAGAATATTCCATACATAAAGACGATATATGAAAAACAAAAAATACGTTTAAGCTTTGGCTTACATGAATAATAGTATCCCAAAAGGTATTATATGCTGTTTGTTTTGGAATACTTGTAATGTTAGAGCAGACAAGTCTGTGCTTATATTTGCTGATATTATTTTAGTAGCTTTATTATTTTGGTAGCATTTTTTTCATTATTATTTTAGCAGCATTGATTGTTTCTGTAACACGCCATCCACAGAGATTTTCTCCGAAACGTTTAATGTATATCTGGTTTTATTTCCCATATTAATCCTCCACTTGAGTCCTTATAAGAATTAAACTTCTTTTTTTAAAAAAAAACTGTTGAAACTGCCTTTTGGAGTGCTGTGTTATCTGTGCAAGGCTACTTGTAGTTATTGTTACTTTAGAATGCAGATAGGAAAAATGCAGTCTGTCAGAAAACATTTTACACTGTATTCCTACTGAAAGAGTAATTAATTTGTTCCAAATGGTCTCTAGAAAATTATTTTAAAATATGTTTTCTCGCTTCCCTGTGTCATCCTGTGTGTATACTTTAATGTGTGTTTTCTAAAATTCCTCCCAAACCTAATAAAGCAAAATTCACGCAATCAACCTAATAGGATAAAAGGATGTTGTCTTTCACATGAAAAGTTAGTTTCAGTAACTCTTGGCTGATTGTTTCTTTTGGGGGTTGTTTTTGATTTTGGTTATTTTTTTTTCTTTGGCTGCAGATACAGGGGAAGACCCGTTTCAGCTCAGAGACCATCAAAATCTGTATTAGATCAGTATGTAATATCAACAACGTAAATCCCCTGACTCATGTTAGAGCTTGTTCAAGCGGGGCTCAGCTGTTTCCACTGTGTACCTTAAAAGGGTTGCAGTTCCAGAGATTTACTGACTGGTTGCGTGATCCTTGGTGCATAAATTACCAAGCGTCAAATGCTCATGGCAGCATCAACAGAAGATCCCAAGTAAGGAGGGTGAATCAGTGATTTATATCAGCTCAAATCACGTTGAGCTTCTGTGACTTGTACAGCCCAAACTATTTGCTAATAAGCATCAGTTGCATCAATCGATCCTCAGAGAGGGGGGGAAAAACCTAACACCTCATGCTTGCTTTACAGTAACTTCCTTTTCTGTAGCTGCGGGACTTGTCAACTGTATTACAATGACTTTGTAGTACTTGGATCTCCATCCTCTTTATGCCCTGGGAAGGGACACATATGATGTGTAACAGATGCTACTGGAATAACGTTGCTAAACTCCTCTGGGGAAGCTCTATGGAGTGGGACGGGCAGACCACATGAACACAGTAATTTTAAGATGTTATTTCTTATGTTGCCATTCATATTATGAACAGGATATTTTATGCCTACAAAAGAAACAGTCATTCCTGCCTGGGGAAACCAATTTCATTCCTCACAACATCAAGTTTAAGTAGTATAACCAATTAATATAGATCCTTTAATAATTAGTTTATTGTGCTGATGCACCCGATTGTCAAAATCAATTGTTCTTGCCTTTCGAATAAAACACTGCTGTCAGAATGACCATTTGAAATGACGATTGACCTTGTAAACCAGAGATTTATATCATATTTATGGGTATATCATTATGTGGACAAAATAATTGATCCTAAGATTTGTCTCTTTACAAAGTTTTGTAACACAAACATGGAACCATAAAATAATTCTTGTATCACTTGCAAGATAAAGTGATGGGTATTGGTGTACATAAAAGGATGGAAGAATAACAGGAATCAAATTTTCTCTGTGCTGCAGACAGCAAGTATCCCTTGCATCTCTGTTACAGTCATGGCTAGGTTAGTGGTGATCTCTGTTTGCAGCCTAAAGGGGCTGAAGTTTAGTTGTGTTGCATTAATGTGTTAATGTGTTGCATTACATTGCATCTGCCTAGTTAAGCAGCCGCTGGGCTAACACTTTGTTGATAGTTTTGAGGAGGGCTTTTGGTGGTGTTTTGGGGTTTTTTTTTTTGCTTCCACATATTTTATTATGTCAGTATGAATTTGTATTATAGCAGACAGGAACTGCACTTGAAATGTGTTCAGCAAACACGCAAAAAAGTGTTCCAGTTTCCTGCTGCTCCAGGAAAACAAAGACACATCCTAGGCTGCTGCTCTGAATAACTGAACATAAAGAGAAAAAAGTATATGTGTGGAATCAGGTAGAAATTTCCTCTAGCTGTGTATTCTGCCTCTGATGATAGCAAATGTCCAGGTAGGGTATAACAACAGGACAAGCTTGCTGTAATATTTCTCCAGAATAATCACCTGTTTCTGATCTCTTGATCCCAAATTTATTTTTTATTTAATAAACCTCAGCGGATATTTTCTCCTAGAAATTCTATGTGCCTTTTAAATATCTGCAAATTTTTGACACTCATAAGAATTGACACACCTCAGTTACACATAAGGCAAAGAAATATCTTCTTTCATTTGTTTTTAATATGGCCTTTGCTAGTTTCACTTGATTTCTCTACTCTGCAACTCAAGTTTCATATCATGTGAGAACCTCCAAGAAATTCCCCTGAATTATACCTTTTTCCCACTGAAGTAATGACATTGGAATGTAGAAATGTAGAAAATGTCTCCCCATATTTCAGACGTCACTTCGAGAATGTTTGAGGAAGTCAAACGTACCTGTAAACAAAGACTGATGTACCAGAAGTCTTTGATTTCAAGTTTTGCTTAAGAGCAAAAGAACAAGCACATGAATTGTGGTGCTTCTTATCAGTTTGCAAGTCTACAAATGCAGAAGTTTGTGTGCCAGAGATAGAACAAAAGTCTGGATTGCATACTTAAATATCTGACAATCACTTTTGAGATTCTGATTTCCTAGAACAGGAGAAAGAGGTGTAGTGTATATTCAAGTGTATATTCTAGCACGTTTGGTCACAGTTTGACCATTCCTCTCTTTCATAAAGTGCTCTTAAAGACCCTTCCTTGCCTACACTACGTAGAAATGTCAATGAGTGACAATCAGGTATTTAAAGGATGTATGGGATTTGCTTTCTTAGCTCATCTTTCAGAGGAGTGAATTAGAGAAAAAGAACCGTTTCACTTTATTTGTCTCAGCTGACATGAGCTATACAGTGAAGCAATTTTTGGGACTGGGCAATTAGTATATCTGCTCATATAAACATAGCCACTGAGTCTTATAAAATCTGGAGAAGGCTCTTTTCCTTGGTATGTTATTCTTTGACAAAATGTCTGGAGCATTTAAAATTATACAAAATATTATGACTACTCTTTTTGTACTCAGATATCTATATTGGTAAAAATGACTATATTGATGCTCATATTCTACAGCCAAACATTTCTTTAATTTTCTCACAGTCCTTACACATGTGGAAGTACTGCAGTGCTGAAAACATTCCTTATTTGCAGGTTTTGAATGCTAACATATTAACATCAGGCACTGGCTGTTTGTTAAGGAGGGTATATCAGCCTGAAAACTCGTTTTACCTTGACTCAAAGATTAATAAAGGAGTTAGTCACATCTTCTTCACTAAATTTTAGATATATCTTTTTATACTTTGAGATTTCTGAAAGACACACAGCATTTTACTATTGTAATGATGTATGGAGTGACAGTTCTGTACAGGAAGAATTTTTTTATCTGGTTGCATAACTGCAGCATGTTTCCAGTCAGAGTTTTCAGAAATTATGTGTAAATACAGATACAAAAGTGGATATATCTTGACTGAGACATTGAACAGAAAAAAGAGTAAAATCATTGCTAATATGTTAACTGTCCTGGGAACTCCCAAAATTCAAGTAGCTCCAAGGGATAGCTAGGAACCTGTTCAGGCATGCTGCTATTTCCCCAGGATAGTTTTGAATTTAAAAGGTGATAACCTAAATTACACACTTGGGAACAGATTCAGAAAACATATGGATTCTTCAACATTATCACTGTGACCCCAGAAGGACTTAGACTTTAGTAGTCCACTAATTCACAGGATGTTTTTAGACACACGGGAGATACTAAAGCAAGGTTTGATTTTTACCAAAGTCCCCTAGCCTTCCTGGGTTCTGAAAAAACTTGTAGCTATGATGTATGGCTAGTATGTTTGTTGTTTCAGAAGTGTTTCCAATATGTATTTATCTTGCCCTTCCAAACAGAGCTTGGGGGGTAGCAGCAACAGGGTCTGGTACTTCTAGGATTCACATATAAATGTTGGCTTGAACCTTCAACCAGTGATCTGGGAAAATTAATCTAAATTCCTTTATGTTAAAAATCTATTTTTCTTACCTCAGACATACATCTTTTGGCAGAAAAAGTAGTCTGTTGAGAGAGGGAAGACCAGCAGGAGGGTATACAGAATATCATGCAATATTCTTTTAAAAATAAAACCCAAATTATTTACGATTCTTTTCTTTAGATTCTTTAGCTAGGACAGGTGGTTGCTCCCCACCGCCTGTGTGGGAATTTCACTCACAGTTTGGGACCCTCAAGTCAGAGGGCTGCCCTTGCTCCTGCTGGATCGACAGGCTTCAATCAGGGAGCAGCTCCAACTGCTCTAGCTGTTCTGCTAGCTCTGGTCTCCTATAGCTCATGATTGCAAATAGTCCTTTAGTCTAAACTGGACTCTTAATCAGACTCTTCTACATCTAAAAGACTATATCAGACTATAACTTTTGCATTACAAGACTTTAGGCTGCCTTAGATTAGGGCAGCCACTCATCACATCATTGACATTTGTGCTTAATTAGTTGGCCCAGGCTTCTACACACTCACAACTGTAGACTCTCCTGCACTCCACTTTATAATGTTCCTGTGTTTTTAACAGAAATACCTCCTAAATACAACAGGTATCAACATAAATTAATTTAGTGAGTTTCAAGGTTGGTTGTTGGGTTGATTTTTTTTTTTTTTTTTTTGCATCTCTCGTTTGTTATCACTAATATGGCTATGGCTAATGTTATCACTAGCCATGATGTTTTAAAAATGTAATTTAAAGATGCACATTTAAAATGTATTTGAAGGAATACTACGAAATGTGGAAATCAGCCATCCTGTTTCATAATTATGAAATTAAAAGAAATTCTAAAGGTCAAAAGACCCTGAAATTTCAATATTAAACTAACTCGATGGGTACAAGTCTACCTGGGCTCCCCTTCCCACAAGTGCTTTTTAATGGAAAAATAATGAAAATTAAAATAAAATTCCCTGTCAAAAATCAAATTAAAAAGAAATTAAATCAGATTGTATGTTTGTAACCTAGATAAAATACCTTAGAAAATTATGTGACTGTTGCAAAATAATGCATTATAATCAAAGGAAGTTCAGTCAAAATCAGATTTAAAAAGTAGAAATTTTTCTTACTACAGAGCATACATTCCAAACTTCACCTGATAGCAAGCTGTGAGAGTCAAAATTTGTATTAGTCTTTAAAATCAAGTTAATCAAATTGGAAACATTAAAATTATTAAGAAAATACGTATCTTGTTGTGTCAGTTTCACAAATAGGTTGGAAAATGCAAGTAACGTGGGTGAAGGATTTGAGGTATGCTCTGACAGCTAAGATGATAATTTCTATGCAGAAAGATCTCATGTGGTAAGGTAGAGAATGTAGCCTTTTTAGTAGTTTCTACTGCAACTATTTACGATGTCATTTTCTGTACAAATCGTCTATTAGTAACATTTACTTTGGTATAGATATATTCAGCAAAATCCTAACCTCTTGAAATTAATTTGCAGCTTTTGCATTTGTTTCATTGAGACCATAATCTTGTCATATATATTTTGCAGATGTTCATAAGTGAATAAGTCAGGGAACTTGTGGAAGTGACCTATAATATTATTTTTAGGGAGGTATTTTGCAGTACGAGTAATCAATTACTTTTCTCTTTAGGCTGCTCTGGAGCAAATCATTAAAGAAAATCTGTGGTTAGCTCAAGAATATCAAATCTTTCAGAACTACTACTTGAACTGTAAAGAAGACCTCACAGAACTCTGTGGCAATAGAATCAGGGTGGGAGATGCTGTTAGAGATCATCAGCAGGTAAAGTGCTAATATCATTCATGTAATTAATCTTATCTCTAAAATATATTTGATTAATGCAGCTACTTAATAATAATAGAATACTTGCTAGTAATACCTATCACCTGAATTCTTTTTTTTTTTTTTTTTTTGTTATTTTTACACAACAGTTCATATAAAGTATTCAAAATTCATTGCTCATGCATTCCACATTTTCACTGGAAATGTATTTATTTTTTGTATATAAATAAGTTATGCAGTAATTAAAATGTACCAAATCATTCTCCATAAACCACTTTTTCTAGCAAACTTTACAATAGCTGAAGTCAGACTATGCAATCTTTTAATTTAGAAAACAGTCAAATGAAAACAAAAAGTGGTAAAATCCAGTTTGAAGAACTTCTCTGATGGAGCTATAGTGGCCAAGTGTAATGCTTTATTGACTAATCACTTACATTTGAAAGGATTTTTTTTTTTTTTTTTATATATAACAAGTGAAACTTGTGGAACCTGAGTCAAGTGATGTTGTAACACTGTTTTGTGGAAATGTAATGCCAATTCACAGAAAAAGTAATTTCTGTTTGTTTCCTTTGTATTTATAGATAGTTCTCAAAATACAAGCCTATCAGCACCAACTGTAATCAATTAAAAAACATTGTTTAGATGTTTTAGGTTATTACTTTCTTGTCTTTCACATCTATATTTCTGAAATTTAATATGCCTTTACATTGCCATGCTCACAGATCTTAAGTTCCTATCAACAATTTCAAGTAAGAATCTTCATTAACTCAGGTCTTTTATGCAGGAGCTAGCTCCTGATACATTGATATTTTAGTCAGTTCTCTAAAAGTACAGTGTAGAAGTCTTCAAATAAATAAATTAGATGCAAAATTCAGATTATTTGCTACTACTTTACTCTTATCAATCCATTTTATGTCTTATACCCATATCTTCATCCATTACTCATTTCCTCATATACTACCTCAGTTAATCTCTGATTTCACAATTCAGTGTGTTCAGTTTGTTCCTGACACATATAAATAAGAAAATCCCTTCCAAAATATTCTTGTTAACTGCATAGCTCTTCTATATTTCAAGAACAAAACTGGTTTTAAGTCATATAATCTTAGGGATAACTGTATTTGGAGAAGAAGTTGGATATTTAAAACATAAAAAGTCAAAGAAATTATTGCTTATCTTTCTTCACCAAGTGAGTGTCAATTATCTTCTGTCAATATGATAGCAGGGCCAATGCTATGAATGTTGAAATATTTTCTTAAAAGGACTGGATTCTAGAAGGAATTTAAAGTATTTTTTTCTGAAGGCAGAATTAGGGCATACTCTCTTCAAGACTCTCTACAGAAAAATACATTTATGTTACGTTATCATCTAGACCTTTTATTTCCTTAGATGTAAATATCTGTCTGCTACATTCTCAGAATTTGATAGTTCTTGGTAATATTTGTGGAACAGATTTCCCACTCAATAGTTTACCTCTTCTGGACATAGTATGGATGATATTATCATGCATCTCAGTGATGTAGTCTGGAAGCAAAGAAAATTGCAAATGAGTTGACATATATTATTGCTTTTTTCCTTCTCAATTTGAATACAATAAAATAAACATAGTAAAATATAGCAAAATAGCAATGTAATACCAACAGGATCTAGTGTTCATCAGCAGTGCTATATAATCATTTGTTTGGCTTTTAAAAACCTTGTTTATGAAGAAAATGGTTATGAGCATGATGTTATTCTATAGGAGCTCAAAATCAGCCTTACAATGCATATACCTAGCTTGTGTTAGAAAACAGTGATGGCAACGTTTAGATTTTCTGACAGTCCTCTGTGCCTTCAGCTGTGGTACATGTATGAAGAAGAGAAAATCTATTCATAATATTAATTTCAGGATTACAGAGACAAGATTTGCTTTTTGATAACTTTTCTGTTTGTTAAACTAATAACTGGTCCAACTATTAAACCAAAGTATTTCTACCATTATGACATAAAGGAAATATTTAGAAATTATGACAGAAGAAAAAGCCGCATTGGTTACATACAGCACAGATAGAAGGAAGCTGTATTTTCTTCTTAGGTTTTTGCTAATAAGTGAATTACAACTGCAAGAGAAAATCAGTTCTGGAGGAGTGTCAAAATAATGTTTTTTCTAGCTACTGCACTATATATATGCATTACAGTGACATGAACATTCAAGAAAAAGAAGGCATGTTCATCCTTCCCTAAATCCTGAGAACTTTTTTCCCTGTATACGGTTTCTCAGAATTGAAAGCCAATTCTTACAAATACTAATGTAAAAGGGGAATTCCTACTTCTCTTTTTCTTTTTTCTTTTTTTTATAATAATTTTATGTGGATAGTAGTAACTGCTCTAACTAATGCAGTAGGTTTGCCTTGGGATCCTAAGTATCTGCTTTGTTCAGCCCCAGAAAATGTTCCATCTTGATGATGGGTGAAATAACGCTGTGGTAAGATGAAGTGTTTTATCAAGGCTTTGTAAGCTTTGCACTGAGGAAGGTGCCCTTACAGAGTAGAAGGGATATACATTGCTGAATAGAGGGGTTGTGCCCATAGAAAGCACTAGAACCTTCTGCATAGGGAATAGAAAGACATGCTCTGGGGAGGAGATGAGTGTTTTCTTCATTTTGCTATACACATGAGGTGGACAAGAGGATTTCCTCTCCTGCTGTTATTTTCTGGAAGTTAGTAACTTCTCGTCTGGATATTTAAGGAGATCCTAGCCTGCTATAACAGATAGTAACCTGGCAGATAACACAGATGCAAGTTTCAGATTTCCTGTGAACGAGAAAATCATCCTAGCTTTAATAAATTCCTGTTATTAATGAAGTTATTCTATAATGCTGGTAGCATGATGCTTGTGTGTGTGTGTAATTCTATTTCAGCTTTTGTCTTCTTAAGCCTTTCCCATTACTATATTATAAATTCTTCAATTCTAACTAATTCCATGAGAATTTATGTTTTTGTTAACTTTCTGAAATCAAAAAGCCAGGTGAGGATCTCATCTTTAACTAAGAAGAGTTGAAACTTCTAAAGTCCTTTTTTTGTGAAAGATGTTTCAAAAAGCGATTCCAGTGAACTCTCAAGGATCAAAAACCAGAGAACATTTAAAAAAGAGTCCCAAGAGCCTCTGTGGAGATCAGTGGGAGTTATCCTGAAGAACAGAGAGTTAAAGGGTGGTGGTGGGGATAAGGATAATGGGAAGAAGCTTCAGAGAAGAAAGGACGGAAAGCTCTATAGGAAAGAGTGAATACCAAAGGAAGTATCAGAGAATGTACAGGGAAGACAAAACTTCCATAAGTAGAAAAATGACAGAAGTGAGCAGTCAGAAGAGAGAAATACTCTTGGCTGTCGATAGCATCCAACTGAAGGGAGAAACTTAGCTTAAGTGATCTAAATAGAGAATAAACTTTCTGTGAAGTAGAAAGAAATCTATAATAAGACAAAGGTAAGGGATGATGATTCATTATTTTCAACAAAATTAAAAAAAAAAAAAGAGGGAAAACCTACAGTAAGTTTTTATTAAATTTATAGTGTGTATGTTCCATTAAAAGTTTATTTGTCAAATTGTAAATTAAGATATTTTCTTTGCTTCTGGTATAAACCAGAATATATGTCTGAAAACTAAACTCTTGAATTCAGATATTTAAAAAATTCTGAGATACCATTATGTTCCTTTGAATTATTATAGCTTTTGACATCACATTCAAGCATTTGAGGGTTTAAAAACCATATTCCTATTGTGTGAAAGAGACTTTAGAATCTGCTAATGTTTATTTGTAATTTGGTTTCCAGACAGAATTTTGTAGAGATGTCAAATGACTGCAGAGATGTAACAGCTATATGACTTTGAGATGTTTTGCTTACCTAAATAATTTTATATTTTTCAAAATTTTCATCTAAATATACACTCACTAACACAAAGCATTTATATTTAACCTGATGTTTAATTTGATCAAATATCAGTGCAGTCTGATACTCTTAATTGTCTGTTAGTTTACTCTCTTTGAGAAAGACACTTCCCTCCACAAAGACATTCTTTAATTTTGTTTCTCTCATATGTATCTTCCACTGACCAACGGCAAGTCTGCCATGTTGGACGTGCTAACTTCATTATAGCATGAATCACGCCTTTCCATCTCTTAGAGATGACACTGGAAAAAACTCTGGTGGATTTTGACATTATTGTTAAATACATTCTATTTAGTACTTAATATGTTCTCTGAACATTTGCTTTTGGGGATAGTTAGATTCTTTTTTTGTTTTTATAATGCTTGTAGATGATTGTTTGGTTTTACATGAATAGTTTGATATGGCAAAATCTTGTATATAAAATATCCATAGGTTTGTCTTTATGTGGTAAACTTTCAATAACAAAATCTTGCCTAACACAGCTTCTGCCCTGCAAGCATGTAACAGCAGTTTCTTCTGGAAATCAAAATGGGCTGGTACATTAACACCAGGAATACGATTATGCATGAAGCCCAAATCTAATTATTTACCATATCTTTCTTTTTTACTGAACAATCTTAAAATATCTATTCCATGAGTAAAATTTGATAATTCCAATGTATTGTGCTAACATGTCAATGATTGTACTGTAGATATCAGCATTTGTTCCCATAAAGAAATTGGAGCTGATTCCTGAACACAGAGCTATGAGACATCATTATATGTTAAGAAACCATTTACTTGAATCTGCTCTTAACACAGCAAGTGGCAGTCTTACAAAACTTTGGTAACTGGTTTTGTTCACTGAAGTTCTACATAAAAATAGTCTCTGTGCAAACTATAATTGCTTTAAAATGTAAGTAAAATATTCTTTCTCATATTCATAATCTGCTACCTTCAGGTGGCCACATTATCATAAGAGTTAGGGGGGAGGGGGCCTATTGATGTCTGGGTTTTTTTTTTTTTCACTTTCTGGATAGCTGACATATTATTGCAGTAAAACATATGTAGGGTCAATTCATGCTGAATAGTTATTAGAAACCATGATAACAAAAGTCATTACACTGCAGTTCAGTTTTGACAGTAAAATTTCTGCAACATTATCACAAATCCTCATGCATTAGTGCAATGATCCTTACTATAGTTTCATATTAGAATCAAAAGACTGCTGTAGCATGCTTGATACAAAAAGTCATGCAAGTCAAGTGAAGTTCTTTTATGCTTTTATAGAGAACATATTTTCATGTCTTTCTCATGCATGTGTCTGGCTGAAACCTCTTGGATATTTCTGCCTTTAGTCTATTGCTCATCTGGGATATAAATGCTTGAAAAACAATGTTCCTGTTGTTTGGAAAGACCAAATAGAATATAAAGTCTGTTTGATAATGGACACATGTTAGTTTAGGCAATTAATTCATTCTGATTTTGTTGTTCCCATTCATTGACCCAACTGAAAAAAAAATCTGTTCTCATACAAACAACAACAAAATAATATTTCTGTCTCCAAATTGTTTTTATGCTTAGTCAGTTCACTTACATGGAGATCTTGTATTGCTTCATGTCTTCACAAGACTAGTAGTGAAAGTATGGATAAAATTATGGCAAAAAAATGGCCCCCCATTCCAATTTTCTTACAATTTTTAAGTGAAAAATAATATTGTTAAGGATTCAGTGTGAAAGAAATGAAACTTATCACTATAGAAGAAATATCAGAATTGATATCTGGTTTTAAATTAAATTTTTAAGCAGCTCTCAGAACTGTCTTAATTAGGAACAGAAATGGATAACAGAGCTGACATTTGGGTTTTGCCGGTACAATAAGACTAGATAGTAGCCAGTAAGCAAAAACGTGTAATTTCCAGTATTTTTAACTGAGGTCCTTTCTGTCTTAGATTTCTGACACTACAGTAAATTGACAGAGTAGCCAGTTTCTTATGACAACATGAGGAATAAAATGTATCCTCAGTGAGCTTTTTCTCATGCAAATTTACTAAACTTTCTTTGAGCTAATCATATTTAAACAGTGTAAACATCATGTGAAGGTTATAACTAAATTTGAATCAATAACTCAATGAGTTCAAATGACTTGATCAGAAAACTAATACAACAGGCAGCCAAATCAAATTATTAGTTTGATAGCAAAGGGAAGTTGTTGAGATAATTTATAGAGAAGTAAGACTCCTTTCCATATGTATGGGGCACATCAGTGGCTAGTCAGGTTACAGTTTTGTTGCATAGAATAGAAGCAGTCGCAGAACAGAGGGATGTCTGTAGGGCTTCAGTGTAAGAGCCTACAGTCTCCCCAAAGGTGTCCTATTACAGGAAGGGAAATATCTTTGGCTTTTTTCTAAAAGAAATATATAAACCAGATAAATCATTTAGGAATTTATTTTTAAAATTGGTATTTCTTTGATGCCTGGAGATAAAAGAAGAGAAAAACATGCTTTTTCCCCCTGCATATTTATAGATGTTTTCATGATATTTTCCACCTTTCTGCCTTAGTGCCATCCGTGGTATCAAGACAAACAAAGTGAATCAGAATATTTCAATTAATTGTAACGGCTCAGGTTTCTGACAGTAGATGATCTTTAAATAGTGGGTCATGGATGGCGATGCCCTTACGCGCAGACATTGATTTCACAAAACCAACAAGTTTGACCGTAGATCAAATATTCCTCCAGTGCTTATTGACAGCTGTTGATGCTATGGAGGGTGTGATATCAACTTTTGAATTTAAAGGTATCAGGCCAACAAAAATTAGTTTTTGGAAAATGTCAAGTAATTAAATCAGTAAAGATTTTTTTCATGTGCTGAATTGCTGCATAACTGTAACTTCATTTGGAGGCAAAAGATCAGAGAAACTGTGTGAGCTTAGTTCTTCTACTAGCAGCTTTATACCTTAAAGCATAACCATATTTTTTATTATTTCCCAATAGAATCTACCTTTAACTAAAAAGAATATATTTTTTCTTTTCTTCCCCACATCCATATGCTTCTTCCAGACTCTATTCAGCACAGGCCAAACAGAATAGTAAAAGGCACACCTCTTTTTTAATAACCAAAGTAGAAAGAGATGGACATCGTTAGCACTTCTTCTACTAGACAATTCTTTCTAACATGTACATAAACTTTAATATGCCTGTATGCGCACATTGCCGGGAAGACCTGGTCTGAGGCTGATCAGTCCTCAGTCAGCTGGTGGGTATGATCACTGGTCTTGTTTCATGTATCCATGAAAATGTTGTTTAACTAGGAGACTTAGCTTTGGGTGAGTTTTGCAATGCATTTTCCTTAGGAAGTAAACCTTACCTAAGTCCCAGTGTTCTGAGAGTTTTGTACTGGGAAATCTACTTATGTGTGCTGACATGCCCCCAGTATAGCACTGGCTTGTTCTGTAACACTTTATGGAGATGATAGAATTATTACTGAGTCACAGGTTTATTTAATTAAAAAAAAAAATCAGTGGGCAGAATAGCTTCCGTTATTAAATTCAACACACACACACACCTTCTTTCTTTGAAGTTTTTACTATTTTTCCCTTATTTACATATAAAGTAGCCCGGTTGAATGGTGGCAGAGTAGTAAACAACTTCCTGAGGAGAAGTTCAAAAGTTCACAAGATATCCATATCTTATTTTATGTATTATACATGTTCATTTTTAACCACATGGATTAATAGTTTGAGATTTACATTCTTATTAGCTACATAAATTCACGTTCATTCACATTTACTTCAAATTTACATTAAGAGCATCATTAAGGTCACAGTGTTATAGCTTAATCTTGGAAATACTTTATAAAAATATTTGATGTCAAAATAGCTCGACTTAGCATTCAATAACTGGCCAGAAAAAGTTGCAGCAAACAACCAACAAAATGCTCTAAATTAATAAAAATTATACATTTGCTTTCCTTTTTAGCTCATAAACAATGTTATTAGAATATTTCAGGATTATAAACCACACCTACACTGTAATTCATCCCAAATGCCTTACTAGGGGTATTTATGTTGAAGTCTTATTAGGCCTACATTTTCCATGCTTGTATGCTTGAAAAACTAAAAAATTCTTTATAGTTTAGCATTTAAGATTAACGCACCCTGTTACGCAAACTGTTATTCTAGAAACTGTTAGAAACTTTGTATTGCACCTTCTTCAACCTTTCTGCTCAGAAAGGGCTGAAGTAGCATAAATCAGCAAGAATGGTTTCTGCTAGAATTAGCTGGAAAAAGTTTGACGATACTATTCTCAACTGGCTGTGTTGAAACACAACATCTGTGTATTTATGTGTACTCTGAAGATACGGCTCCAGGACCTCTACTGGAACCAGGGCTTTAGTAGCTGTGCCCAATGGAGCTGAGGCAACTAGCCTTCAGTTTCTAAGGCTGCAGTTTGGGTAACTCCCAAGAACACTTGTCCCAGTGATGCAAACTGTGGCAGACATAGTATTTGAGAAGTTTGAAGACAGCAATCTGCCTGACAGTCATAAACATAGCTTGGAAAGACCTACGGCATGCCAAGTGTCCAGATTTCTTGAGTAACATATTAAATTGTTACAGAGATGGGAAGTCTAGATTTCATAACACTTTTTCATTCTAACAGTCATTATTCTTTTCAGTTTTCATTATTTCCTACAAAGTTAGATCACTTATGAACCTGTTGTAACCCTTGAATCTACCAGACATCTCAGGGAATATATTCCATCATAGAAAATACTGTATGTTGGTATTTCTGGGGAAAAAAAACCCAAGCAACACGTGATATTTCAAGCTTTTGGTTTCACAAATAACTTTTTTTTACATTTTCTTTCAATTTGTAATGGGAAAAAAAAAAAATCCAACCATGTGCTGGCCAGCTCCCCTCTGTAATTTACAGTAATTATCCAATTCATTTACTAGTACTAGAGGATTCTCAAAAGAAGTTTATATGGAAAATGTGCTGGTTTGGGCTGGGAAAGAATTATTTTTCTTCATAGTAGCTAGTAAGGGGCTATGTTTTGGAGGAGTGCTGATAAGAATGTTCTTGTAAAGAAGCTTCTTGAAGCTGGGGGAACAGGGGCAGTATGAGAAACTGAAAACGTCCTTGGGTTAATGTAAGCATTACCTGGCAACAACCAAAATATCCGTGTTATCAATTCTATATAAGCAGCCATCTCAAGGAAACTATTATAGCTGTCAGCAGTCTTTTTTGGTTCAAGTTAGTCCATATAGATAATAGCCCATCTCTTGAAAAAAAGAAAAAAAGCAGGTGGAATTATCATCTCTTGTGTTGAGGATAAGAAATATTATGAAAAGTGACAGAACTGTGGCTACTAGAAGTGTTAATGACTAATCTTAAGATTAACTTAAAAATGAGAGCTGGCTTACATAGAAATTTGAAGTGAGAAAACAGACTCTCTTTATCCTTTGAAAAACAGTGTGGAAAGAAACTGATTCACAGTATGAATCACATCAGCATTCCAAATCAGTCATTTTCCCAAAGACACAGAAAATAGCCTAATACAGATTTGGTTGAAGGCCTCATTAGCATTATGACAACATGGATCGAGATCTTACGAAAAAGAGCCATCTCACAACAAAGAGTAACTACATGGATTATGAGACTCTTGGTATATGTCATACATCAACCTGTTCTGGGATTCAGTGCTCCACTTCAGAGCAATACGCCTTCATTCTGTACCACCAGCCATGGCTTGTTTTGGTGATAGTTTTATCACCATTGTTCATTAAGAGCTGTTCAGCTTCACGTCAGAGCGTAAGGATGAAGGGCTGCCACAGGGTGTGCAAGAATAGCTCGGTGATGTCGATGGGCAACATCTTACCCGTGTTAGATATTGAACTGCCCACCACTGCAAGCATCCATGAAACTGGGAAGGGAACATACTAAAAGCAGATACGCCATTCTGCTCTCTTACCAGTCCTGGAATGATTAATAATGAGATTTAAACAAGTCACTCTTCATAGGAAGAACAGCAGAATCAGGGGGTTGACTTGACAGGAGGCAACAGCTCTTGGAAAGCATTATATTAACAAGCTGGGGGGCACACAGTAAGAGCATAAAGATTTGTCTGGAAGGAAGAGATGAAAAAACCAATATTTTTAGTCATATGTACCTCATCAGCTTTCTGATGAAAATCTCTGACCTAAGAAAACAAGTATAGGTATAAAAGTAAGGTATAAAAGCAGGAAAGAGTTCATTGTGTTACGGTCTCCCAGTCAACAATTTATGATAGTCCTTTTCTTACCATGTGTAAGGTTAGCCGCTAAGACCTTTTAAGTATTACTTTAAAAATGTGGTGGGCCAGTAACATAGGAAATCAGAGATCTAGAGAAAAAAATATTCTGAAAGATGTCTAAAAAATGTGATTTTGAAGTGGGAGAAGAGAGGAGTTTGATGTGCTGCCATTGCCAGTGAAGAACCAGTTCAAGCCTTTGCTAAAGAGACTTATGCCAAAGTATCCAAGTACTGATGTCTCCCAAGAACAGTAAAGGCTTGAAGCAGAACACAGTTAGGATGAGAAGAAAAATGTAGAATTACCAGTATTGATGTTACAGTTTCCTGTCAGTAAAAAACAGTCCGGTGGGAATGAGGGTATCTTTCATGCTGTTCTGATTCCTCTACTGTCTCCTAGTGACAGTGAGTCAAATTCCTCTTTAATTTTAGCAGGCTTTGTCACTGGCAATTATTTACTATGCTAGGAACTTTGTTCCTGCTCCCATGGGAAACATAAAAGTAGTATCTAATGATGGTATCTCTGAGGTTAAAGTGCCTGGACTGCAGCATTAGTGAGTCAGCTGCACTATTACATTACATTAACTGTAATTATTTACAAGTAAGTAAACTGTGGAAGAGGCTGGAATAAAAGATAATGCGTGAAAATATTTGGGCATTCTTTTGTAATCTGGCTGTACTACCAACGGGTATAAGCAGAGCTGTGCAAGTCAATTTTTAATTAGAAACAAATACCAAAAATTCCTCAAATTTGTTACAGACTAATAAAGAACTAAGATTTTCAGAATTTGGGACAAAGAAAAATGTTGGAGAAAAAAAAAAATTAGTTTCTGAAAATTATTTGTTTGTTTGTTTTGATTAAAAACAGAGGATATCTGGATATGAATGGGTAGATCTAGAGAGGGTATTTGATATTTTTCAGCAAGGGGAGAATGAGTACTTCTCCACTTAAATGTCAGTAGTTCAGATGCTCAGTTGTCGTGGTTTAACTCCGGCTAGCAAAATACCACGAAGCCGCTCTCACAAATCCCCCTCCCCTCCTCCAGTGGAGGGGAAGAATCGGAGGAAAAAGAAACAAAGAAGCTCGTAAAATTGAGATAAGAACTATTTACTAATTAAATCTAAATCAATACATACAGGTACCACTACTAATAAATACTTAAAATAGTAGAAAATGAAACATATAGTACAATATATACAATATGATACAATATGATACAATTTCCCACCATCCACTGACCAATGCACACCCAGATGTTGAGGAATGAAAGTCAGACCCAGAGAGCCCGAGACCCACAGCCCGAGAGCGATCGCAGCCCGAGAGCCGTGGCCTGAAGGCCGGAGCCCGGGAGCCTACGCAGCAGATTCCGAGCAAACCTTATCACTGATAACACGGCCAGAAAAGTCAAAACAATCCACCAGCTCCCACAAGAATGAGCCAGCACAGGAGTTGGCAAAGCAGCTAATGCAGGAGGGTTAGCAAGTGCTCACAGAGACGAACAAGGGAGTAAGGGAGAGAGAGAGAGAGAGAGAAGGGCAGAGTAATGGCTACCGGACCCTCTTCCCCACCCAAAGAGAGACCGGAACATGACGGACTATGGGATGAAATACTTCCTTGGTTAGTCTGGGTCAGCTACAGTATCCGAAGCGGACAAAAGACCTTGAGTTCAGTACAGGCCATCCCCAGCACCAGCTGAGGCCTTATCAATGTTTTCACTTACTGTCCAGCAACAGAGTTCCCTGGCAACCAGAGTAAAGGGAGTTAGCCCTTTCCTGACTGAACCCAGCACATCAGTATCCTCCCAGGATCAAGTATCCTGTTAATACCGTTGGAAGTAAAATTCCCTCCTTTCCCAAGAGCACCTGCCCTGAATAACCAGGTTACAAATTATCCTTGGCTAAGTTTGTCTCAGTTTCACACTGTATTTTCACATACTGTGAATAATTAGTTTTGAAGGAGATGATGATAAAAAGGATGAAATTGTCATTTAAGGTGTTCATCTAGCATTAGAACCTTTCTCTGAAAGAAATTTTGAGTAAATTATCCTAAAAGAAGTCATTTCATCAGTGATGCTAAAAGAAAGCATCCCCAGTGTAATGTAGGTCCCAGATCTGGGCATGCTACTGAAAGGTATGACATCTTCTTTCTAATCTCTGGTCTAAACAAGACAGTGACAATATGAATTTGAATCTTCCACTTCTTCAGTACCCTTAACCCTGGGATTATGGAGTGCAGTCCCTCCATGATTTCCAGGGTTCTGGCTTTTATCCTTTTACATTACCACATGTCAAGGGACTTCTAAGGCTGCCCTTAAGCAACTCCTGCTTCTTCTGGTGCTCCTCTCCTACCTGGCCTGCCTAGAGAAGACAGAAAGGTTTTCCTTACTCTCTGGATACAGTGAAGATGTGGTGGGATACTGGAACACTTGTTAAGAAGTCCCACAGGCCTGGTTTGTAGTGCCATTTCCCTTTCAGTGAAGAGTACTTTTGCCCAGCTCCTTTACATCTTTTTGTCTGAAATTAGGTTGAGTCTGCAAGTAAGAGCACTCATTCAGAATATTAAAAAATGACAATACAGATACAAATAATGTTAACTAAGCATAATAAATGAAAACTACATTTACTTTTATTTACACTGCACCTTCAACTAGCTTTCTGTTTGCCTCTAGATAAGGTGGTTGTCAGGGTTTTAGATTTTGTGAATGTCCCTATCCCTTAGTGTGCTACCTTGCATGCTAGAGTCACTCTCATCTTTCAAAACTTCTAGGAGGTCTAGATGGATTTAACCTTTTCCTTGAAACTAGCAGAACATATGACCCAGGAGTATATGTACCCAGAAGTTACCTTGGACACTTAACTGGTTAGTAAACAACCCTTTGCTTCAATGAGGTGTGAAACTCCTACATCTCCCTTTGGTGGCTATTCAACATTTTTCAGCAAGGATATATCTTTCAATCAACCTGGCATGCTGTGTCAACCTTCATATTAAAAAAATATACTGACATGTAAACAACTTAGTTACTGGTAGCCTGTTGCTGCTTCTCAGTTGAAATCAGATGTGAAAGCAATGAGACACTCTTGTTCTGGCAATGGTTTCGGAGTGAGTGGCCACCATCTCCGTAGGCAAACTGGCACAGTACGGCTAGGAGAGGTGAGGGACAGAGGAAGTGGCAACACCAATCTGAGGTCAGAAAGGACCGAGGGAGGAGGCAGAATTCCATCACAACAAGTGGCCCACTGAAGATACTCTAAGTGTAGATCTTAGCCACCTCTCATGAGGCCATTCAAAGCACGGTTCCATGACAACTTCAGCAAATATAAGTTATTGCAGCTGCAGTCTGGTTCTGCCTTCATGCTGGAATGCTGCCTGCACTGGTACCAGCACGGAGACCTGATATGGCACAACACTAACCTGGCAAGCCAGGTTTACCTGCAGCCACATCTACACCCTAAACGACAGCTTTGCCAACTCACTTGCCTGTGCAAGACAAGGGGGAGATGCCCTGCTGAGCATCAGGTGGATGCTGGAACTGTTACCACTCTAGCTGATACCTTCTTACACTGCCATGGAGCTGAAATTGCACATACTTTCTCTTCATACCTCTTTTTTAAATACAGCTTATACAGCCTTTCTCATACAGCAGTGTTGGTAGAAATTTTCAATCTGACCTAACAAGTAGACTCAAAAAGTGTAATTCCATCGATTCTGAAAGAAGATGCAAAGATCTCTTTGCATGTCTTGGTTATAAAGTTAATATAGGATTAAAATGTATGACAATTTATCCTAAAACAAATAATATTAGAGCTGTTTGAGTGCTCCCTGAAGAATTTTAGGGTTGTATTAAGATAAATATTTTATTAGAAATTAAACTGAAAGAATATAAGGCAAACCATTTTTCCTTGCTTGACTGAAGGAATTATATCTAGACTGAAGTAATTATATCTAATGCCCTGATCAAAGAGGTCTGTAAGATAGAAGTGTGATGTGTTCTTGCCATGAGACAAAGACAGAAATGAAACAATGACCTAGGCTAGAAATTCACTTCTGTAGGGAGCAGCTGTAGCACATTGATTCGTGCTCTCAGGTATGAATCCCTGCCAATCACTAGAGATAAATCCAGGTTTTGGGATCTGTTGGAATAAATGCAATAAATGCATCCTTAAATATTTTAAAGTTCTCCAGCCCTTGATAAAACAAAACAAAACAAAACAAAAACAACAAAAAAACCCCAAACATATGTACAGTTTCTGAAGATGATGTGCTGAATTGATGAGTGAATGACCGAATGCAAAAAAAAGAGGGTGGGAATGAGGAATTACAGAATGAAAAAGCACCAGAACTGTTCTAATTTTCAGAGACAAACTGTGTTGATGCAGCTTTACTATCCTTTTCCCAATAACCCAATGTAATTTTGTTAGTCCTAATATGTTTTACCACTAAATCTAGCCATTTTGACATTGATTTCATTGCAATTTGTGCAATAGGTCAAGTAAAGTGGTGCTTATTGACTGCTGATTGTATATGTTTTTCCACCTGAAGTGTTATTGTTAATTGACATGCTCTTTCTTTTTCCTGAGATAATTTTCATTCTATTTTAATAACTGCCTGTAATTCTCCCTTTATAAACTAGGTCTCTTTCATGGCAAATATCAAATACAGTTTTGAAAATCAGATAAATTGCAGGGACTAATTCATTCCTTCAAGAATAGAACATTAAAATAATCAGATTCAAGATAGTTTGTCAAACATAATTTACCTGTAGTGAATATATGCTGTCTGCCCCTAACTAAATCACCCATTTCTAAATGTCTTGTCTTGTCCCATACCATTATTTCTAGTAATATTATTACAAAAGAATTCTGGCTAACACTAATGGCTTGAACTTTTCTGAGTAATTCTTTTTGTCTTGATGTATTGCAGAATCCTCTACTTCTATTACTAGGTGATTACAGATCTTATATTGCCAGATATTGCTTTATCTCAATTCTTGGAGATTATAGAATTATAAGAAAGGTTATCTAATTATGGCCTGTTTCTTTCCCTTATGAAACCTTTTACTTATATTTCAAAATGTCGCTTTCAGATTTTTATTTTGTAATTATGAGCATGGTGATACGGATGGTACGTACCTTCCTCATGTCAGGGATGTATGCCTAGCTCCCTTCAGCCAATGAAAGCATATTTGCTGAAGAAGCACATCAGAAAGAAACCCAAACATAATTTTAAACAGTAGCAATCTGGTTTCTGTACTGGTGAACTAGCAGACACTACAAGTTTCCTCTTGTTCTTCTATTGAGATGTCCACTGTTGGTCCCTCTATGATTCCACTTATTTGCTTTAATTGATTCCAAATGTGTGTTTCTCCATTCTTAAGGTCCTCAAAATGGCTGTACAAAGACAGCAACAAAATCCCCACGAAAAATTTCCCTTCTTGAAATGTCATCTTGGATGTGCATCTTCCTCGAGATCCACTGAAATAACAAGTATTTTTTGTCATCTACCCAAGCAGTCTCCTTTCCCAGCGCTTCCCAGCATACCCCATGACTCTTGCATTTCCTCTGCATACTGGGATCCCAGCAATACTCCTTTCTGGGTTACTTCTAGGAATGAAGTGACAGAACCAGGTGTCAAACTTCTTATTGTCTCTCTCACTGTGTGGTAGGCATAGGAGGCAGTCAGTCAATATAATCAGAAATGTGTGAATTGAAATCTCAAGATTACATAGTCTAAAATAAGACTTAGACAAAGGATTCTTCTGTGACCATGAATGTCTTGAATTCATTAAAGCTGCATAATCTGAAAACATGTTTTTATGAGCTGTGCCACTGCTTTTGGCAAAGTTTGGAAATGCTTCCCAGACTCAATTTTACAAGGGACTGACCTTCCTGAGTACTTGCATCTTATACACAGCCTTCAGAGGGCACACAGCTGCCACAAGCCTCATGAAAACTCAGGGCAGAGGAGAGGTACCCCTCATTCTGGAAAAGGTTCTTAAACCAAGGAGTAGCTTTTTCAATCTCTTGGCCTTACATGATTGTGAACACTGTATCATTTTGGTGCAAAGTCCAGGCTGCTTATTTTAAAACAGTTCTGGAAATAACCCCATCCTACTGCTAATTCTGTCCCCAAGCTTTCATGCTACTCCAAGGCATATGTCAGGAATTGTATAGAATTAAGCTACCCTAATAGTTTACTGCACCAAGGTGTTAGGCACACCGTATACGCTCTGTAGGCATCTTACAGAGGATGTAAGCTTCTCTGTAGGCATCCTCTGTCACTCCCAATCTCACTGTTCTGCTTTCCTTAGACCAGCTGAGTACATGAGAGTATCATATGCTGGTACCGCTGCTTGGACTCTTCTGAAAAAGTGAATGTGCACAGGTGCAACTGGAAAACCCTCAGGGGACCTAGGAGGGTGGTGATGAAAGGTCAGATGGAAAGAATCCAGCCTGATCTGCTGAAAAATCTTTGTTGGTAACAGTTAAAAAAAAAAACCAAACAAAACCAAAACTACTTTTTATTTGTATACTCACTACACTTGATCCCAAAGTCGATTAATTATATAGAATATTGACTGAGAATAATTGTTTACAGTATTAGAGAACTAGTGTCCTTTGCAGATCTGATTCAAACTGCAGTTTTATAGAACAGAGGAAAACTTCCTCATTCTGAAATATGACAAAACCAAATCCACATCCACTCCTCACAGAAATCTCTAACACATTATGCAAGTTAATATGTAAATGTTTGGAAGATATGTTTCTCTGGCACCATTTTATATATGTAAATGTTTTCTATTATCTTCTTCCTATATGTATCTGAAAACAAAATTGACTATACTATATATTTATATGCCACAAAAGTGGCATATACCATATCTTATTATATATATACACACACATACCTAGCTTTGTAGAGATTATATTCATTTCATATATTCATATTCATTTCAGACATCAAATTCAAGCTAAGCAAAATGTCAAACTTTGTTTACTAATTTCGTACTTATCTTTTCTTTTAATATCCTGTCTTGGTTCTCTAGTTATAACGTAGATGCACCTAAAGTTCACTAGAAACATTTGCCATTAGCTTCTTCTAAAAAAATTAAATTTGAGGATAATCCTACCTCCAGAGCTTATTCTGTTCCTGGCCATTGACTGTGACAGTGAAAGGCTCATCTGAAAGCAGTGGAGCATCCCATCTAAAAGCATAAAACATATTACATTTCATGAAAAAGCTAATTCAGATTGTTTAATTCTGGTAATATTGCCTCTGTCACCTTCAAAATCAAAATGTTCTTTCCTGTTATTATAAAGAAAACAACCAAATTGCTTAAAAACCCATTTGAATACACAGCTGCCTTATGTTGCATACTAATTTGATTAAAAATGCTTGTGCCTCACCAGCATTTTTTACATAAAACACACTGGTGACTTTAACAGAGAAATACAAATATATTTTAGCAATTTTCTATGATAGAATACACTGTAGTGTCCACAATACCCCTGGACTGAACAAAGATCTCCGAGCAGTATTGGAAGATGCTGAACTGAATGTCTTCCTGTATTTGTTTGCTCAATGCTTTGGGCACTGTGCCAACCTCATTGCGAATAACTGCATTAGTCAAGTGTATCCAAATTATTACAACACAGCGTCCATCCCAGTTATTGCTGTTGAAGCATTTTCTGAATCTTCACATCACTACAAACATTTATTTGAGGCTAGAGCTTTGCATAAATTCAGGACAATTTTAATTTTAGACAGAAAATCTTAACATCTTTACAAGTTGCTTGTGTAACCAGGTTTTCCCAGGAAGAATTATTAGAAGTAATTGCACAACTTTTCTTTAGCTATTATGAACACCTTGCCTAAAACGGGGAGCTGCCAAGGCAATAGAATGAAGAAAAGAGGAGCCAAAACAGGATTCACCGTACTTATTTTTCAGCTGATGGAAATAAGTATTGTCAATAGTCATCTCACCTTCTTCTGTCTTCACTTTACCAGCTTAACTCCTTAGTTCTTGATCTAGACGATGATGTTGCAATAAGTCTTTGTGGATTTCTTGTTATTGTGCTTTTATAAGAGAGATGGCAGACAGTATGCATTTCAATCTTCTCTTTCCTAGAGGAGATCCTCCTCCTAGTGCAGAGATGTCCAATCTTTCTCGCCATAGCAACCCTGAAGTATGTCTGCAAGCTACAGAGCATGAAGCTCCCGTGTTCCCACCTTTTCATTTCAGGATAGCCCAGGTCTAGGAGGTCAGATGGGGTCCAAAAAACTGATCGATATTGACCTCTGCAGCCCTTGCTGCCTCACTTCTTCTCACAGCTGGCCTTTTGCATTACTCTGCCATGTCCAGCTCAGCACAGCCCTGGTAACAAGGTGTAGTTCTGACAGGTGAGATGTATTTGGGCTACTTGATGTTTACATGTCCTTCAAGAGATGCACTCTGATCATCCCTATTATGTACAGCTGGGCTGGCAAGGCAAAGAAATCTCCCTCCTCCCTGGTTTGGAACTGATGGTTTTCTTCTCTTACAGTGGACAGCAGTACTGTTTTTTTAAATTATCTAGTCCCAGTGAAGCAAGATTTCAAATTGCCACATTAGTCACATGTCCTTAAGCTTTTATTCTGGACACCAGGTCCATCAATGGATTTTATTAAGCCACTTGGTTGGGAGTTAAAATCCCAGCCTCTTATACCAGCATGTATGGTTGGGTTTGTTGTAGCTGGTAGTTAGTGCACCGTATTGTCTAGGAAAGTGTATATTATCATGCCATCAAAGTCTAAATTCTCATCTGCTAAACTTGCTTAGAAACAGGAAGTTGCATTATTTTTGAAAATACTTAACATGATATTGAAAAACAAAAATCTCTATATTTATTGTGAAAGACAATTCTTAAAGCCATTGACTTTGAAATTCTGACATTTTTCTTTTTCATCATACAAATAACATATTTTTACAAACAGTACGTCGCAAAGTTGTATTTAGAATACGTTCTTATATAAAATGTGCTACGTTCATGTCAATGTTTTCATACACTGTACTAATTCATAATTTAAGAAACTGTAGAGAAAATGAAACGTTCAGAAATCATCAAAATGTAATGAGGAAGTAAAAATGACAAGTGGAAATAGTTTCCTGCAGAAAAAAAATCCTGTAATACAAAGAAATCTTGGAAAAATGCTCCTTTGGTGGAAAACCAAATGTTAAATGTTCTTCCATTTATCTTTAATAACTGCCAAATACACATTTTTGCTGCTTTTAATAATAAATGAATATTGGTTTATGCTGAAAAATATAAATAACAGAATATTGCAGAAACTTAAGCCACCGCTTTCTGTATCAATGCCAGAAGGTTTCAGAAAACACTTCCTCTTTGCCTCACTAGGATCAGTACAAAATTACAAGTTTTAAGGGCAGACTACCATACACACATTTCCTCAAGAATAAAGTAGTGCTGATTTTTGACACACGGACAAGTTACTGTCCATCAGCTACAGAACGGTGACCGCCTGTGTGCACAGTTCAGCTAATGGCAGCTTGTACCAGCAGTGTAGTATATTGTCCTACTATGAGTTAGGGATACGTGATTTCTGAGGCAGGTATGGATGCACATGCAATATGAATAGATGGAGAGAATCTGTGCAGCTATACAAACATTTATCTAGAGCCATAAATACCATGTCTCATGATGCTACTGATAGGTCTATATAGACTTTTAAGCTACACCATGGTATTTCTGTGCATGCCTTACATTCTCTCACATTGAGCAGTCATTACAGAGTGAAAGAATGCACAGCAACCAAACGACAGTACACCTGATGCATGGAAACCTTTTCATGTCTCAAAGCTCTCTGACAACTTGAGTTTTACATATGCTTTCAGATTTTTTACATTAAATCATCAATTTGCCAATGTTGCTTTTCCCAAGTCAAAAAATTGTGCTGAATGTTGAATCATGTTGAATGATCAGAGACTACTTTTATTTTATTTGGGCAAGAATGAAGATTTCTGGAAGTTTCTTAGATTTTTTTGTAAGACTTGGAGGAAAGAATTGAGGGTGGAGCTGTTTCATCATGAAGAATCTCAGCAAATTTGCTGACAATACCAAACTGGGAGGAGTGGCTGCCATGCCAGAAGGCTGTGCTGCCATCCAGCGTGACCTGGGCAGGCTGGAGAGCTGGGTGGGGAGAAATCTAACGCAATTCAGTAAGGGCAAGTGTAAAGTGCTGCATCTGGGTAAGAACAACCCCATGTTCCAGTACAGGTTGGGGGCTGTTCTCCTGGAGGGCAGCTCTGGGGAAAAGGACCTCAGAGTCCTGGTGGACAACAGGCTGATCATGAGCCAACAGTGTGCCATCGTGGCCAAGAAGGCCAGTGGCATCCTGGGGTGCATGAAGAAGAGTATGGCCAGCAGGTCAAGGGAAGTTATCCTCCCCCGCTACTCTGCACTGGTGAGGCCTCACCTGGAGTGCTGTGTCTGGTTCTGGGTTCCTCAGGTCAAGAAGGACAAGGAGGTACTGGAGAGGGTCCAGCGCAGGGTCACTAAGATGATGAAGGGCCTGGAGCACCTTCCATATGAGGAAAGGCTGAGAGAGTTGAGTCTGTTTAGCTTGGAGAAGAGGAGGCTGAGGAGGGATCTTATCAGTGCTTATCAATATCTAAAGGGTGGGTGTCAGGAGGATGGGGCCAGGCTCTTCTCAGTGGTGTCCAGTGACAGGACTAGGGGCAATGGCCATCAACTGGGAAACAGAAGGTTCACCCTGAACATGAGGAAACCCTTTTTCCCTGTGAGGGTGCCAGAGCCCTAGGACAGGCTGCCCAGAGAGGTGGGGGAGTCTCCTTCCCTGGAGACTTTCAAACACTGCCTGGACTTGTTCCTGTGTGACCTGCTCTAGGTGATCCTGCTCTGGCAGGGGGGTTGGACTAGACGATCTCTAGAGGTCCCTTCCAACCCCTAACACTCTGTGAACCTGTGAGTCTGTGAATCCGTGAATAGCTAACTGAGCTTTGGTTTATATCAGATTGTACTGTGGTGATACAATTGATACATGCATTTTTGAAAACAATTGCTCATTCAGTGAAAGCTTGGTGTACTTTAATAGCTTCCCTGAGCAATCTGAAGTTCTATATGTATGCGTGCTTAATTCTCTAAATATAGCCTGCCTGCCCTCCTGCTGGTTTAGTAATGTGAGGCTTTGTATACGGTCAGAAATGTCAGAGTAACTAAGTCAGCCATACCCTTTTAATCGCTCTGAAGCACTTACGGTGTGCGTGCTCCCCAGCACCAGTGTGTATGTGCAGTTTACTCAAATGCACTGGCAACACAGGCAGCCGAGATAGCCTGGTAGAGTGGAGCTGAGACACACAGAGGTAGAATGCAGATAACCAGGTTGCTTTCACATTAAGATTTTGACATTCATCAAGAGGTTTGACATTACTTTCTACCAGTTGGAAGATGTTATTCCCACCAGATATTTCAAACTGTGTTTTCTCTTTTACGGGGGAGGAATTACAGGCATAGGGTAATTGATTTCTCCCTGCTGCCATGTGGAGAATCCTGTAAAAGGGTTTATCTTTGGTTTCATTAGTCAATATTTTGTGAACATATTTTCTTTCCGGAAAGGTGGTGTTGTGAAGAACAGCAGAGACCACAAAGAAAGAGATTAGCCTTTATCTCCTTACAAAATTATTTCATCTTCTACACTTCTGACATATCTATACAGGAACACAAAGGAACATGGAAACGAATTAATTAAAGACACTAAATAAATGTACATAAGACAAAATGTGTTCCCCTTTTGTTCCTCATCCATTTACTTCTGTTTAGATGCAAGGTGATCAAAGTACGGCAAATAAGCCATTAAGAGAATCTCTATGGTACTTGAAAGATCTTTAGCTACTCTGAACCTCTGTGTGAAACCCAGATTCCTGCAGCCATAATTTCCTTCCAGAATTAAATGAAGAGGCAGTTCTAGTTCAGAATTATGGCTAGAATGCTGTAATTTTCTAAAGTAGTGCCCATGATCATTAAAAGTACTGTCACCACTGAATAGTGACTGACAATCAGCTCAGTGAAGTCCAGCTGTTGCTTTAAGTCTGGTATTGGAACCTGCGATCTGAGACACTGGGGCAGCTACCCTGCAAGGGTATTTTATTAAATTAACAGTAGTGAATGGTGCATAAAATTGTCACCAAGATAAATTTATTATAGTATGATTTTATTCTCACATTATTCTGTATGGGGTGCTACCCCAACAGAGTTTCCAATTCAGTAGTACGCCTGAAGCCAGGGGTTTTATCAGCAGTGTGTCAAAGGGTGTCTGGCTCTCATTCATATATAATTTACTCTTATTACATGAGATATTTCTGTTTTTCTGCACTAACAGTTGTATATTTTCTAATGAAGGTTTAAATCAACTGGGAACCAGGGTATAAATAGAGTTTCAGTATTTTGTGCCAAATATGGATTGTTTGTCTTCCTGTTAGTTATGGATTGTGAATGTATTATTGCTGAAGGAGAATTCTTGGGGTTTTATTTTCCTTTCATGTATTTATTTATCATTTAATATAAATTATAGGAACTCTTCAAGTGTTCAAAATGAATTGTATCATTTATAAAAAATGTCTGAGATTATTAAGAGAAACATATGAGCCTACCTAGCCTACCTAGGTCAGCTTTGTGCTTTGCTGAACTTGTGATGGTAACTCTGACAGTATCTTGGTGTTTAGTACTTACTATCTGGATCTAAATAAGAGCTGAATAACTACATAGATGCAAGAAGCCATAATGACATTTTCTTCTTGATATAATATTCCCTTCAAAGTTTTAAAATGTCTCAAGAATATATTTGTTTTACCTCTATCTGTTGTATCTGCTGTGTTCATTGTGTCTGACTACAAAGTTTTACGTTCCCTATAAAGTGGTTAGCAAGTGCTAACTACCTGCAGAACTGAGAACTTCTCAAGATTCATGTGTATTCTTCAGTCCTTCTTTTCCATGTCTCTGGGAAGCCCTAGCTGAATTGGTTTTCTTTCCCAGCCTTCTGGGCAAAGGCAGTCAGTTTTAACTGTTGTATGTAACGATGGAGAGCTAGATGCATGTCCTCCCCTTTACACACGTTGCAGCACTTCAGGATTATGTTCTGAGAGTCACGTAAACTCTTATGTTGGTGTTCATATTGGTAAGTACAGAGTTGGGCCTGGCACTGTTCCACGCTTTGTGCACAAGCTTCATGGTGAAAGTTGCTTTCTGCTCATACTATCGACTGTGAAAGCAACCTAAGATTATGTCTGAAATTAGCAAATGATTATACTTTTTGTTATAATGTACCCCATCATTGTTATTTATGTATTATCTCTTCTTGTTAGGTACTGGTAAGAAAGTAATCTGAGAGAAAAACTCAGTGCTTCTGTTCATTGTCTGGGCTTTTGATCCTTGCCCTTCCTTTTTTATAAAAGCTGTGGTTAACCACTGCTTTTGTGTTGAAATTTACATCGTTGAAACATAACTCAGTTTTTTTCCCCTGGAAAAAATTTCTCCTTCATAGACCATTTTAAATTGTGTCACCTCAGCTGGAAGTGTAAAGGAGTTATTCTAATGCCTACAAAACCCCCTCTTCTTCAACATTTTCCAAACAAAATTATCAAGACTGTTATAGAACTACCAGATTGTGTTACCCTTTATCTATATATTATCCTCCTAAACATGCCCGCCACTGTAGGCAGAAACATGTCAATACTATTGTTTATGATGTCTGCCTCCTGAAAACATGTTACCGTTATCAAAAGTCTGAGAATAAGCTCAGAAAGCAAATTATATTTGTGAAAAGTATTCTGAATGAAATATAAATATTTAAACAAGTTGCATGTAGCAGGTTAAGAAATCTTTTTCATTGAAAAAATGGCAGGTTTTCAGAACTGAATTCGTCACAGGACTTCATGTAGAAGCTTTAATAGGAACATACTCTTAGGGCCTATGCCAGTATTTCTACTCATTTTTGATTGCCCAAACACAGTTTGGACGAGGGACTTCGGCATGTGTCTCAACTGATCTGGATGGATTTTCTAATATGTATGGTTAGATTTTGATGATTTTCTTCTGCTGAAGCTCTACCAGTGACTCTGCTGTGCGTGAAAATAGCCATGCCTGCCCTGAGTTAATGCAGAACAGAGAACCTGAGCTTTGATCTTCAACCTTCAGAGTGCCATAACCACTGGTGGCATAAGTGAACTCTGTTAATCTCACTCACTAGTTTTTCACATGTGAAAAAACTAGTGCACCTCACTGTCATGCTCCTATGAAAAGAGAATATTTGAAATTGGAAAAAAGCTTGTGGCACAGGAGGATGCTCTCCTGCACATCTCTAATGCTTTTACTTAAGATCAAAGGCCACCCTTCTTTAAATGTAAATATTATCATATTTTCTTCTGTCTATATGCACGTATTTTTAGCAGAAATTAACATTCAAAAAGCTCCTTGGTAGCTCTGGAAGTCAGACATTAAAGTTTAAACACTGAATAGTATTCATCAGTGCAACTAGTTTGCTGGAGTGATAAATATTATTTAAAGGAATATATTCAAATGAAGGCTATTGTACAGTGTTGCTATCAATTTTTATATAATGGAAGAGATTAAATGAATCCTTGCTAATGCATTATTGGTATGTGAAGAACAAGAAGAAACAAATCACACACATTTTCCCACTTAATTATTGTGCTAGACACTCATTGTCATATCATTGACCTGTTTGGTCATGCCCAAGTTAATCAGGCCTGAACCTTTTCCCAGTGGGAAACAAGCTTCTTCACTTCCTGTCTTGCAGGAATATCAACTAAAACTCAGTCACATATGCCCATAGTCTGATCACTGCAGCCCACCATAACCGTCGTCTCCAGCAGTGAAACTGCGGTCTGTGGCATGCCCGTGAGAGTCGGTGTCAGACACCCATCACTTCCTGTGTGCCTTCGTTCAACTCCGCTCAATCACTCAGTACATTAAATTATACCAACCTCCGTTTGTAAAAGTGTTCCTCTCCTTTTTTCTTTTTTTTTTTTTTTTGGTTGTTTGCAGGGAACTGTTTTGTCACACTGAAATAGAGTTTATGTGCAGTGACAGCCTAATAAGCCAGCAACTTTAGTCGCTTATTAAAGTCAAGCATGTGTCTTTGTTTCATGTTGCTAATGATGTGGAACCGTGGAGGCCCGAGTATATTTCGTCTGGACGGTGTGGGAGCGAATGCTGAGAGCTCATTACTTGGCTCCCCATTGGAATCCTGCAGGCTTCTGCTCATTGAGGAGACTGTGGGGGCTTTGACAGAATTATTATACTGAATATTTTTAGACTCATTAACTATATCACCAAAGCAAAACATCTCTTCCTTAGATGCAAATGGCTGCAGCTACTGGGGCTTTGCTTTAGTTATTGCAGAAAAAAGGATGAAGCTTGAAAACAACTTAGGGAAAGGATTTTCATGCCCGAATGTTTGAATTTGTAACTTATATTGGGAATGCGTAAGCCTTTTTTACCACATTTAAGCCACTCATGTCTAAGTGCCATTTAAAAATGCATATATTCAGTTTCATGTAGTAAGCGGTGCTCAGTTTTTTAAATGTAGAAAGTGCCACTGAAGTACACAGCAAAATAGAAGCATTCGGAATTCCACTTTCTATTCCAGAATGAAAAGATTTAAATGTAAAAAGCTCATGTTAAAGTAATTATAGATGCTTGAGTTAAGCCTTCAAAGGTAAAGAAATTCAGAGTTAAGGCTAAAAATTCTGACTTTCCTTTAACCTAAGTGCTGGAACATATGTACTGTGCAGTATGAAAAATCACACACTTCTCCAAGCCGTACAATTCCTAGCCACAACAGAGTGATTTAAAGATGAAGAGTGAGACAAAATTTTTAGCTTAAGTCTGAATTTCCTTGCTATGATGGGTTTAAGTTGGTTCTTAATGTTACTTTATTGTAGCTTTTTGTGGTTTAATTGAGACTTAAGATGTACTTGAAGAAAAATATGAATACCTTAAAATTAATTCTTCAGAGCAAAGGACAGAAAATTGCATTTATGGCTCCATTTGTTGGAAAAGTGAAGTTGGCTGTGAACTGTACATTATTTCACCTTCTATAAAATTGTATTTTGATTTCTTGATGTAGGCTTTCCCTATATGTAGTGTACAAGCTTACCTTCTATAAATTATGAGCTTGAGTAATTGCCTAAGTATATGCACATTTAAAAAAGCTACACCCGTGTATTTTTTCTCATAATGTGTGCAAGCTTTCATTAGGATTTTATTCTCCAGAATTACTGTAGGTGAAAAAAACAACTATTTTGATTCCGAGGAAGAAAGACATTGCTTTTATTTGTGGTTCATTTCCTGCTGTAGTGTTCTCTGACAATGATGACACTGTCTTTATACATCAAGAAGTTCTTCGTTCTATGACTGCCAGGGACTCTGGAGGGAATACTTTGTATCTGAAACATGTTTCCCTTTGGGATTTCACCAGCAGAATAACAGTTCTGATCAGCAGCCCATTATAAAAAAACGTTTTGTGTTGGGTTTTTTGTTGTTGGTTTTTTGTTTGGGGTTTTTTTTTTTTCTTTTGGGTTTTTTTTTCTGAAGCTATGAAAAGGAATAGTTAAAAATCTGACAGATAAGGAAGTTATACCAAATTGAACTTAAATATTGTGCACATAGGAACTTTGTCTCTCAAGCAGTAATTTCTTGATAGGTGTAAGTGGAGTTTTCAAGTTGAGCTCTTCGAGTAGGTGAAGCCTCAGGATGGACAGGTAGCATGGGTGCAGCTTTCCTTTTGAGACCTTGCAGTTCCTGTTCTTACCAGTTTGTGGCACAATACTATTTAATTTAGATGTTGGGCAAAGCTTTCAAACTCCAGTGCCTCATGCTATGTACCTATTTAAGCATCCAGATAATAGCAGCCCAATATTTACCAGAAAATCTCAATCTTTCTGAAAGACAAGATTATAAATATGAGCCCAGTCAGGAAGCCAACTCTAAAACCAATGGCCATGTTGTCCATCAAGTAAGATACTCTTCCTTTAAGCTGCAGATGGTTTTTCAAATTCAAATATAAATAGTCTGTCAGGAAAATTCTCACCTGCAGAACTGGTTCACAGTTGTGATTTCAGATGTTTTGCAGTAAAAATAGCCTGAAGCCAGCACACCTGTCTAGATACATAGATGATCCACGGGAAATAAAACAGACTCGAGCTATAGGCATGCAAATGCAATTGTTTCGTTTCCTACAATATTATAATCAGATTAGTAGATGTAATACTACTATAAACAGGTGTTCACTATCAGTTATTGTATTTATTATCTTATATTTATCCAGAATTAAAATCATTGTACAATCCCACCATCTTTTTACTTATTTTAACTATTTTAATGTCTGTGAAACTGTCCCCTTTCAGTTTGGGGGAGAAAAGGTGTTGGGATTTTGTGTTTTGTTTTACTTAAAGAGATATGTCCTGTAGTGAAAAACCACTGGTAATAAACATGCATATTCTCTTGGGGAATCTGAATTAGGAGAGTCTTTAAGTCTTATTAACTTGCATTCTTGAACAATGCAATAAATATTTATCAGATTGTATGATATAATAAGCTACTTTTTTGACATTCCTAGTGGCTGTATTTCAGCGAGCTCTGCATTATAAATCTTGCTAAGTCCAACAACACACAGCTTTTTAGTTATCAACCTCTTAGTTACTGGGTAGTTGCCAAAAACTGGCTTTCCTAGACTATTGACCAAGTTCAAAGCTTTGCACTTGCATGGATTTTCAGCATATATTTAAGATTTCTGCATTTCTTTGCTATCTATAGCATAATAGCTGGCTTTGCAGACAAATGTTTTCTTCTGTTGTCTAGACTCCGTACATGATAAGAGCTTTGTATTTATACTGAAAGGATTGCCTTAAATGAGGTAGTTTTGACACTGAAGATGTATTTTGCTTCTTGATTTAGACTTATGGTGGATTTATTTTATGCATATGTTCCAGGTAATAGAAAAAATAGTAACATTTTGTTCAATATAGCACATATGATTGATTTCAGAAGAGTACAGGGTTAAGGGGCCTTTATAACTTTTGAATAACATTCTTAAAGATATGTTAGAGAAAAGCGATCTCAGTCTGGGTTTGTGTTCTGGTTTTTTTTTTTTTTTTGGTTTGGGTTTTTTTAATAAATTTAATTCTAAAGCTAAATTTACTGATATACTCCTTACTGCCTTTCCAAACTCTAGAATAGTGTAAAGCAAACAAATAACACTTATTTTGCATTAGAGGAGTGAAAAACAGCTGGTGTGCTAGTAAACCTAGTCTTTAATTTGAAACAGACTTACTAATTTTGTTATCTAGGATACGGTAACTGTGTCTGCACTGACAGGTAAGTGTACCTGCTATCTGCACTGCAGTCCTGATCTTCCAAACTGGGAAGTTTTGAAGCACAATGTTTCCCTCCTTGTTTGTGCACGCACAATTTCTTCCAAAAGAAAGCAAGGTGCATGTAGAATGTGCAGGATTTTGCTTTCTTTTTGCAGAAAGGGAAAACTGATTGAGACAGGCTATAATTATTGTTACTTCTGCTGTTAGAAGCTGAACCTGTGTCCTGAAAAGCAGAACACACAGAGAAATGGCAACAAAAAGATCACCAAAAATAGAGAATTCAGCTTTTGACATTTATACTTTCCATTTTTCAGTATTACCATTGCAACAATTACTGACAGCATTGCTTTTCAGGCACTAGAAAAGGTTAAAGTTGAAAGGAGGCCAAGGAGAGCTCCTTTGAACTCAAGCCCAAATGATGCTGCTTCTTGGTTTCCCCAATGCCAAGGTTGACTTTGCCAGTACCACTGGCTTGTCCACACTACACACCACTCAGCTGTGGATTTCTGCCCTCTGGATCTCAGCAGGGACCTTGTGGCCTTAACTGGTGGTTAATACGATCTACTACTGTATTTCAGCTTCGTTTATTTGAAATTATATGAATCCACCAGAGTAGGTTTTTAAAAATAGTATTAAAGTGAACATACGTATAACATGCTATAAGACGTGGCAAGATGTAGGGTGTCTGGGGATATAAACTTTTCTGGGAGCAGTCCCTGGAGTGAATCAGATGTAGGCTTTGTCTGCAAGAAAGCACATGGGTTAGTCTGAAATAAAACCAGAGGGTGAACTGAGTGTTGATGGTCAGATGTTTAGTGGTAGAGTTTGCTCCGTAGTTCTCCTTTATTTTGCAGTGTTGACACATGCATGTAGTATGGATAAAACTCCCCTCAGTCTACTATTAATTCACAGTTTTAGGCTACTTAAGACATAATATTTACTGTCTTTTAGGGAATATAGGGAATATGAGATTAAAACTTTCTAAAATTAAATTGAATATTTGTGGAATGAAGACTGGAAGTGGTGGGACAAAGAAACAGGGTAAGGATAGACAAACGGTGATTTGGAAAAGAAGAGAGTAGTCCAGGGAGATACTGGAGTTTTCCACTAAGTCTGAGTCAGCCTATGGAAAAACAGAAGAACCTCTTCTATTAAGGCTGCTCTCCTTTCAGAGACTGAAAAAGAATTAAAGATTCCTAAATCTCAGCTGTCATTTGCTCTCAACAACATCTATGAACTCTTTGGGGTAGTGTTTCACCCCCTTTATCTCTGCCTCACATGAAATATTGTTATAAACTGAAGAAATCATCTCCCCCAGAAATGCTCTCTTCCACAGCACATGTTGATCTGCTCACAATGGGAGTCCACCCATTGCTTTGAAAAAGATAGGAAAAAGATCCTGAACCGTGTCATAACACATAGGGTCTTAAATTAACATTGCAAAAACAACTGTAAGTCTGGCATTTCCTAACTTCTGAACATTTTCCTTTTTATTATCCTTTCAAGGTAATTGTGTGTGATTATAAAGGCATTAACTAGATTCCTTTTTGCATCTTTCATTTATCTGGTAATCAGGAACATAATACCGAATCTATTTGTGTAATTGTGACTGTTAAGAATCTTGGAAATCAAGACAGGTGGAACCTGCTAACTAACTCATGGTTACCAAAAAGTCACTGACTCAGCTCATTAATGGTTTAAGTACCTCCTCATTAAAATAGTTTAACCAAAGATGTGTTTTCTGTCCTGTTTATTACTGCTGTCAGCTCTTATCTAGGAAAATCGTTATTTGAAAGGGCTTATACGGACTGCATTTCAAAGAAGGATTTAAAAGTCCAAAGATCTTGACAAACGCAGTGAAAATCAATCTAAAGCTTATATTTTTCCTTGTTTTCATACATGCTTGAATTTTTCATCCTCCTGGAGAATTTTTCATGAGTTAGGAAAAGATGACTATACAGTCGTAATCCTTGCTAAGAAGAAAAGTGAACACAGACAGCAATTTTAAGGTATCATCCATTAAATACATACATTTTTGGAAGCAGTGTTCAACAGTTTTTTTCTGATATTTTTATTTTAATGCTTCCTATTTAATAGATTTGTCTTGTAAATATTATACCTGTATAATAAGGGCTGTAATCGGTATATAGAAAATGTTTTTGATCAAATCATATTTAAGATGTGCATAATTTTTCATTTAAAAACCACACCTAAGTGATAGTAAAAAGTAAATGAAAATCTGCTAGTAACATTAATGAGAGAAAAAAAAGAGATGACAATTTATCTAGCATCTTGAGTTCAATTAATTTATCATTAATAACAACTAAGTTTTCAGCACAATCCTGCTTAGAGTTTGAGAGGTCCCGAATTCCCCTTACCGGACTGGGGTCTGTGACTCCAACACGGTTCCGTCCGACACTGTGCCTGCGTTCTACATAGCCTGGCTGCACCTGTGTGGCCCTCCGTAATAGAAACTGTGGTCCCAGTTCTGCAGCGGGGACTCTGGTGTTTTACACAAGAGCCAGACATTTGTCACCTGGAGGTCCTGAGGGGTTCCCCGAAATCTGGGGCATAGGTCCTGAGGCCTTGTGCTGTTGGGTCCAAGAATGTCAGTGTTTTAGAAGTCTGCAATTTCAGGGCAGTCAGCCTTGTCAGTGTTAATAGGCTCCCTGTTGTGGTGCTAAGGGATGAGGCATGGATCTATCTGGGCTAGAGCCTGGCCTCCTAGGACGTCCAGTTTCCTTGCTGCGACGTAAAAATGACAAATCCTAGGGGCCATTTCAGTTGCCGAGTGAATTTGACTTTAGCTGCTGTTAATTGCACTAGCATTGTTGCTTTTGGGGTTTTACTTTTCTCATAAATCGAAAAAGTGATTGTCCTATTTGACTGTCTTCACTATTCACTATTTGGCTGTACCCCCTTTCTGGAAAACAGGGAGTGAAATACAAGATTCAGCAGCGGTCGTTTCAGGCTTTGTCCCACTCTGGTTTGTGGGTGCACAGCCTGGCTATTTCCCCAGTCAGCAACAGGACAAGACCCACATGCACATCAGCCACATGAGAGCCCCAGATTTCATTGTGCTGGAAACTGCTGCGTGCAGACAGGGAGGAAAAAGGGTTGTGCTTCTATGGGTCCTCCAGACGAGGGGACTAGTGGAGTGCCAAGTGGCACTCACAGCCTGCAGGTGAAAAATAAGGAGGTGAATCTTACAATTGCTACTTTCAGGAAACAGGAATATCCACAAGTAATTTTTTTTTTTTTTTTTTAACTTTAGAAATGGATGAAGTGGCAGGAAACTTTGTTATGTATCAGGAAATGAAAAGTTATTTAGCTTTTACATTAAATTTTTAAGTGATAAACAGAATATGATCCTGTGATTGAGGTTTTTATCAGGGAATATACCAGAGACCTTATCTTATTGCTACATAAAGTTCTGCTTTATCATTATGAAATATAATAATTTACAATAGCATTACAGTCTAATTGATGGCTGCCAATATCTGGATGCTGTTGAAGAGGAAAAGTGACAGGAATATGATGTGCACATGGAAACAACAGATTCCAGCTTGAATAAAACTTTAGAAGTAAAAGCATGGAGAGTTGTTAAAAAACATTTTGGTCAGCGAAATGACTAAATAAAGACAAAATAATGAAATCCAGGAGTGCACAAATTAGTCTTTCCTTGGCTATAAAAACAGCACTGTTGAAACCTACACAGTTGCAGTTGACTCAGTGCTGGTTACCAACACAGTATACTCTTACTAGCCATCATCATACCATTCAAAGTTCTTTGTTGTCCATTTCCTTTTGAATCTGTCCTGTTATCTGCGGCAGTTTGGGTGAAGAAAAGCAATTTCACTTTCTTTGCATCCACAGTTTTGTATTATTCCACTGATACTTATTCTGCCCTATGCAAAGTCCATTCACATACTAGAAGAGACACAGTATGAAGGGAAATTCAGACTGTAAACGCAATGGCAGATAACTGCTTACTGAGCTCTCTAAATCTGAAGGGGGAAAGATATTGTGGAGTATAGAAGAGCAGACAGAAGAACAGAAGTTAAGAAACCTTTAGTTTGTTTGTTTATTAATACACTTTAAATAGTTACTACAAAAAAATGTATTAGGGAGTTTTCCCAACAGTATTCTTTCCATACTTTTGTTTTGTTATGAAATATTGAAGTGGGGCTATTGCAGCTTGAAAGAATGCTCCACTGTCTAGGCAGAGAATTCTCATTCCTGCTTTCTCAGACACATGCTTTCTTATTTCTTGTTCTTCTTGTTCACGTTCTTAATTTTCTTCTTCATCTTTCTTCTTCCTCTCCTTCATCTTTTGAGAACTGGAAGAAGGAAGTACAATGAATCAGCACTTTTGGAATATCATTCAAACTTCTCCTTCACATTAGGTCCTAACCTACATTGCATTATCCCAGTCTACATGGCACCTATGGTATTTCTTATCATTTGAGACTTTCATATGAATGATTTACGGTACTTACTGAGTGATTTAATTACTGACAGTGTGTGACTTCATTTAGTCTTTTCCTCCTTCTCACATTATGCTTCCTACAGAAATGTGGATGAATCCCTGAATCCTTCTAAGGACAAAGGGTTCTGGCTTGCCAGAATATTCCTGCAATATTTTATTCCAATTATCTTAATGGCTAGCTAATAGAGTACGTATTATGACAGGCTAAAGCTAAGCATCTAACTAAACTCCATTCTGTGAACACCTTTTTAATTTCTGTAATATTCATTTTTGCAGTACAATGTCCATCCTGACTGAAGACAGGCAGGTAATGGTGGTGGGAAAATACAGGCAAATCTTAACAAGGAGTGCCTGTTTGGGTGTTTTGTTCTTAAATCAGAGTATTTAGTAACTCTTTAGAGGTCTCAGTGAGAATGTTACCAAAAATCATACAAGACAAGTGACTGAACTAAGAAGCTGATGTGTAGATGTGGTGGATATGGGATTCTGAGTCTTTGTAAACCTCAAAAGATGCTTATGTTTACTAAGCAAGAAAGGGCATTCTGTCACTTTCTGTTGACTACTGTGCCAAGCAAGAAGGAAAACAGCTGTCTGACCTAAAGACATAAATCAGAGCTAGAGTCGAAGTCAGGAAGGGGGTGACTAGATTGAAGAATTTTCCTAAGATTTCTGAAATCTAATCTCTGGTGCTAGATACGAAGAAAAAGGTGTTTGGTTAGTTTAAGGATCTCAAAATCAAGTTAGTTAATGACTTAAAGGCTTCAGTCTATGACCCTCAAGGTACCCCTTTTTCCCTTCACAGTGTAGCTCCTAATCTGACCTACTGTAATACCCTCTATTCACATAGATTTTGTCTATCTTCCCCTACTTGTTGAAGCTGGACCCCTCCTATCTTCATGTTCCCTTCCTAATTCCATCCTGCCCATGAATTTATAAATTCAGTACTTATTGTTTATGAAGAGTATGTGTGCATCTGGCTCTTTCCAAGACCCTTTCAACAGGAAGCTCAAGGATACTGTTGGCCATGAAGGTGGCATCGAGTCTGCAAAATAAAAGAGAATAAGGGACCTAGCTCGACCTTCTTCATACTCTTCCATACTGCATATTTATGGTACCATGTCCCATTTTGGCTTGTGCTAGCTTTCCAAGAGAAGGCCTAATGTGAGTCGAGGAATAACATGCACCAGGGACTGCTGGAAGCAGAGAACATGGATGATACAGCACCAGCTTTAGTTCCCTCAGCACAACACAGTATTCCACTGCTATCCCAAGAGGCTTTGCTATACCCAAGTGTATTCAATGCCTACTCTCTGTTTCATCTTCATAGGATGAAGCACGGCCTCCGCATTAATTCTGTCATCCGTTAAGCCCTCCTCCCCGTAAAATATTAGGTGGATCTTAGGGCAGTGAGGCTATCATACAAGGCTGAGAAGTGGTAGTGGACTACATACTGTGGACACAGCCAGCTTGTGCCACTTACCCTTACTGCCCTGGAATGGTTCCTAGCTCTGTTTATTTAACGATATGAAAGTAGCCCCAGGGGTTGAGAAACAATGCATCTCTAAGATGCAGTCAGCCATCAGCACAGAGGTAACATCTGGCAAGAAGTTATGCACATCTTAATTGGCCAGCTGTTCTTCTGATTGATTCATTGCCTTCCAGGAAGCACACTTACCTCTCCGTGCTCAAGGTGGCTTTGCAGAATATCCAGCCTCTGGGCTGCTTTCACTGTCCAGGCAGTGTATTTTGTAAAACTACGTGAGAAATTCCTGTGCAAAGCCTGGCTTTGCTCAGCTGAAGGCCATGCCATTCCTCAAATGGTTAACTGAAAGTCAAGTTTTTGTCACCGCTAAAGGGATGCTGGTGGAGATTTAGACAAGCATCCAGGAGCATGTGCGACTGTGGAGGTGCCCGTTTTATGACCTGGTCACGCTGCACAAAGCCAGGCAATAGGCTGGTGACTAAGAGCTCTGGTGAGATAGTAGCCAGATGCTAAAGGCCTCGAAACACAAAGGCAAAGGTAGTACTGTCTGGTCACAACAGGCTGGTTTCTGACCAGAGAGAAAGGTGGGCTTGATTTATGTTCCTTGAGTTCTCATGAAGTTATAGGGGATTAGAGCATGACAGAACAATTGGTGAATGTATGGGTCATCCAGAAAAAACCATAAAATTTCTTCCTTTGAATTTCATTGTACTGGTTTTTGATAATCAGAAGAAACTTTATATGAATCAGAAACAACTGCTTAATATAAATGTTTATCATAATATTTGGTGTTCCTTAGTCAAGACAGGAAGGGTGCTGTCTCTGTATTCTGCTAGGTCTACAATGGAAGTCTTTTTCAGTAATTAAACTTAGTGGATTTTAAGCTAGTAAAGAAGGCATGAATTCACCTTTCACAAAGATGGAGCTTATCTTAGACATCACTATTAAATGGTTTGGGAAAATAGTGCAACCTATTCATGTTAGTTTATCAGTTTTATTTAAGATGACAAGCTCATGAAAAAAATTGTCAACAACACTAATCGTCAAAAGAATTCTAGATTACTCTTTGAAAAATAAAATGGTAACAATGTTAACAATTAAAAAATGTTAACAATTATACTCCAGAAATTCTTTAGGAGGGGACAGAGAATGAGATATGTTATTTTATTGTGCAATTTCTTCTTTTCAAAGTAAGCAGTGGAGTCTGTAAAAGGAATGATTAGAGATTATGGCTGCTTTAACAGGAGAAATTAATGGCAAGGTCAGGAAATTTTTTGAGCAATCATCTTGTTTACTTTCAGGGTTCTGACACTTCAGCTTGTGCTGTCTGACATGTTCCCCTAATGGCCCTGTGCAAATACAGAATAAAAGTTGGGAAAAGTTGTAGGCTTCTGCAGATGAGAGCTTTGGAGGCAAAAACCCCCCTTAAAAAGTATTAACTTTTGGTTTGGAATAAATGGAATTATCTACACCTTTTCAAGATGTTTCCATTCATTGCTTCAGGCTCCTGGGAATGAAATAGAGTATTTGATTATCAGTATTACTAAATGATATAGAGAGAGCCATCTGGATAAGTACAGATATATTTTCCTTGTACAGCAGTAGAAATTGGCAAATACAAAAACCTTCGAGGAAAGAAGAACATCACATGTATTCTGTATCTACTCAGTATCAAACTTTAGGCAACATTTTCAGGAACCTAATATAGAAAGCACACTTTTCATTTTCAGATTGGTATTAAAAACGCCTACAGTAAGTAGCCACAGTAAGCAGAAAGATACCCTGACCTTACTCTATTGTCCCTTTTCCTTATTTTTTTCTGACAGCAGATAAAAATCATAATACCATCTTTAATTCTTTTCTTCCTCCATTAACCAACGTTTTGGTCTGTATTCACTGATATATTTAGTAGAAGATTGTACTCTGATTTTTCAGGCTTTTCTTCGTTTGTTTTTCAGTGGATCTTGAAATACAGTTTTCCTTTTTTAAAATTTAACGTTGCTAATCTGCTTACCAAAGCATTCACAACTGGAATAAGGTCAAAAACAAGCACATCTTTTCATGTATACTTGCACATCAACTGAGATTTGTTTTTTTCATGAGGCTTTTACTCATTTTTAAAGTATATCCAGTCTGTTGACAAAAGAGCTTTATTTAAATGAGCTATGTAATCTTTACCAGCAGTCTGTGGAGCAGATTTGACAATAAAGAAATATCTCATTACCTAGGAGCTTTGTATATTGTACAGGTGTAACTTGGTAGTTGAATAGTATAAAAAGATAAATATTAACTGGATTTTGCTAATAAATCTGCCATTCTTACAGTGCCAAAATCTGTAGGGTTGTTGTAATTGCCGTTGTTTGAGTTGTAACAATGAACGGAACTGATAAGGCTTATGCCATTTACATAGAATTTAGCATTCACATCGCACTGTTGAATTAATATGACACACACATTGGCTCCTCTGATATAAGATTAGCATCACTTGAAAATAGAGAAAGTGTAGATTTAGAAGTGACATATTAGTCTGTTCAACATGTAATGGTAATTTGCTTAGGTCTGAAAATCATAGTGGGTTACTACTGACAGCAGTGACTAGTAGTTAATTCTTCTGTTAGTTTCATTTTGGTTTGCTACATTTTGTAATAAACTGGTGTCTCAAGAGGGACTACTGCAGAATTACAGAATAATGTTGTGTTGAATCCAGAAGGTCAGGTACCAGTTACAACAGTGGCAGTCAAGAGTAGTATCGAGTTACATTCACTAAATGTAAAAGAGAGTCGTGTTTTAATAAAAGAATTCAGTGAAATAATCTTGGTTTCCTGTAGTGTCAACACCATAAGATAGCTATGATTTTAAAGGCCTACCACAGCGATCGGAGCCTAAAGCCTTTTGCAGATCCAGCCCTAGTACTGTAATGTCAGAAATACACCTTCTTCATGGCACACTATGGTTTCAAGACTTCCCAGTGTCTTCAGTTGAATCTGTCATTGCTAATCAGCTCTAGAAATTAAAAGCTTAAATTGGATACGCTCCCAAAAAGAGGGAGAACAACATTCCCAGTTATCTCTAAAAAGTTGAGTTCAAATGATTAAGGTAATAATCAGGGGTACAGTGTGGCAGAGATAAGAATATAATACATTTCTGCAGGGTTACTTTCAGTGTACTTTGTCCTCTGTCATTTTTTGCCTTCTTCACAGTGTGAACTTGATTCATGCTCAGTATATGACTACAGGTCTACATAAATTTTCCAAGGGCTTTTGAGAACTGATGATGTCTTATTTTACGATGGTCCTTACTGTGACTATGTCTAGCTCATTCATGTTTACCTGAGCTGAATCCAGTCTATTGTTTACTAAAATTTCTGCCCAACTTCATCTTGCAACCTGTATGATATTGTATTGCAAACCTTTTCTCTTGCAAGAGAGGTGAGGAAAGATCTTTTTTCTCTAAATAATTCTATGAGTTTTGTTCACATGGTGAGATGCAGTGCTCCATTTCTCTGTGATGTGGTTGACATTTTTTACCTTCTGGATTGCTGTGTGTATTGCTGACATCTCCATTGGTTATTGTTAATGTTAAATGGTTTAGGTTCATAATATTTCATCAAAATATGGTATTGATGTTGGGCTGAGTCTGGTGAGAGTTCTTGGAAATGCTCTGACCATCTGTTTTTCTCATCTGCCTTGGATGCATGTATTCTCCTTCTTCCGACTCCTTGGTCCATTTCTTCTTCATTTTAATATCCACAAAGGGGTTTAGTCACTTGGTAAGTTGCTCTGACTAACTACTGTAGCTGCAACATCATCTTCAGATGCTAGTTCTTCTAAATATCTCAATTTGTATTTCCTTAGATTGTTTTCAGTCTGGAATCAACCTTTGTTCAGAGTAGCTATGTCTCTCTGTCTCTAATCAGAGAAATTTCCATTCCTTAAGCCATGTGGCTCTTTGCTGCCTAATTTTCAGGCATGAAGTTTCTGAAGGAAACTTCATGAAAGGAAAAAGAACTTTCAGTTGATACTCGAAGGAAAACTCACAAAACCATTTTTTTCTGGTAAGATATTATTGCACTGGCAATTAATATTCCATTTTTATGGTTTAGGTTTGTATCTTCTTGTTTGATGTTACTGTAGACATTAACTAGCATAGTTATGTAAAGCCTAGATTAGTCTACAATGGTTAGAATTGCACCAGTTTTGATTAACAGTTGGATTTCTTAATCACAAGTTGGCATCCTTAACACAAACTAGTTTGATCCAAATGTGCCTTCCCTTTTTCACAGAGGCCTTTTTTTTCACGGGTTTGCTGAGCGCCAATAAATGGACATTTGTGCTAATACACAGTCACATTGTTGTCAGGGCTGAATCTCATCCTGGACCAAAATAACAGACATTGTAAAGAAAATCAAGTTTAAAAGTGCTGTATTCCTGATGTAATGTATGAGACGTTGCTTTCTGAAGATGGTTTATGTGGATGGTAGAATTATATAGAGACAAGCATTCTTACTTGCTTGGCAAGTCTGCTACATAAACAAACTGATCAACTGTAGAGCCAGTGAGAGGCTCGAGAATGCTTACAAAAGACAATATTTTTTTAAATTTTGGTGATAACAATGGAAAGATTTATTAGTGACTGTCTGGAGTAAATAGTTTTCCAAAGACAGTTTTCACCAAATTATTTTTATGAAGAAGTTATCTCTCATGCAAAAATGCTGTCCTCTTTGAAATGTGAGTCCCCCTTGGATACTGCAACAAACAAAGGAAACATCAGTATAATTTTGTAACAGCAGAATAGTGTATTTTGTCCAGAACACCTCACTAAAAAAGCAAACTACTTGGGCTATCCAAACAAGTTCAGCCTGAGGCAAACACCTGCCATGCACATTTTTAGATCAAATGTTCAAAGTTGGGCAAAAGTTAAAGAGAATCTTCTTTTGAGACAAACTGCATCAAAGTTCTACCTATAACAACATCTACTACCTTTTATGCGGTCCAGAACCTTGTGGTTTTACAGGCTCGGACACCATAGAAGTAAGTATGTGTTCTAAATGCAGAATACATTTGTCATGAATAATTATAATTTTGGAAAATAAAATTACTTTATTCATAGAGAGTTCTAACTCTCTCTTTGCATTCTCAGGTGTAAATCAGGAACAATTTTATTCAGATTGGTTGAATCTCACTATTTAAAAACAGCAGAGAGAAGAATTAGGTTTGTAATCATAACCCAATATAATGCTAGCATGTAGTCACTGTCCAGAACTGATAATTGAAGCAGTCCAGGTAGTATGTTATTGACCGAGAAAAAGCATCATGACCGAGTTTCATGTACTGTTCGCTTTGTATTCTTAATGGGGCCACATGCCATTTGATGTTCAATCAAGTAAACACCCCTCGTTTTGGGTCCATTGTCAAATATGTCTAGTCCTATGCAGTTAGACTGTGTAATGAAAGATAAGCAGGTGGAAATTTTAGGTTCCTGTCAACTGCCAGACAACACAAGTAAAAAGCATTGTGGTCTAAATAAGATACCGTTTCTTCTTTCCATGTGGTATTTTCTTTCAATTTACCTTTTATTTCTTTTATAGAGAATCTCAATATTGTGAAAACATTAATTAATGAGGACCTAGAAACAATACTACTGGAGTAACGAATTAGGCTTGAATAGGCCTCATCTTCAAACAGTATCAAATGCTTTTATCCCAGTTTGATCCCTTAAATAAGAAATTACAGATTAAAATATTAGCTTATTTTCAATCATATTACTGCAAGTCAGGCATGAATTTAATGAACTATCTAGATTTATCATAACAAAAATCATAAAGGTGAGAACAGAATAAGGTACCCCGAATCATAAGCTTCCTCTCTAGTAAGATAGCAACGGCAGCTAAATCACACCTCCTTTTCCCATATTTACGCTGATATTATTGATGATATTAGCACCGTATATAAACAAGAAATTAAACACTTAGCCATATTCTCCCTTCTGTTGTAAGGCACAGAGGGGAGCCACAACACAAGTAAAGGAGAGTAACAGTGAAGCCCCAAAGTAGCAGCATGGCAAGGGCAACTCCTTGGCAGCGTCACTCATTCTCCCTAGCAGCTCACAGAGGTGTCTCTCCAGCAAAGCCATCAGCTCATCATCTCCCTGTCTGTAGGATGAAGACTGGGAGAAGTCACTTGCTGCAAAAATTGTCCCCTCCCAGAAACAAACAAACAAACAAACAAAACAAAACAAACAACAAAACAACAAAACACATCCTTGTGAAAGCTATTGCTCCTTCTTGCAGGATGAGTTGTGTTTTGATGCTTGCAGAAACCCTCACAGTCCCTTTAATGGAAGGTTGTTTTGTGAGGACTAACATCAGACCTGTATCAGCTGCAGCCATGGCAGGTGCAAGAATGACAGAAACAAGGATCCTGGTGCTTCCTTTTCTTTTGAATCCTCAAAACCTGGAGCTAGCTTGTCTTTTTGATTCCTTTTTCCTTCGGTCCTGCTCCTACAGAAAAGAAAAAGTCAGAAACTGAATCTCATACATATATTTGGCTACTGTACATATTCCTACACCTTGACCACTGGAGATGCTGTTACATTCTCCATCAGCATTTGGCTCGGTAGTTGAGAATACTTAGGCAACAGCATGTTTCTCAAATAGGGGAAAAAAACCCCAAACAATGAAAAATGAAGGAGTTAGCAATAATGTTGTGTATGCAAATCATGCATGCCATGCCTTCTTAAGTATCTACATGTGATCACAATTTAAAAGATAAGTAAAAGCAAGTACCTCTATGTCTATTGTATGACCGAGAAGAGGATCTAAGGGAAAAGTGTCAGTGCCTGTAGGGATAGAGAGATCATGGCAAAACCTATGAAATCTACAGGTGGCTTTTGGACTAGAAGTGCTCTTTTGCTAGGTTACTCAGGATTTTTCAGTTTTAAATTGTTCCCTCAGCTAAGGGTCTGGAGTCGACCCAGGAGATGGCATGGCTCTTCCTAGGTCAGTGGGTTCACCAGTTTATTCTAAGCTTGCAGGTAACATTATTTCATCAAGCTGTTACTTTCTCAGAGAGAGATATTTCTGATGGTGTGCATAAATGTTATTTATGTAGCAATAAATATTGTAAAATTAATAAATATTGGCTTTAGGGTCCATTATGCTAAACACAATAAAATGTATTCAAAATACGAGCTGCATTAGATGCAGGGATATTTAAAATATTAACAACAGCTATCACAGATGTGTCATTTGCAAGTGTTTGTTCAGTTCTCTTAAATAAGAAGGTTGTATTGGACACCAGTCATTATAAACTATCCATTTCTCATTAAATATTATAGCAATTTTCAAATAGCCAAACCTCAAAATTTTTGAATGTCTTGATTTTCTCAAGACAAAAAGCTGGATACCCACTGAACTGGATAGCCCCTGATTCCTTTCACCATTCACTGACAAATCCTTTGCTGTGCTCTCCCAACTACCGTTTTCCTCATCATGACAACATATCTTGTAATTATTTTACCATTTTACAAAAATGAGAATTTTGATAATCCAAAAATAGTTTTCTACTTTATTTTTTTTTCTAGGGCTTAAGTAGGTTGTTTTATTAAAATGGCATAAGATACTATCTTTTCTCCTCTCTCACCTGTATTCTTTTTTAGACTCCAGAATGGTATCAAACAACATGAGATTTGAAAATAGTTAACACCAGACTTGCAGAAAGAATATTTTTCTTTTTTCCAGAAAAAAAAAAAAAAATCTTAAAATAAGAGGAAAGGAGCAGTGATACTTAGAAAAGGTTCTTCAGACTGGAAAACATATTCCTATTTGGGTTCAGGTTATGACTGTGATTCAGACTGATATTTTTATGTTTTCCCATTGAGTTTGTCTACTTTCCCTCATGTTATTTTTAATATATACTGGAAGGACTCAAAAAAATTATGTACAAAGATCTGTTTTAATATTTTACAGCCTCATTTACAAAGATGCAGAGTGCTCACAGCTTCCATAGAATCTAATGGGACTTGTGGAAACTCAGTATCTCTGAAAATCAGGCCATTAATTTTGAAAATGTGCATTAATTACTCTCTGGGCTGTAATAGCTCACTTGATATTACTATAATCTACATTCTTTTGAAAAAGTGTATTTTTCACCTGGTACACTGCGCTTGCTCCTAAAGAGCAGTCATATCTTATCATGTAAAAGCTTCTTTATAACTGATCCAATTATTGACCTGTGGCACTGACCTTAATGAAATGTAATATTTCCAAAGGAATGGTACAATCCATTGTGTTAATCTGGCTGACAGGCATACTCTTGAAGGCCTCATGCTAACAATAGCTATGGAATTTATTGAAATAATTAACTTGATGAAACACAAAACCATGTGTTTCCACTAAGCAATAATTTAGGGGGTTTAAATTTCCACTTTCTAAATTGCGACCAGTCTAGAGTATGCAGCAACATTTGCAGAATTTACCAATACCCACAGTTGTTTTCAAAAACATTCAGCATTGGTAGATTTTCAGATCTCATTAAAACATTTTCCTTCTAGACTGACACCTGCCACGCCATGTTTATGAGTAACAAATACCTGCAGATTAAGGAAAATCTGATACCAGTCTTAGCTGTAGATTGTAACAATAATTAGGAAATAGCAAAAGCCTAACAGGTAAACACTCCCTCTTTGCATAATTTTGGTTTGGATTCTTTGCACTGATTGTGGTTCCTGGGAAAAGGGTTATCTTTTCTATAGGTCTATATAAAATCCTTTTTTTAAGTAGTGTCATTCTCAGCTGCCGCATTCAGTGCAATTTAGTGCTGTTAGATGCTTACACGTCACATGGTTACAGCTAGGTAGATTAATAGGAACTTCTATCTGGAAATTTCTTTCCTGTTATTGTTCTCCCTGAGCAGTTGATGGCTAAGTTAATTCTCTTTAGTTTTGTCATGCACTAAAGCACACATTGCCAAGCTATGATAAGCTTCACACAGGAGAAAAAAAAAAAAAAAAAGGCCCTTGTGTCCATCAAAGTCTTAAACTTGCATTTTAAACTTTGGCCTGACCTGATGTGCCATTCAAAAAGCTTCAAAAGATTATTTTTTTAAAGAAAGGTTCAATATGTCCCGAGGCTATCGGTTCTGAGTTAAACTGGGTGAAGTAGAAATATTTTACTCATCAGCTTTGCAGTCACAGAGTTTGCCTCAGCTAGAACAAAACTGCTGAGGCATTTAGAGAAAATTAACCCCCCATCCTGGCAGCCAGATGTGACTGGTTTCTGCTGAGTGCACATGAGTGGGCTGAAAAACCAAGAGACTGTGAAATTCCTGTCAGGCCCGCACAGCGCAGAATGGGCTATTGACTGCTTTCTATATTTCCTTCCATCATTCTTCTTGAACGCTGCCATTAATTTCCTCTCCTATGCTGACTTGGGAATTAAATTTTTTTTTCTCTCCCCCTCTTTTTTTTTTTGTACTTCCCCCTTTCTTGCCTCTGCCCCGACCCCCTCCCCCCGCTCCCTCCACGTTGCCGTTGGTGCCGTTGCCACCGTTGACGCCGTTGACGCCGTTGACGCCGCTGCCGTTGATGCCGTTGATGCCGTTGACACCGCCGTTGCCTCCTCAGCTGCGGTCGCTGCAGCGTAGGCTGCGCGGGGTGCTGGCAGTGCGGCGGAGGCGGCGCGGCCTCTCCATCCAGGCTGGGCTGGCGAGGATCCAGGCAGCCTCTCAGGAGAACGCTCAGAAAATATTAGCTGTGCAGGTAGGTGATTGCAGGGAAGTCGGAAAGATCATTCTGATCTAGATTGAAAAGCAAATGATGGGTAGTGTGATGAAGCATTAAAACCATATCCCATCAGAGTTTTATAAATTTTTAACCTCTTTAATAAACTGGAATTGCATGAAGGATGAATTCAGTAAGTTAGCACATATACCATGCGTAGTTGGAAAAAAAGGGGGAGATTAGATTTATTTCTCACAAACCTTTGAAAAGATTATTATAAATACATTGGCTATAAATATTTGAAACACGGAGTGCCATTAATATTGCTGCTCCGATGTTTTAGAAAATGGTAGTGTGTCCTGTTTTGTGCAAATATTATTTCCGTGGTAAACAATATCGTCATTTTCACTCTTTAATTTCCTGAAGAGGAGACTATTTTTTAAAAGTATCACTCCTTCCTAACCTAGTTAGATGGTGACTTCCCGTTATTTGTAATAAGGCAACACAGGGGCGTTATGGGATTTACACCGACGACGTATGGTTTTTCATTTTATGACTTGTCCCCTGGATATTTATATTTACTAAGGAACATAACTACTATATAATACAGTTTGAATGTTCTTTTTGTCTTGTGCTATGGTATCCTACTCATATTTCTGTAAAGCCACTCCTTTCAATCTCTTCCCATAGTTAATGGCCATAACCAGATGGCGTTTGTGAAGGGTTTTTAAAAGACTTAAGTAAAAAGTTTCTCCAGCCTTACTTCTTGCAAAAGAAGTTATGTTGCTTGATGCAGCTTTAGTGCAGCATTTTCCTAGAAACCTGATTTTCTAATTCTTAACAGTCAGGCTTTGTTGTATGATTGTGGAAACAATTTTATTACATTTTAGTATTATGTTTATTAGATCCTAATAGTATGTAATTACACTTCACAGTTAATATCTGATGCATTAAAGTAAAAGCTAGCTTGAATAGGATTCCATTAAATTGCATCAGCATCATGATCTGATTTCGGTATCTCACTAAGAGGATTTTTATTTTAAAATTCTAAATTTCCATATATGTTCTACTTCTGTAAAAGATATAGAAAATCCTAGTCATAGTAAAATCAGAAAGTGAAGAAAAAATAATTAAGATAAAAATACAATCAGATTCTATGCTTCATTAGTAGTTTGTAATACTTTGGATTTTATGGATTTTGTGGGGTGTTATATGCTCTAAATATTGCACTTTGTGCCAATGAAAACAGGTAAGCTGGGAACTATACATTTTTTCGTTCAAATTTAGCTTTAGAAAAACTGGAAAAGCTCCTTTTTGATTTTTTGCGGGGGGATAGCTGGGTTGATTTCCATTCTCTCCTGTGTTCAACAACTCCAGTAGTGAGTGAAGAACAGAGGTGATCGATGTGCGGCCTGAAGCTCATGAATAATAATAGTAGTGACATGGAAGCCACAGGTGGCAGTTGGATTCCTCACACATGAATCTTTACATTGATCTAGTGTTACACAGTATTTTAATAGTTGTACTGTGAACCTCATATACTGTTGAACTCTCAAGTCAATAACCGGTCCACTTTACAAGGAATGAGCTGCAGAGATCCTTCACCTTAGCACAAATGTTTTCATGAATGATGCTCACACTGAGAAGCTGTGTCTGAAAATCTTGCCACCCTGAACAGCTCCACTGACTGGAGATGGGCCTAAAACAAGCTTTTAGATGCAAGCCTCGGCAACATTTGGGGGTGTTGAGATCCGGATAGCTGAGACTTACCAAAGACAACGTTTTGTTCAGTCTGGACAGCATTCAGTACCCTATCCACTTTCACTATCTGTGACATTCTTTTCTGAAATTTTGATCCTTTTCTGATATTCTAATATTCTTGCTACGCTTTCTGCAGTTTGGCTGATAATAACTTCCTATTAAAATAGTGAACAAGGAAAATATGTAAAATTAAAATGGAAACTAGTTCAGCTAAGAGCAATGACCAAGGTGTACAGAAGATTATTTCCTCTCAGCAACATGATACTTTTGTATTTTAGAGGTCTTGGCAGTGATTTATTTATATATAGACCGGTGCCTTTGTTTTATCTGCGTTATTGTCAGATCGATCTATCCTTCTGTCAATTAAGTTGTTATATTGATGACATTCAGCATAGTGGCACATTCTTCCAAAATAAAAGCTGACAGCCATTCCTCTCCCTTCCTTTATCTCTCAGCAAGAAATACCCCGAGTTTGTTGTTCCTAGCATCCATCTCTCATTAAAGTCTGAGGATGAGAACCGACTGCACTGAGCACTGTGTGAGATGCAGCGAAACGATGATTCCCGCTCATGAGAGCTTCGTCCCCACAGCTACCTTTGTGAGAGCAAACAGGAGCAGGTGAATCACGGAGAAAGAGTGAATTAGAAGAGGTGGTAGATACAGTACATTGGCTGCCTAAGCGTTTTCTAATATTTTACAGAAGCCATGACCTGGGTGAGATCCAAAGAGAGACTTAAAAGTAAATAATGGAGGGGGTTTTTTGCCTATTCGCCAGGCACTTTTTAACTAGCAACACTCTCCAGTTATAAAAGCAGCGGTGTTCTGGGAGAATTATGATGTGAAAATCAAGAGCTGCCTCAGACTGGAAGACAGATTTGACCAATGTATCATTACTAGTCTACACTATTCACCCCAGTTTTAAAAGTCCAGACGTGCCTTTCAATCACTTCCAACAATGCAGATAGACCAGAGGGCCTGTAAGACTTTATGCTTGAGAAGGAAGAGTAGTATCTATGAAAAGGTGACGGTGCCAAAGACTGAGGAGGACTTTTGCAGTAACAAATGGCAATGGAGTTAGTCGTCACCTTTAGCAAACACCAAAAAAAGCCAAACCTTAGGAGGGATTCCACTTAAAAGCAAAGTGCTTTTGTTAATGAAAATTTTAATAAAATATATGCTTGCAATTAAATCTCCCTAAAAGTTTGAAATTGAGAGGAGTTTTACAATGATGGCGAGCTCCTTTTGTGCTTGGTCTCTTAAATTAATTTCAGAAAGAACTCTATGCAGTATCAGTCCCAACTTCTGTTGGCACCAAACTTGGTACTGATGCCAGAGATTCACTCTTGGTCATTCACCCTGTTAGTCAGACATGGACCTGAGCTCACACTTAAATTCAGGCTTCCCTCCCTGCCACACTGCTGATGCGTGCCCTTGGGCTGAGCCAACCAGCTTTGGTAATTGTACCGAATTGAGCCGGGGTGCTTTGGCTTAGTGCAAAGCAGGCAGTGTGTCCCCTGGAGCACATAGCTCATTTCCCCTCTGGGGATCCTGCTGCAACCAGAAGCAGCAGCCTGGCAGTAAAATGCTGCTGCATGCCATCACCATCCTAAATGTCCTATGGCCAGAATCTCTGCTTTGCCACAATTATGCTTATGGTAGGAAAGTAGAAGAGCCCCTCATTTGCCTCCTTGGCTCTCTGTCCAGCCTTAGCACTGGTTGTACATGATCTGGTCTTCCTGGCCCTACCCAGCAGCACTACACTTTGCCAGGGAATCATAACCAGAGCACACTGCATTCTGGATGCTCCTCCTTTTGGGTCTTTGCTCTGAGAAAGAAGACCAAAAAACCTTCTTCAGCATGTAGCAGAAATGAGTATATGCTTACTGAGCTCACACCATGGTTATGTGACTGAAGGCATGTTAATATTATCCAAGTATGTTAAAATTATCCAAACAGTATGAGTATGAATCATGAAGGCAGGATTATGGAAGTCGAACTCTAGAAAATACTAGTTATCCCCATTTTTCTATGGGTCATTAGTCTATATAGTCTATATAGTACATTAATAGATATTTAAAAACAAAATTACATTTTATCTATATTAAGCTCCTTTTGTTTCAGTCAAACTTTAAACTATTTATTCCCTGGTTTTTATCATGATCCTTGTAGCCATTTGCTTTCTCAACATTTAATATTTGCCTTGGAAATAAGAACGATCAACTGATTACTTATTGTCCATATGTTTTGTGAATATACTTCTGGCAGAAAAATACATTTTAAAATTGAGCAATTCAATGGTGATGTTAAAGGGATAAGAGATTCTTCCATAGTAATAGCAAAGAATAAATATGTTGGCAATCAAATCAACTGCTAGAGCAGAGATCAATGACCGGAATGATTTATATTTTCAATTTTGGCTCTTCATCTATCTCAGTTTTTGTACAGCAAAGTGCAGGACTGTTTGTTGGGCAAGACTATTTCATCTTCTTATGACCTACCTTTTTTCTAATCCATTTCAAGTTTTACAGATTTCTTTACTGCTGTCTGATTGCAACCAGTGCCAGAGTTTCAGAGATTAGAATTGCAGCACATGAAGCAGTAGAAGTCCATGAGCACTGCTTTGCTCTTCTTTCATTCTGGGCAGTTTACATATATGCTTAATGCTCTGAGAAGATAAATGGTTTTTATCATGGTAGTCAAAGAAAGCTCTATGAGGTCCACCATAGATTACAGTGACTCTTCACGTAAACTTCATTATTTTAATAGTCAAAGGACATCCTATGTGGCAGGAGTGGAGCAAAGGCTATTGCTTAAGACAGTGACAGCTTTTCATCAAATAAAAGCTTTATGGAGATCTCTTCTGCTTGGGGTTTGAAGAAATGTGATGCAGCAATGTGGGGAAAATTTCACCATCACAGTTGGTGCAGTCCATACTCTTTACTTTGCTGGAGGATTGCAGTCTTCAAAATCCTCATATATTTACTAAATACATTTTTAATCCAAGAGTAATTAATAAAAGTAATCTCTTTATTTTCAGGGGAAAAAATAACAAAAATGTAAAACTTTTTCTCACAAAAGTGTGCAGGGAAGGTATTTATCTTAATGATTCCTGTTTTCCCAATAATGTTTTGGAGTTTCAATAACTTGAATAAGTTCAATTAGCGATAAATGATATATGATGGCAGGTGTAGCTTTATTTAGGATTGTGACTGTGCTTTAATCCTGACAGTTTTCAATTAAGTCCATCCTTTTAGGTGATTTATCTTGACTATGGCTCTGCCAGAATTCTTTTGAGGGCCAAAGTGCTAACAAAATGATAGCATCATTGCTACTCTCCTTGTAACTATAAAGCATTTCATATCAACCATTTTGATGGTGGCATGACAAAGGTACATTTTTAATAAATACAATATTATTGTCTTAACTTCTAATAGATCTGCACCTTTGACAGCCGTTCACACCAGTTCAAAGTGATAGAAATAGATCATCAGGATTTAGAGGTTGGAAACTTCTGAGTTGGTAGCAGCTTTACACATTTTAAATAGATGAAAATTGCTACATAATGCACAAAAGAACGAAACATCAACCCACAGACTGTCGCTTTGACTGCAAAATGCTGTGATTATTTATACATTTTCCACAGTTTTACTCAAGTTGCTTGATTATGCCGAATTCTTTAAAAACTTTTTGGCAAAGCTGTTGCAGTTCCAAATAATTCCACTGTGCTGAACTACACCAGCTCACACCGGAAGAGAGTTTTGATCTATTTTGTATTTTCTATATTTGGGTAATTTTGCAGAGGTCACCAGAGAAAGGACTGTTCTTTACTAAGGCTTTGAAACTTCACCAAATCTGAGGCCATCTCAGTGGACACTGCACCTTAACTGGAGGAAATGTTTTACTGACTGCAAAATCTGCAGTTTTCATGGCACCCTGTTCTACCTTCTTACAGGAAAGAGCCCGTTCAGTTCCACTAAGGCCAGCCCCAAATATAAACCTCTGTGTTAAAAGCAGAGTTTGTCCTTTGGCTTTCTGAAAAGCACTCATTCTAAACTTGCTTCTTAGCTGTCAGATGGTAGTCAGTTTAAGTACATCTTTGGTTCTCTAACTTATTAACACAGGTGTGTTATGGTGTCCCTCAGGGCTGATGCTCTTCAAAATCTGTATGCCGCCTTTTTTATTTTTCTCTGTTATGGGTTGAGTTATCGCCATTTATGCTGATTACACTCAGTTGTGTCTTTTTTGCCTGCTGATTTCACTTTAGCAGTCTTGCTGTTTCTGCCTTGTCTTGGAGACATATGGAGTTGGATGACAGATAACTTTTCTTAAGGGGACGTGGTTACACACCTTTTAATTCGGTCTAAACTTTTGCATTTAGTCACATTTACTCATAGTAACCATTTAAAATATTGAAGTTAAATTTTGCTGGGTTCATTGTTCATTTATAAAATATTTATTTATGCAGTTAAAAGGGAATTGAGACTAGCTATTTTTGCTTCTGTTCATGGAGGGAATGTTTTCTAGGTTGAAAGGTTTGTTACTTGGTTATTAAGGTGTGCTGGATTCAGTCAGGAAAGGGTTAATTCCCTTTACCCTGGTTGCCAGGGAACTGTGTTGCTGGACAGTAAGTGAAAACATTGATAAGGCCTCAGCTGGTGCTGGGGGTGGCTTGTACTGAACTCAAGGTCTTTTGTCCGCTTTGGATACTGTAGCTGACCCAGACTAACCAAGGAAGTATTTCATCCCATAGTACGTCATGTTCCGGTCTCTTGGGGTGGGGAAGGGGGTCCGGTAGCCATTACTCTGCCCTTCTCTCTCTCTCTCCCTTACTCCCTTGCTCGTCTCTGTGAGCACTTGCTAACCCTCCTGCATTAGCTGCTTTGCCAGCTCCTGTGCTGGCTCCTTCGTGTGGGAGCTGGTGGATTATTTTGACTTTTCTGGCCGTGTTATCAGTGATAAGGTTTGCTTGGAATCTGCTGCATTAGCTCCCAGGCTCCGGCCTTCAGGCTGCGGCTCTCGGGCTGCGATCGCTCTCGGGCTGTGGGTCTCAGGCTCTCTGGGTCTGATTTTCATCCCTCAACATCTGGGTGTGCGTTGGTCAGTGGATGGTGGGAAACTGTATCATATTGTATCATATTGTATATATTGTACCGTATGTTTCATTTTCTACTATTTTAGGTATTTATTAGTAGTAGTATCTGTATATATTGATTTAGATTTAATTAGTAAATAGTTCTTATCTCAATTTTACGAGCTTCCTTATTTCTGTTTCCTCCGATTCTTCCCCTCCACTGGAGGAGGGGAGGGGGATTTGTGAGAGCGGCTTTGTGGTATTTGGCTAGCCGGGGTTAAACCACGACATAAGGTTATAAAGAAGCATGGAAATCAGACTCCAATATATAGTTTCTAAAAATATATGGCTTTCCTCTCAAATGCTATGAATGTTGGATAATGAAATCTAAAATTCTTCAACATATGTTCTCACATTTTATTTCAGTCCTTGATTATTTCTGAGCTGATTTTTCTAGATGGAGTTGATGACCCTGACAAACATTCACAAAAATCTTTGAATTTACTTATCATGTAGGTGTAGTGGCAAATACAGCTGCCATGGAATAGACTCGTGACTATTTATTTTGGTGTTGCATGATGAGAGGGACCCTTCTAGTGAGAGAGTACAAAGTAATCTCAAAATAAGACAAATTCATAGAAGAAATTAGAACCTGCTTCATTTCTTTGCTTCATTTTCATGGTCTGTGATTTTGCTTATCACAAGGCAAAACTCTGATGTCTTTATTCTGACACAATTTCCTTTACCATTCTTGAAGTGAAGTGTACATATCATTTGGCACAACTCAGTTGCTTTTAGGTTTTTATACCACATATGCCTTATCACACCATGATTCTTATGCATCACATAAACTCTTTATTTTTGAAAGCATCATGCCCACAGGCTGATACAAACATGGGCATTTTCTGGCATGCATAGGAACACCTATAATGGCCTTAACTGGCTAATTCTTCTATGGCTTCACTCTATGAGGTAAATGTGATAAGAAGCAAGTTGTTTAGAAATGTGGCTGCCACCTAAAAGCTCTACAGTATAGTAGGAAGATAAAGACACACACCTCTGCTAGTTGCCTGTCAGTGATGGAGGCTAGAAGGTGGTCTCTGCAAACAAACAAATTATCCTCATGTTTTATGATGAACCTGACCGGGGTTGTTGTGGTGATGAACTATTTACTTTGTTTGCAGGTGTACATTTTCAGTACACAATTTTTGTGCATATATATAAACAAATATATATGTATTTATTTATAAATATATGAGTATTTTAATTACTAAAAATTGTGACCTAAGAGAAAATGGAAGGCTGACATCTAATCTAGGAGATTTATTTTTAAATTTCTTTTAAAAGAAGAGTTACTAAGAGTTAATTTTCTTCAGTATTCACCACCACTTTCTGGAATCCATCTCTATGTATTACCAGAGTAACCCTAATTGTTCACTTTCTCCCATCCACACACAGAAGTGTCTTAATAATTTTAAATATGATAACTAATAGAAATGTACACGTACTTTTTTCTCATAATGAAACACAAGTTTACAGAATTAAAAGTTTACTACACGTAACTTGATATCTGACTTTAACTGATGATGAGATTCCTAGACAAACTTCATTTCTCATTGAGAAAAATGATCCTCCATTAAAGAGAAATAGAATCCAGAAATGCAGTCTATGAATTCATATTCTTTCCACCTGTAACTCTGATAACTTACATTTGTGGGTCAAACACTCAAAAATCCAGTCAAATCTGAGGAACTGGCAAGCTTATTATCTCTGCTGCTTGTATTGTCAGCAGGGCTACTCAAACCAGTAGGTCTTAAAAGACAAGAAGAGAGAAACTGCATGACTTCCAGCTTCTTAAAAATTGATCCACTGAGTCATGTCACTGCTAGAGCAATCTTTAAGCCTCAGATTATTCTCCATACTCCCTCACAGAGAGATTCAGAGTTTAAAACTCGATGGAATAAAAATGTGCTGAAACAGTATATCATGAATTGAAAAGTTTTCAAAAAAACATTAAAGTTTTCATGCTTGATGCCTTTTCCAGGATCTGAAGACTACTGGATTTCTGTAAAATAACCATACATTTGGGTACTGGGTTCAAGTGTAAACCAAAGGTAACACTGAGGTTTATTATCATGATTCTGTAGCTCATGAATCTCTGTTTTGAGACCTTGGCCAAATATGACAAACCTCTCAAAGCTGATCATTTGAATCACAAGATTTCCTTCATAAGCAAAACCAAAATATTTTTGCATGTGCTTACTCCTTCAAGAAGCCAATGGTAGTTTTGAATGACAAGAGAACACAGCAATGAGCCAACAAATACGGCAGTTATTCAGTTGTTACCTGTCAAAAAGAAAAGGAAATGACACTTCATAGATTTGCTTTTCCAGCAATTGACAAAAGCCTTCAGTGTATGATTAAGAAAAGTTAAATAAAGCCCATTTTTAGGAAGACAAGATTAAGGATAGGATTTATCAAGTTATACTGTTGCCAAATGAGCAAATGCTTAGCTCTGGTTTTATAAGTAAAATCTAAGAAATTAAATGTCTTTATCCAGTACAGTGAGCAAAGAATCAGAGAAATGACATTTTAAATTAATGATTCAACCTTGCAACATCACTTTGGGCTATCTGAAGTTTAGTAACCTCCTTCTACCCATTTTAAACATATATCAAAACAAAGGTTTAATGATGAACTGTTTACATGTTGAAAGCTCCTTTTTGGCAGCTCTTCTGTTTTTGTCGTTACCTGAATTAATTATGGTAGTTCAGAACATCTCTAGTAAACATGCTGATATATCATAGCTTATAAACTCATCTACTGAACTCTTAGCCATGGTTGCAAAGTAGATTATTTTATTTAAAGACACTAGTTTAAAAATTTAGACATTTAATTTAATTATCCTCTCCCAGAAGTATAAGAAGAAATCAGAATCCTAGTGTAAATAGCATTATACTTGCGTAAGAAAACTTACAGGAGCGTTTTTGCCTCAAAGTCAATAATTTTAGTTATAATCACTAACTATGTTTTTGTTTTACAGAACCAGTATGGTTTGGAAAAAGAATAAAATTGCTTTTAAAGTACAAAAATAATTATGAACCACTTGAAATGTAATGTCTGTATTTTATTTCTCATCAGAATTCATTAGTGTGTAACATCAATAATTTAGCCCATCATTTGCCAACACTGACTTGGCTCAGTAGTTCAATCATGTAACCCTGTAAACTCACTTTCCATTAAAATGAATGTTGCTGACAAAGGATAACTAAAGAGATACTTCATTTATTAGCTAAAGAGATACTTCATTTATCAACATTTTTAAATTAGGAGTTTGGGACCACAGACACTTAGCTGGATAAATTATTCAGAGGAATCTTTGCATTAGGCCTAAAGATGTTTGCAGAATCGAATACAATGTTATCCAGAATTATAACTGCCTTTCATTTGTGTAACATGTAATTCACAGTATACTATTCCAGAAACCAACAGAGCCACCTGCAGAGAATCAAATGACCTACCGGAATGAAATCCTGACTGCCATGTGCAAAATTATAAAATGTGTAATAGTTATCCCGTATTTTGATTGACTCAATCAAGCATTTCCCAAGGAAAACTCCTTACAAGAAACTTCTTGCAACAGGCACTATAATCTTCCAAAGTTGCATCTGAGCTATTAAATGCTTTACATTATTTTACTATGAGCAGCAGCTTCACATCCAGCCATTGCCTTCTATAAATGCATCCTTTAAAAACACTCAGGTTTCAGATGCAATGTCTCAGCTGGTTGCTTCTCCAGCCTTTTTCCTAGCCACCTATTTTTTCTGACCAGGATACTGGCTTCATTTTCTAAACTTCAGTCTTTTTTTTTTTTTTTGCTAACATACTACAAACTGGACATAAACATTTCTTTTTTGAAATAAAAAGCACATGAGGACAAAATTAGGAATAAAATAACCCCCTTTCATATCATGTCTTTTGCCTATGCCTGAGAAAATAGATCTGGAAACCAAATCCTTCCTGAGGACAAATCAGTAAACATCTGTCAGAGGACTGACATGTCATGACTGTCATCTGACTGTGTACTCTGGAGGGCTGCTGCTAGCAGTACAGAAGGAACCAATTAAGGATATAAGCAGAAAGCAAATAAAAATGTTAGAATATCAGTTTGGTGCAAGCCACAACATTGCTGTCCAAGTCCCCTCACTGTTGTCTAAGTAGAGTAGTATTGTTTCTCTAGAAGGTATTCTCATCTTTATCTCTTTCTCAGATTTATTTCATCAAAGGTATTCTTATCCTACAGACACGAACCACTCCTCCTGCAAGTGATGTTCCGAGCAAATCTTGTTACAGCCTCAGTGCTCACAGGCTGCTATAAATACATTCTTTTGATACCCCAGGCTGAGGAATGAGGGATTAAACTCAGGTCTTCATTTGCAAGTGTTCTTAGAAGTATTTTTTCCAGAATGAATGGGGTGTTTCCTGAGCCTGAGCTGTGGTAACTGAGCATGCGTGCAGTAGCAAGCAGAAATCTGTATTCAAGACAAAGGAAAAGATGCTGCTATTGGTTAGTTTATTGGACCGAGAAGATTTGTACAAGGAAATCTTTTTTGTAACTTTTTCTCTTTTCTGTGAGAGGAGAGTGGGATGGAAAGGATCATGCCTTAGAGAACTACTCAGTTCTCAAGGATAATGCAGAAGAAAATGAGAAGTAGTTCTCTTTTAATAGTTCTGTATTTCTCATCCCTATAATATCCAGCACTGCTACAAGGGTATGCAATCCGTACCATCCCTTGACTCAGCATCACTTTTGGTGCTCCTGCTGGCACGAGAGCAATAAGCTGGGAGTTGAAGACTCGGGAAGAGCAGTTTCTTTTTCACTCTTAACTCTCCTCCAAAACTGTGATGGGTCACAGCGGTTTCACTGGGTTGCTTTCACATGCCAGCTTGTCACAGCTATCGTGGAGTTTTACTGGAGCATTTTAATTATCTATAATAACTCCAGAAAATCCCCTTTTTCATTTGGCACAGATTTTTCAAAGCTATGAGTTTTAGTTTTATTGCGATTTCTAAAATAAGAAAATGAAAGAGTACACCAAACAAGGAGATTTTCAATGCTATGCTTCACTCCAATTAACCTTTAGGGAGTAGAAAGTCTTGCAAAATAAAAAACAGACTTAAAACTTGTCCCATTGAAGTCAATGATGAAGTTAGGCTGGCTTTCTCACGGTAAAGGAAGAACAACCTGAGTCAATATATATACTCTTGCTATGTTGCCTTGTAGTGAAACTTTGAGGGCTAAAATTACATTTGTGTTTTAAAAGTATGTGTTGTGGTGACACTTTTGTTATAGTCTTGATGACTTAAGAAAGTAAAGTAAGCAAGGCAGATTTTTGAAAGCAAGGTACTATCTTTTATTAGACTGGGAAAAAAGACAATTTTTTGAGTATACAAGCCCTTCCTGTTAGCATCATTTCTTGTATCTTTGATGACTATCTGGGAGGATGTTGAGCATTATGTTCTTAGTTTCAGTGATATATACTCATTGATAATCTAATTATCACTCGGTTTAAAATGTATATATATAATTATGCAGCAGAGACTTTCACCTGTGTTCTGGTCTTTCTTAGTTCTTAATATCTTATTTGACTCACTATAATAACAATTACCCACATTTAGTAGTGACTCCTTTGACCTATACAGACGATGAGTCTCACCACTGCTGGTGTTACATTATTACCTTTCTTTTCCATTTATTTCTCATCCTTTTTAATTCCTACTTCTTTTTTCTTAGCAGGTAGAGTCTGAAAGACAGAGAAAATTTAGATGAGATAAGAAAGGAAATTATTTGACTAGATAAAACATGTTAGCATTTGAGATTAGCAACCTGAAATTTGTTGATGCAGACTTCTGAAATAATTTTTAGTTTTCCCTTGGTTTCTCTAATTTTCTCAGTTCCAGAGTCTCAAGGATAAAAAGCCATTTGTTGTCTTTCATCTATTGATCATCAAAAAGTTGATTTCTTTTCTGTACATAAACCATCAGAATTTTTCATTGCTTTATAGTCCCTCAGACAGTATGTAATTCTGGAGCTCAGTCTGTAATAGCCTGACAGCGTCAGTGTCACCGTGACAGACACATCGCTGCCCAGTAACCATTCAGGTTGAGAAGTCGTGCACTTTAGCTTCACCAATATGATTTCTGCCTTACTGAGTTGGACATCCAGAAAAGTGGCTTGTTTGGGCTGCCGTTTGATTTGGTATAATTTAAGAAAACTTTTAAATAGACCTGTGTCTTTAAATAGCAGTTTCCAGTTCGGGAATGCTGAAGATTTTTCCTTTTCAAAACTGAAATAATCTTTTTTTGGAGCAAATTGGTGGCAGAAGTACAGATTATTTTGGAGCTAGATCAACTTTCTGTGGGATCAAGAGAAGCCTGTGTGGGATGTGTGGATGCACTGAAGCAGCATTTGCAGTGTTGTGTTCCTCCTGTATGACGGAGGCAGCTGCAGGCTTGGACACTAATGTCCTGGAAGACATGATGGAGAGAAACCTGAGCGAGCCACTCCACGAGTTTCCCCCTTCCTGCCACACGCGTTGGCCTTGAGTAATACAAATTGTCTTTCTGGCTGCTCAGTCCTATAGAGAAGCTTTATTTTCAGAGACTATAAATGAATTTGCAAAGTTATTCGTGGATATATGGTTCTTCCAGCTGTTTCTATGTTTATGCAAAACCTTTTTTTCTTGAGTTTCCATGTGTGCTACAGGGAAAACAGGAAAAATGTCTGACAGTGTGGAAACTCAGAAGCATGACCCTGACATTACCGGGAGTTACATGAGAGAACAAGTTTGTACAAAATGTGAACCATAACTGTATGTGTACCACACCTAGGAAGAAGTGGATTATCCAGGAGTTAATTTTAAAATACATCCAAGTTATAATACTCATTAAACAACAGTATTTTGCACATCTAGGCTAAAATGTTTGAGGATAAATCTTACAGGAAATGGAGCTTCAAGTGCTATTCAGGCAGATATTATTTGACTACCGGCATAATGTTTCAAGAAAGGCATTTACATGGCCGAAGTTCATTCCCTGTTCTCTTTTTTTCCATTCTTTCCTCCAGTAAATGAGTGCTTCTAGGCCTCCAAAAAGGAGAATTGTTATAAAACAGGTTTCATCAGTAAAAAAATCAGTTTACTCACCTCTTCTTAAAGGTTTGCAGTCTGGTTTAGACATACCCACCTATCATTCCTGCAATATGTTAGGTAGAACAGCTGACAAATGAAAAGCCAGTAAGGGCTATTAAGGACTGAGGACTTGATTTTGATAGTTTCCTGTGTTTTAAATCCATTAGTTTCATTGCAGCTACACCTAATTTAGATCTGTGTGAAAATCAAGCATTAAGTTTGCCTTGTATTTTTAGTCTTTATTTCTAATGATGTATAGCTACTAGTATATGATACTGTCAGACTAATGGAGCAAATTGAAGATGAGTGGCCCTATTTTATGTCATTGTATATTTAAAATACATGTTTTCAGTTTCTGTAATTAAATAATATTTTTTTCACTGAAACACTAATAAAGCATATGTCTGTCATAAACTTAATTTACTATGTACATTGTAAAACGCCACTTCCTAGCTAACAAGCTGAACTTTTTAGGGAAAGGAGTGGAAATTTTCCCATGACCCAGTGCTTCATAAACATGTGATCGAAATGGCAGAATAAAATGAAGCACTTCCTCAGTCACAGCTAAGCTGAGAATCAAATTGCTGCCCCACTGAAGTCTACAGCCTAATTTGAAAATTCATTTTGCATGACTGTAATCCATTGACTTAAATAATTCATGGAAATTTGATCAGAGAACTAATATACAGGGCTTTCTTTGGGTTTTGTTTGTTTGGTTGGGTTTGTGTTTGGTTTTTTTTTTAATTTCAGAAGTGACAGAATACATCCACAGCTCTCAGTTTTCAGTTAATGGGAATGTAGACGCGTGCTAAACCTTGGCCCTAGACAGTCATAACAGTATCATTTTGTCAATGAGCCAGCACTGACAATTTTCGTTTAAAACAATTCCATCTAATCTTAAATGTTTTATTAAATCTATTTTAAAATCAGGTCAGTGTCATTAATAAACTATCATTTGATGATTAGTTTTCCCACTTGTAAACATTAGTTATTAAAAACTACAGTCAGCTATATTTATAATATATGTTACTATTACCTTCATTTTATTACTAACACAGTACATCAGATCCAAATACTGACACTTCAGACATGACCGTTGTGGTGGTGGTGGTGATTTTAATTATGAAAAAACCCGCAACCGAATCACTGAACTGCACTCAATTCCAGAGCATCTTTAGAAACCAGAACACCAAGAAAAGTGGCACTGGTTCCAATGCTGGCTTCTTTAATGAGTGTAAACTTCAGCAAAATCTTGGAAAGTCAAGTCAGTAAGGCAGTGAAAATCTTACCACTGTCTCTTCCTTTTCTGTCATCTTTCTGAAGAGTTTCCTCCATTTAGATATTTCACCCCAAATCTTACTACTACTGCATTTGGCTACAGGACCGTGCCTTTCTCGGGGGTGTATTTACTTTCCAGTAAATAGTGTATTTACTTTCAACTTACATTTGTGTTTCTCTCCCCACAAGCACATACGTACAACACATTCTCCCATGTTTATAGTCTTGAGAGCACCTCTCTAATGGGCTGCACTGCTGTGAATGGTCCCCAGGTTACTCCAGACACACTGAATGAAAAACACACACAAACAAGAATAATTCTGCATCAGAGTATAGAGAAGGGTCCCAGAAAGGCTCATCCTTTTGTGCTAGTTGGTCTCAGAATCAGGAAGGAGTCTCTGACCCTGGTTTATTTAGCAGGGATAATGTTACCAATGTTTGCCAAAACCTCTTTTTCAGGCTTTATGTCAAAGAAAAAAAAGAAAATTCCTGAGTACACACCCAAGTGTTAATGATGATGCTACACATTGTGGTTTCCCTCCTTTGCATTTTAATCCTTGCTGAGTAATGACTGCCCCTTTGGAAAAAGAATGTGAGGAAACAGTGTAAGGATTGTGCTGAGGAAA
>CM050648.1:49931199-49976199 GCA_027574665.1 Rhynochetos jubatus
CGGCAGCTCCTCCGCTGCCGCGGGGCCCGGCGCTCCGCGGGCTAACCGCCCGCCGGCAACTGTGCTTCTTCCTAAATAAACAACCGAAAAGTTGCGGGCATCCCCGCCCCGTTCCCGACGAGGTTCCCCGTTGCCCGCGGCGCCGGCGGGCGAGGGAAGTTTCGGGGGGCGCGCGCGGGGTGGGGGTGGGGCGGGCCGAAGTTCCCCGCGCGGGGCCGGAGTTGGGGCTGTGGAGGAATGTGGCGCCGGCTGTCACGTGAAGCGGCCCCTCGCCGCCGGGGGGGCATGTGTGAGGGGCGGCGGGGGGGGGGATGGTGGTGTAAATAAACAAATAAATAAATAAACGCGCGCGTGCATGCATCCGTATGGGGTGGGGGGGGATGCTGGTACCCAGGGGAGCGGGCAGGGAGCGCGCCCGGGAGCCCCAAGTCGCAAGGGACGCGGCTCGGACCCCCGGAGGAGGCGGGGGGAAGCCCGGGACCCGCAGGAGGACAAAGGGCGGCTTGTGCGGCTGTGGCTTGTCCCGGGGCCCGAGCGCCCCCTCCTCCCCCGCCCCCGCGGCCTGGCGCGGCCGCCCCCCCTCCCCGCTGGCCCGGCGGGCCCCTCGCCGCCGCCTTCCCCCTCACCGCCCCCCCCGAGGAGCGGGCAGCCGTTGGCCGCCCCCCCCCCCTCTCCCGAGGAGCCGTTGGCCGCCCCCCGAGGAGCCGGGAGCTGTTGGCGGCCGGGCGGGCATGGGGCTTCTCCCCGCCTGCCAGCGGGGGAAGGAGGCTGAGGGTGGCTGTCACCTCACATAAACATCTCCGGATGGGCGCGTTCCTCCCGGGTTTGGGCTGTACATTGCAGTGAAGTTGAATAAAGCCTGGGTTGCGTCAGGTCAGAACATCTATAAGTTGTCTACTTTTTGGGGTGACGGGAGATGGAGGAGAGGGGGGGGAGGCGTGGGGGCAGCTCGAGGGGGCTGTGGAGCAGCCCGGCGAGGCCCCGGGCCGGTGGCCGTGATGCTGAGCCGCTTGGCGGCTGACGGCAGGCCTTGTTTTGCTCTCGGCTGGGCTGGCGTACACCAGGAGTTAAGTGCCTAGAAACCAGCGCGATTTCACAGTTAGAAAGCAGGAGCGGGGTCTGCCTTTACGGACTTGTACGGGAGGACCTGGCAGAAAGCTGCGCTCCCTTCGCTCGAAACGACTCTTTCCAGGAGTTCCCATTTCGGAGTCTTCCTGTTGACTTCAGTGAGCTTTAGAGCAGGCTTTAATTCTTCTTTTTCTTTTACTTATTTATTTTTACACCCCTCCAGATATTTTAGAAGGTCGCCTTGAATTGCCCGCGTTACCTGCTCCCGCCGTCCGTATCTAGTTGACCGAAGTTTGCGCGGTTCACTAGGTGCTTTTGTTTGGCATCTCGTGAAGAACAAACGAGCCGCTCTTCCCTTACCTTTTTAAAAAATGATACCACAATGAAAGTTCTGTTGCTGGGGCACGCCGCTTATAATTCCGAGCTTCCCAGGGAGGATTTATTTACGTGTGCATAGGAGTTTTTTTAGAGCCAGTAGGAGAGCGACCAATTAGCCAGATTTGCAAAAAGATGCTGGGAAACTTTCACTGAAGGGTAGTCTTCCGACCTCCAAGTGTTGTAAGTGCAAAGGGGTAAACGTTCAGGATTCATTGGCAAATAAAGGAAATTGTTCTCCTGTTAGACATGTTTTACTCAGGGTTATTTGTTTGATGCGTTACAGAGAGGAGGTGTGTTCCAAATACCTTCCTGTAAACATCACACTTAATTTAAAACAAAAGATAGAGCTTCCATTTTATGTGGAGGTATGGGCTTTGCCTTCCTTACGTACCAGCAGCCTGGGAGTCCCTAAAATGAGAAAACAGCACTGTTGTACGATTCAGATGGAGTAGCTTGGATTTGCTGACAATAAACTACTGACTTAAGAAAACCGCTTAATGCTGAGGGTAGAGATGATAGGTATTTCTTTACAGTGTCTTTGCTATTTCGCAACTAAAACCAGGCAGTAAATCAATCATCATCTGTAATTATTGCTGCAGTAATTACCTTTGGGGAGTAGGTTATCATTCTTGGTGGCCTTTGTTCAAATACCTTTTTCATTTTCCCTGTTTTATTTTTCTTGAATCATGTCAAATTTTGAGTGGATTAATAGTATTCTGAAAGCAGTCCGATTGCAAGATTTCTGAAAGGGCTAATAATGCGATTCATCAGGGAAGTTGAAAGATGCTTGCACAGACACAGCTTTTAAATTCATTGATAAGGAGCTGCCCATCAGTTATTACATCTTCATTTTTAGTGAACAAACAAAAGCTGTAAATAATGTTGCAAGGAGATCTTAAACTCTGCCTCCAATGCAGCGTTTATTTAAACTCCGTATTTCTTAAGTACTACTGATTTAGTCAGTACAAAATATAGAGCTACAGATTAAAAATAAACAGTATTTTAAACAGCTTCTCTGAAAAACTATTCTTCGAATGTATGCAAATGAGTTATTTAAAGTCATGAGTGCTGTTTTACATCTAAATAAAACATGGAGTTACACATTACATTTCCAATTTGTCATGTACTTAGCAACCCTTTCTGGGGGGAAGATATAAGAGATATTTTTGATATGTCTGTCACTTTTGATAACTTAATTTGAAACTTATATCTTAGGGGAATACTGATACAAGGCAGGTAAATACATTAAAACAAAATGACAATAGAGTTTTTTATACTGAATGCATGAAAGTAGCGTTCATCTGAAATGGTGGGTGTTAAGAACTTGCTAATGACTAAATTTCTTCTGTTTCTTGAAGATGCACTTTTTTGAATTACCCTGGTTTCTGTTTACATTCCTTTTCTATTTCTTTTTCTCTTTTTGTTTCTTTTTGCCTTCCACTGCTTTGGTTTCTTGCCAACTTTGGTCTGACTGGACCCCAGCTCTAGGTAAGGTTTGCATCTCAGGTTTGGACCTAGGAAAGGGAAAAAGGCATGGCTAGTGTTAGATAAGCCCCTCGCAAGTTCAGAATGATAAAAATATCTTTGCAAGAAAAAATAAGATTGTAATTCTTTCCTGTGAAAAACACTGGCTCTTACATATATGCTACTCAGTTGTGGCAAAAAAAGAGTCTCAAAAGGAGACTTTCTGAAAAACTGTAATCTGAATATCTTATTTTACTTTAGGAAGGAGGAATTAAAGTTCTACTGCCAGGTTCTTTTAGCAGAGGAAGGATCAGTTGCATCAAACTCATCAGTCCTGACCTATATTTCTTTCTACTGATTAATTTATCCCATTTCCTTGGCTAGTTTCTGGGGAAAGGGGGAGGAATAAATCTATTAGGTATCATTGACCTGATCAAAATCACCTAATGCATTTGGTGGAGGAGGGAGGATAGCTGGAGGAAAGCAGGTGAGGAAGGGTAAGTCAGAGATACGATACCCCCCTCCCCCCTGTATAAGCCCCAAAAGAGCCACCGTGCAAATGAAAGGTGTTGAAGAAGGGCAATTGGTATGACTCCCTGAAACTCCTAAGGGCAATGGCATTCCCTAAGTAAAACCGTGCTGGAGACCCCCTGAGAAAGCGAGGTGGGGGGGGTGAGGAGTAGCTCACTTGTATCTTACTTAACTTGGCCATTTGAATGGTAAACCTTTTTTTGTGACTTGGCATGCTTTGTAGACATCACACTTAGGTTACTGACCGCCATCCCCCTTCCTCCCCTTTCTGGTTTATGGGGTTTTAGTTTTGAGAGGGCTTGAGGTTTTTCTTCTGCTCTTACTACCAGCTTTTGATGTCAAACTTTGTTTAGAAACGAAGTTACAAAAATACAGTCACTTGCAAAGAAAACCTGTATTCTTTATACAACCCTGAATGAAATTATAGTCGCACTGGACCTTAAACCCAGGTTTTTCTAAGCTAAAGTCAGGTAATCTTCATTACGCTAAAGCCACCCGTGAAAAATCACTGAAATTCTAAGCGTTAGATAAGCCATCACGAAGAAACTAGAACAGCCCCACACGCTCAGTAGAAGCGCTGATCTCTGAAAGTGATTCCTTTTTGAAAAAAAAATACAAATATTTGTTTATTACTTCAAAGTATATTTTTTACTCATTGTAGTTTTGTATCCCGCATTTGGCTGCAGAAATAAAATTACTGTATGTTAGTTCCTAGAAAGGTAAGAAGGAAAAATTTATCGGCCGTATTTTACATATCTCTCTTCTGCTTAAAGAAGGCTTGTATCTTGAAATATTTTGGCAAGCCCGGAGTGACTCTTAAAGTTGTTCCCTCTTTTTGAGGAAACCTAGGTACTCTTTCCATCCTGACTGAATTTACAACCGCGACTCAATTCATGCAGAGTGTTGGTGGACTGAGTACATGTACCTGTATTTTAATGTGACTTGTTTTCTCATCATAAATTGCAAGCGAAATGATGTTTCTCATACAGAGGTTCAGGTGGTGTGCTGTAGTACCAAGGAAGGTGGAAGGGTAGTGGATTAAACAAAAAATCTGATTAGCAGCAATAGTTCAGAGAGAATTTGACATTCAGATCCCCTTCAAACAGTAGCCTTTACATTTCTGTGTATCTGTCAACTATTTGTATGTTTATTCTCAGCCCCAACCTTCCCCGGCTTCTAAATTGCATGGACTAGACTTGAAAGTCATTAGATTGTCTGCTGATTAGGCTATAATCAATCCAGCATAAACAAAACCAGCAATTAGTATTGGCACAATTTCTGCGAACTTGACTTAAAGGTTCAGTATTACCGGTCCAAAGAACTTTTTCTGAACGGGCCGTTTTCAGGAACTGTGTTATTTTGGCATCATCGTTTTGTAGGGAGGGAACAAAAAATTCGTGAGATTCCATTTGGCCTGAAAAGCAAAAACATCTGTTTGATGCATGAGTGGATTGCTGGCTTCTATTTGGCCATCCAAAAAAGGGCAGAAATTAAGATATGGAACATAAAAAAGTACATGACAAAACAAATCACAAAGAGGTTTTAAGATTAGCATCTTTTTATAATGCAGGCTATTTATAGTGTTCTCTTTTTGACTTGCCAAACCAAGCCCCGGCTCCTTTAGATATTAAAAAAATCCGTAACAACAAAAACATCCCTAACCTTTAGTAATATTCATTGACTTTGGCAATGAATAGTGGTATTGATGCTCTTGATTAGCTGTAGGATTACAGTAATGCTACCCTGTCATTTTTGGGACCAGCATGACTTACATTGACCATCCCCATCTACCTCTTAGGAGCAGGTACTATTAGGAGTGGACATCTCAACAGCTGCATCTAAACAGCTGCTGGTTGTACTGCTGGTTTCCATAAAAGGGGAAATCCTGTGACAAAGATAGTATTTAGAGGCTTAGAAATGCTGCCGGTTTGGTTTGATTTGGTTTTCCCGAGTTGCTGTTAACTTGTGTAGCAAGGGAAGCTGTCAGTATGAGGCACTTCTCTAAGGTCTAGGATAACATTGTCCACCATGACCGTAAGATGTCTTGAAAGGTTTTAAGTTGCTGTGTAATTCATTCGGTCTAATTTACAACTGGTATAATAGCTCTCATTTCTTTGTTCTGAAAAACAATTCAGTATTTTGAAACTTGCACATTTTGGAAAAAAAAATAGTAATCTTCCTTTTGAATAATTGTACGTGAGGAAAGGATCTAGGTGAACGGTTAACATCTTACGTAGACTGTACGGATTCAGTGTTTTTTCTGTGTGAAACACTGAAAGTAAGATACTTGGAGCTGTTTTTTTAGATTGATTAAAATACTGTATAAACGCTGATACCTTAAGATAGACCTCTTAGCATCTTTTCCCAGCTGGATTTTATGGTTTCCATTGGTTCCTGTAGGGCTACCCTAGCTCAAAATCCATCCCAGCTGGGGGTGGGGAAAACGCGCTATTTCTCTTAAATCAGAACTGTGGCATATATATGTATGTATATATATTTTTTCCCCAAAGGGACAACATACAGATCTGTGAAGAATCAGGACTGTTTTATTTGGTGCTGTGAAAATGTGCATGTCTGTTTTCAAATATATTTTGCAGGGGGTTCCTACAAAGCATTGAAGTTCTTCCGTTGCTCCCTTTGCAAAAGTCAGGTAGCACAGGAGAAGCATTTAAATACTTTTAAATCATAATGCAACACTTGGCATAGGATTCTGACAAAAGGTGAATGTGCAAAAACCAAAAGAGGTGGTGAGGTTTGTTTTTATTTTAACTTTAATTTTAGACAACTTGGTTTCTATTTCACCTCAAGTATGAGTAATTATGCTGGTTTAGCAATTATTAGAGATGAAAGAAATTCTGTTAGATATGAGTCTCCTAAACTTCAGTAGCTTTAGTTTTAGCCAGGATAATGATCAAGGAGTAGTTAGCCATATGCCTAGGGACTAGGCTGTAGCAAAAAAGATAGGGCTGATCTTGGGGGTATCCTTATTACAACATGTTATAATTAACATTTTCATTCAGCCCTCCTACTTAAAAAAATCTGCTTTATGTTAATCTGTGCACACATTAGTGAGACTGCACAAAATTGCCCTTTCCAATGGATTTTTGAACCAAGACCATCGTCCTCTGTATTTACAACATCAGTTAACACTGGTCACGCTTTTTTCCCTCCACTTCATAGTCCTTTAGTTTCAAACACATTTCCCCCCTCTATTATACTGCATAATTACTGAGAAAAGGATGTAGAGGACTTTTTTTTTTCCTTGCTTTTTCAGGATTTAGTCTAGGTTATCCATCATCTTCTGGTGTGTGCACATGTGAGCCTTTTAGATTTTCCTGTAGGTAGAGTGATGCTGTACATGGTATACTGCAACTTTGTGCAGTTGGATCCGTATAATGTGTGATCAAAAGGGTTGTAGGGTTGTTCCTTACCAATTCTGCACAATGAATGCCCCATGAAATTCTAGATTCTGGGGAGATGTGTTTTCATTGTAGGTTTTTTTTTTTTTCCCCCACTCTTTTTTATCATGGGAGCAAGGCAGAGGGGTGTTTTTTGAGTAAGTGATTCATCTGACACTTTCACTTTTAAATATAGGTGCAATTAGGTGCAATTTTTCTTTCTAAGGTTAGGATTTTTAGTCCTTCAAGATGTCTTAAAGTCATTTATGTATCTGTTGGTATAGTGACTTCCCATCCTTTCTTCTTTTTTAATTGGATAGGGGCTTACTCTGGTTCTTTAAAAATACAGTATCAGTAACTAGTTAGCCTTCTTAGAAATTTGGAAGTACTAGTCGTTACTTAAACAGCCTCTTGGCTGAAGCAGAACATGTTTTTGCCCTGAGGACGAATAGACAGGATGTTGATAGTGAGGCTGTCAGTATTTTCCCTCCTTCCCAAATCCCATTGTTGGGGAGCTTTTTCTTGCATGCAAGGCAATAACCTGGAACACGGATTTTGTCCTTACCTAAGAGGAAGTGCAAAATCTCTCTCCTAGTTTCTCATACCAATGCTCCGTCTTACGGGTTTGGAAAGGCTAGAGCACTTCTAAGTCTAAATGTCCTGGTTAACTGCACAATAGATGGTTTTTATATATGGTCCCTGCACCTTGTTGTGCCCTTACTATTATTAGGTTTTGTTTTGCTGGGAAAATATATTTCAAACAATGGATTCAGTGGTAATTGATTTTTTAAATTATTTTTTTAGTTTTGGTTTTTTTTGTTGTTCACTCCTTTTGGTAACCTGTCAAGTTCAGCTTCCATTATTGACTCATTAACTTCTTGAAAGGAACTTTAAAAACAAAAATAAAATACCTGCTGTGTTGCTGGACTGGATGATGTGATGTAGTGAGGCAGTGTCCTTGAGAAGACTAGGCTATGCTTTGATCAACAAAACTTTCTCTGGCACTGACTTAGGATGGCTGTTTTGAGTTTTTTTGTTTGTTGTTTGTGGTGGTTTTTTTTCCCAGACAGAATCAAGTGAATTTCTAACTTTGATAGTGGCTGTAGGAAGGAGGAGGGGGTGGGGAAGTTAATTATTTTCCACCTCCAAAGAATACAATTGCGAGGAAGGAACTTTCTGATTCACTGGTTCCAGGACAACAGGATGTCAAGATCCATGCCTGATGTAACGTTTTCACTCTGAAGATGGGAGAAGGAAATGGGTTGCCGTTGGTCTGTGCGTGCAGCCGCTGGGGAGGGATTGCGTTATGTGACTTACGAAGAGCTAGAGCATAGGAAAAGATTTGGTTTGCAATTTCTGGTGAATCTATTGAGTGGAACACTTGCTTGCCAGATACAAATGTAAATCAATGAAGAAAGGTCAGAAAGCTCTGAGGTTAAAAAAAAAAAAAAAAAGGGCTTGCATGCTGCAAGACGCCTAGTACTGCAGGGCTTAGTTCACAGGTGCCTGGTTGCCTACTGGAATAGTCATCTTGCAGCAGGAGCTTGGATTCTCTACATATTTCATAGGTAGGCTAGGGCTTTATGAATGTTGCTGCGTAGAAACTACCTTGAGACAATAGGAAAAACTTGGAAGGAATAGTATGTCTTAGCTCCTCCCCTGATCTGGATGTGGGTGTCTTAGTGCAGTAGGGTATCTCACAGCAGTCACTTATCTGATCCAGATTTCTGGAGATAGGAGACATGTTGTTCCTCTCCTCCCAAGTTAAAAGGAATTGAGGGGTTGTGCTGCTGCTCTTCTTCTCCCTTTTACCGCCGAGGGAAAGTAGGTTGCTCTGCTGGGATGTGAGAGGTGGGGGTTCTCTTTGCGCTTTGTCTAAGGGTGTTCGAATCTGTGTCTCACAGGGAGTACTTCAGTCACTACACAGCAGCATGTTGTGCGATGAGTGTGAGTTGCCCTTTTATTTTTGTCAGTGGCGTTTCCCTTTTCAAAAATGTAATTAAGTATTTGTTGCACAAGAGGATGAGGAAGAGTGCTCATACACGAGACCCATGGCCGTAATGGCTTGAGTACCAAAGGAGAAAGAGGAGACCTGGGTCCTGGGCTGCCAAGTACTTACTGCAATATTACTTCTGCTGAAGGGTTTCAGTGAAACTAGAGCTGGAGTCCATGTGTCCCGCTTCCCATGTTGGTGCCCTAAGCACAAGGATAAGGTATCAGGCTAATTCTCCTTCTCTCTAGTTCAGTGAATATTGTAGATGAGGTATGGCAGCTTCAACAGCAGTGAATGAGTGTACCTGAAGTCTGAGGGCAAGTGCTCTTTGTTAGGGAGCTCATGACGGGAGTACAAATCCTTCTGATAAAGTTGAGCTGCTGCCACCCACATCCTGGGTGAGTGATCTAACCAGTGGGTGCGGGCAAGAGGGGGAAAGGAAGAGGTATTTCAGCCCACACATTTTCTGCCAGTATCTTGTAGCAACCAGGAAGGGATATGTAAATTCTGAAGAACCAGCCCATAAGACTACATCCCAAGCCAGGGCAGTAGGAGAATATTTAATCTCCTGGTAGCCAGCTGCGCTGGGGCTTTGGTTTGCTTTCAGCATTGAGCTGAACAGCACGGAGAAAGCCTGGAAGATAAACCCAGAGGTACTGCCTGACCTGAGTGGCATCTGGGCAGAACTCTGGCAATTTAGGTGGAGTGTCCCCTCACTAGTTTTTGGGCTTCTAAACTTCTTTGTTGATATAGACCAGAGAGCTGTTGCAATGATAGAAAGTCATCTAGAACAGAGCAGAGAATTTGAGGGTTCAAAAAGAAACGGAAAATCCTGGTACACAATAGATGGAGATCTCTGGTAAATAGGAGATAATCTCAATTAAAAGGAGGTGGTTTTATCACTCAGATAAACACATGTCTTTAGATTATAGAGCCAAAGTATGCAGCTGTATTTTGTTTTGCACTGGAACAGTGTCAGACAACCCAAACTCCTCATTTAAGTGCCTCGTTTTAGGCACATAAATGGCTTAACTTTCAAAGGCAACGATCATCTTCAGTAACCTTCCTCCTAGCCCTTCCTTACATCACCTGTCTTCAGACTTGTGTAATGTTGGTTACCTTGAAGTTCTGGGATCTGTGTGTCAGTTTGACTCAAATTGCTCTCTCTTGCTGAGTTGAGGCTTTTGTGGACAGTGTTCAATGAATTTCCTGTTTTCTAAGTGCAGCTGAAAAGACAGGTCTGTAAGAATACCAGAAATGCTTAGTTATGTCTCTTTGAGAGTGAGAAAGCTTAGGTGATACAGAGCTTCAGTATACTGAGAGGAATCACTTGGAAAACATTCATGTTGTGCTGGGTTTGGTAATTAGGCTTAAAGTTTATATTAGGCTCCTAACTTCTGTCACTTCTCAAAATGGACTGGGTGTCCACAGTCGCATTGTCAGGAATGAGATGCAGTACTCGCTTTGAGACAGGCAGGACAGCTGAATGTCCTCACCCCGGTACTAAGAATTGACCCCCAGAGAGATTCCGTCTTGCTTTGCTCATTGTCACCATGATCCTCATTTTGACTTAAGAGATCCATTATAATCTGTTACATTGCATGACAGAGAGTCTCAGGGATGCCTGGAATTTACTTGAAGTTCATAAAAAGCTTTTAGATTCTTTGGAGAAAAGTACTTTTAAAAATATATCATACCATTTTTAGTTTAAACAAAAAAAATACGAGGATATGTAGATGTGGCTTAAGCTTGTTACAAGATGTGTGATTAGGGAGGCAAAGTTAGCATTCTGGGCAGGATTAATTGATTACTACCTCAGCTACCTAGAAGATAGCCCTCACCCTCAGCTGTGACATTTCTGTAGAATTTTCCCTCTGCTGCTGGAAAGAGCCTTTACTGCACACAATGTTTCATAAAACTGGGCATCTCTAGGCTGTCACATTTGGATACTGTCATCCTTGAGATCAAGGGTTGGAAGAATATCCAAAGCATAATTTCTTTCCATTTAAGTATATTTATTACTTTTATGTGCTGCCTAGGAAAATACTTTATTTTAGCGTAAGAATAATATTTTCCAACCACTGCAGTCTAATTGGGATCTCCTAATTCAGTCTTTGTGCAAGAACAACGTTAGGGGGGAAAAAAAACCCAAAACCCAAGCTCAGTGTTAGGATAGACTGAAGAGAGGAGTAGAGAATATGAATGCTGTGAGGGGCTTTGTCTTCTGCAAAAAGCAAATGCAAGAAGAAAAACATTTTATGTAACAGGAATCTTTTAAGGAAAATATTAATTTCCAAGAATCAGGGGAATACTGTTACAATGCTGGGGAGGGATTAGAAATAGGAAAAGGGGTATGTCACAGTGCAAAGGAAAACAAATCAGAAATACAAATATTCATGCATATAATTAATTTGATTTTTGTACACTTGTGGCTACACACAGAGAAGTAATTTTCAGTAGAGTTCTAGAATGTAGATATTTGAAATATTAATGTGCCAATGCATTTCTTTTTCCTACTCTTCTCACACTACAGTCATGGGGTGCGTATACACTTGGGAGTCAAAACGGTAACCAGGTTTCTGGATAGTAGCTGATGGACGGGGCATTGATACTAGGTGAAGCTGTTCAGAAAACAATACTTTCTTAGCTCTGAACTTCTATGAATACAAGTTATCTTAAAGAATGCTATGAAGCAGCCTGAAATAGTTGTTGACTTCCAGGAGTCACTCACTGAACTGCTGCTTGCCCGTGGCATAGCCAGGTGTGAACCTGCGCTCACGTGTGTCGGCCAGGAGGGTGGAAAAGGTGAGTCTCAGGGTATCGGTGGTACCAGGGAGACAAGAAAGCGATGGAAGGTGTAGCCCTAGCAAGTGATACACTGACACGTGATTCTCTATTTCATGCTACTCTGGAACTTCTTTAATTCCAGTTTGTATGCTGGCTGAACCCTTATGGAGATCTGTTTCCACAGCACGTTGTTGCAAAGTGTGAAACATCTTCAAAATGTATTTACTTTAATAGAGTGAGAGGATATTCAGCATCTCCTGTAACTAGCTCTTAAATCTGCCTTCTGCTATGTGATTAATCTTTCTAATCATACTTGATATCTACCTGTAGATGGTGGCACTGTGAATGTCCTTTTGGTTTTTATGTGGCCGTGAGGAGGAGGGAAAAGAAAAGTAGACAGATACTTCCAGAAATTAGTCATTTGTAGGTACTGGAATAATGGCACACACGTTTTATTTCTGTTCTGTCTGGGTAACTTGGTAAATTGTGTATTGATTATGCTAATACAGCTAGTGTCTCTATTACTTGTCTGCAGAAATTATTCAAACATGTAGATTGAAGATGCACTTGGCAAAGTTACCATCCTAAGAAAAAGGCTTTTGTGCAAAGATGGCTTTAAATTGAATTACTAATCATATGCTAATGGAATTTTATAGATTAAGTATTGAATTATAGGAAATGTGAAGTGCAAGTTAAAAATATGTATTCTAAACTTCCTATCCTGACAGCCTTAGTTGCTATATTAGGTTTATTTTCACATCTCTCAAGGAATATGTTTTAGGAAGGGATAAATCAATAGCAATCTATTTTTATAGTTTATTTTGGGATATGTGGCTTCTCCTGCTTTGTTTAACAGGCTGAACAGAGGCGCAGGCATTTGGGACAGTTTGTCTTTTTTTTTTTTTTTTTAATTTATTAACCCACCTAGACTAGGAGAAAATAGACTTTTTTCAATTATCTTTTATTTTATTATGGTTTGTAATAGCTCAGAAGCCATAAATCTCAGCTAGTGTTCTCCAAAAGGCTTCCCTTTCAGTGAAAATGTCCTTTTTCACATTTCTAATTTTATCCATTTCTTTTCCATACAAGGTTTTTCCCAGGCATCAGCCAGAAATGACTTGTGCTCTTCCTTAGGGTGCTAAATCTACAGATTAACTCTTCAGTGAAGGGGAACCCTGGTTAGTCAGTAGAATGTGAATGAGATTTTGCAGTCTAGAAAGTCTGTGTATATTTTGTCCTAACTTTATAAAATAATCTCCCTTCTCTATATGCTAACTCTGTGTCCCATGAAGAGACTCTGAGCAAAAGGGGTGAAATCCTCGTTGATCAGCAGGTGTTGCTGTAGAGCAGTCAGGAGATTAATTCTATTTTTAGGACCTGTCTATCAAAATTACCACAGGTTTTCCTTATTGGCCGTCATTAATGGTACTAGTTGATTTGTTGTTGTGGAGGGGTTTGTTTGTTTGGTTTGGTTTTTTGTTTTTTTTCCTTAAAAAGGAATAGTTGGTCTTAATGTTAACATTCAGCAGTCTAAGCATGAGAGGTGCTCTGAACTGAAACCAGGTTTTGCCTTGGACACTAGCTGTCCCAAAGCTGAAATGTCCTAACCTTTCACATAGATACAGCTTCAGTTTAGAGATACATTTTTTGCAGTAAAATTTTAAAAACTGGTATCTGTCCAAACCACAAGCTTTTATAATGGAAGATAGAATTGACATGCTGGAATTCTGTTTTCCCTTACTGAGAGGTTTTTGGTTTGTTTTTTTTTTTTTTTTTTAAATTGCTTTCAAGAAGTGTGGTGCCACAGTTGTTGTGGCGATCTGGTGTTTTTTCAAAATTGTATTATTTGGGTTTCCTCTTTGTTTTGTTTTTCAAAAGTTGCACTGAGAAAATATGTAGTAGGGACTTGGTGGTTTGTTGTTTCAAGGAATAGACAAGTCAGCTCAGAAATATTTCTACAGCTAACAAAACAGGTGACCTGTGGTCATAAACACATCACTGTAGGGAGAAGGAATATTGTTGCTTTAGTTGATAAAATTATTTCAAATGTATCTGGAAGTGCTGTTTAGCAGTAACATCACTTATTCATAGTCTGGATTCATAAGCTATTGTTCTGGTTTCCTGAGGCTTCTCCTTTTACTAGTATTCTGTTGCTTTGTTATCTACAATTTATCTTACCTTATGCTAGGCTGTCGTTTATGCTGTAAGGAAGGTGACACCCCTATGCGCAATTACAGTCCTAGAGTATCAGTAATTTTGATGTTTGAACAAATAATAGTGCACACATGCTACTGTGTTAGCTGCATGTTATCCGTGTGGCTTCTTGTAGTTACATTTCATGCTAGTGCTGGAGAAACGCTTTTGGTTAGCAAAATTTGAAGCATGTCATTATATAAGTTCTGCTTAAAGTTGCCTTTCTCTCCTGAAAGAAAATGGTATAGTTAATGTTTAAGGGAAGTTAACGCTGGCTGCACGTCACACTGCCTTTCGTAGTCAGGCGAGTTTAACAGTGGCCTGAAACCTGAAATAGTACTGAAGTTTTCAGAGCCTGGTGGTGGAAGGGCATCAAGTGCTACTCGGGAGCTTATCGGATGCTGCCAGCTGTAGCTTACTTAGTGTAAAGATTTAACTTATAGCAGAGGAAAATGGGATGCTATTTTGTAGATGATTTATGCTAATGCTAAATTTCCCCAGTTCTATGTGTTTTGTGGGGTAGTTTTCTTACTTCTTTTACCATATTTACTCCTAAATGCAGTTTCCTGACAAATATGTCAGTCTAGTTGAGTATTTTTATCAAGTCTTTGTGCCATGTCCTGTTGTGATCTGCTTGGTTCTGTTGTGACTGATCCTTAAAGGGCTTGAACAATGATTCAGAAAGATGCTAACCACAAAGTTACCTGCTCTGATAGTTGTTTCGGTGTAAGAAAGACAGTGGTCAGCCTTTGGTGAAAGCGAGCCTCAGCTCTCACAGATTTTCCAGATCCCTAAATAGCAGGGAAGTTTTAAACATTTGCTTTCACCAGGCACACGCTGTCACGTTTTTACATTACAAAATTGCGTACCTGGAAACAATTTGTCAGGCAGGATCCATGTTTGGTTGTTTCCATTGTAAGACCTAGGTGTGTTTGGTGTACCTTTCAGTCGGCAGTGCAAAGCTGAGCACATTTTGGTGTGCGGCCCCTTCTCACTAGCAGTGAGAGATGCTGGTACTGCAGCTGGTGGCAGTAGGCATCCAGTACAGAGCAGCAGAGAAGATGAACGCTTTCAGTTTGGTTTGCATACACCTCTAAGTGGAGTTACGCTTCAAACGAGCAGATCTTGTTACTTCTTAGCAGGTAGCTGCTTTCTATTGAAGTTTCCCACTTGGGAATCAGTTCTTGAAAAGCTCCTCTTTGGGAACCTCAATTCCATATTGAGACTTAGGAAATGTGAAAATTTTTAAGTTGCCTTTCTGGACTGAGTTCAGACTTATGACAGTTATTGTGGTTGAGGATTTCGTTGCTAGACAATAGATACACCTACAGCTTTAAATAAAGTTGGTCAGTAGGTGATGACTGAGTTTCCTCTGAGGAATGGAACAGTGGACTCATTTTTCAGTGTTAGAGCCTGTTCTTGAGAACGTTTTTTGGTAACAGACCAACAGCTGGTGGTCAGCATGAACATGGTCAGGTTGGGCTGCTGCAGAGGTTTCTCTGGGGGCTTTGAGGGGGTCACAAAAAGCAGTATCTGGTTTTTTAAACTGTATACTAGTTGTATTCATTATTTTTCTTCCTGTGTTAACAAGTCTTACTGATCTGTGCTGCCCTAGCGTAAAATCTTTCTATTTAGCTTAGTTTGTGTTGACCACGTGTTCCCCGAAGCTTAGCTTTTCGTGAGCTTTTCCCATTGCTTTCTTTGTCTGACCAGTTTCCTTTAGCTGGGAGGACTGCTGGGATGACTGCTTCAGCATAACAAAGCAAATCATACAGTATTATCACAGCTGGAATACTGGTAACTTCGCGGCTTGCAAAATAGAAGTTCAACTGAAGCAGGCAGCTCATAAAGCCATATTTTGTGAAATACTTGACTTACTCCAGGGCTGGGGAAACTTTATCAGATCTCTGTTGATGAGAAGAGTGTGCTTACTAGCCACAGCTCTGGGACAGAGGTGGAGATTGTTTAGAGTCTTCCGGAGATTGTACTTGAGTCTTTCTAATATATGCACTGTGTTTCAAGTTTCTGGTGTCCTAAGAGTGTCCTTATGAAAACTGGTGTTTTTTTTCTAGAAACTCAGATTCTAGAAACAACCAGTTGTATGAAGCCTTGGGGTTGGCGGAGGAGGAAAAGAGGTACCTGTGCAGTGTGTATATGTATCTCTTCTTTTGAATATATGTCTAGATTTACATGTCACCCTAAGTGTTGCACTATCTTGTCCCAAGAACCAGGAAAAAAAAATCCCAAATCTTTGGATTTTAACTCAGTTGCATGATTATTTTTGAGGTCTGAATTCTTGGGAGTGGAAATGCTGTAAAAGTGCAGTCTTTCCCCTTTCAGCTTTTTCCCCTGTGGAGGGAGAATGAATTCTTTTCTCTCTGCTGTTCTCTAACTCAAAGAACTCGGTCTTTGGGAGAATAAAAAGGAAATGGTTCTGCCTTTTAGCTCTTCCCTTACTTTTACTTTGGGAGAGTCAATCTTACTTAGGCATTATATCAGAGCACATGAGAACAGCTCTCTAATTTTTCAAAGTAGCAGCAGAATGGCTCTTGTTAGGTTCACTCTCGCCCAACAAGTTTTGAATAGTGAATCTGACAAGAATTGTATTGTTTTTAGTTCTACTGCTCTGGAAAGCTGTGAGCCAAGGGAAAGATGCTGGCATGGTGTATACAGTAAAACAGCATGGGGTTAGTTCTCCTTTGCAAGGCTGTCTGCACTGCTGAGATGTTTGCTACTGAATATAGGATTATTATTATTTTTTTAAAGCTTATGTATGAATTAGCACACACACCTCTCCCGTTTGCCAGGAGAAGGCTTTCTCTTATCCGTGTGGAGCGAGTAGAATCTTAAAGCCCAGAATTATGCTCTTATTTAGTTCCATAATCAAATATAGTAGAGTACATTGAAGAAAAATATCCCAGAGGAAATTCGATTTGGTTTTTAAACCATGAAACCGATTTGGTCACTCTGTTCTCAGATTTGTAGCTTCCATACAGCAGCGTGTTCTGTTTTGGTCTGGTCTACACTTTCGCACTTTGCAGTGCAGCTTTTCTTGCCCGTGTTGTACAAGCATTGCTGGCTTTCAGAACTGAAGCTGGTGTAAAGATGCTTGAAACACTTCAGCTACCTACCTAACATCTATTTTTGTTGTTTTGTTTTTGTTTTGTTTACCTTTTTCTGACAGTAGAAGAAAATGAAACAGAGGACCAGCAGGCAGGTGTGGGACTCTCAGCCGCACAGACGGGTAATGCTGAATTCCTTCATTAGTGCTTGCTTACTGTTTGACAACAGTGCGAGGGATTTTTGTATCGGGGTGTTTTTGCAAAGCCGGCGTTCTTCCTTCTCTGTTTCAGCTTAGAATGCATTCTTGGGGCTCGCAATGGAAAATGACATTCCTCTCCCCTCACCTTTCAGTTCCTGAGAATTAGAAATTCTGCCTTTTGTAGGTCAGCCAGCTGAAAGTGAGATGCTTCTGAAGTGCAGCATGCTTTTCTTTTTTTTTTTTTTTAAATAATCCTTTTCTACATCTCCCACATAAAACCACACCCTGTGCCATTTCAGATGAACCTGAATATTCATTCCACTGAAATTATTTTCCTATTTCTAAAATATGCGGATAAGGGTAATTTCTTTCAGGATTGTTTGTGTATTTTCTTACCAGTCAGGGATCAATTAAGGGCTCCTTAATTTTAAGTTGGTGAGATTGGGTGGACAAAGCTGTTGAGTCAGGATCACAGGGATATGTGTTGTTAATAATAATGAGGAAATAATTGTTAATTCCCAATGACAACAAGGGCTCTTTTATTCTCTAATACTGTTCTGAGAATGCAAGAAATGTTTCGCTTCTGTTTTCGGTACTGATTGCACAGAATTTTGTCTGAAGAGCAGGACTGACTCAACTGAATAGTCTCATTCATTCAGCTGAGGTCACCTTTTGGAGTAAGGGCTCTCCTTAAGGATATTCCTAGAAGGCTAGTCATCTCTGAATACCTGTAGGTAATTTGTGTGAGAACTGTTGGAGTTATTCCTCTTATGAAGGTGGAGAATGCAGTTAATTTTTTGTTCAGCCAGAAGACTTTATATTTCTCCTGTGTGTGTGTCCTGTGGTTTTGTGTTTGGTGCCTTTTATAGGTTCTAGTGGCTCTGCGCATAAACTGTATTGTTAGAAAAGAGGAAACAAGCGAGAGAGTTCTCTGCTCTTTTAATGGGAAATTTCTCAGACTCATTCTGAGTGTACTTATGTCTCCATTTAGCTATCTACAAACTTGAAAAAAGCAAACTTGTACTGCAGTAGACACATGAAGTTGAAAAATAGAGGACTGCAAAACTGGAGATCAATATGGCAAGGAATGGTTGCTTTTCTGCCTTTTTTTTTTTCTTAAAATAATTCTCAATGGTTAAGTTGTCTGAGTAGTTACTTATTTCCCATCATGTCCTGTGTTGTTCTCTGCCCGTTTCTAGACAAGATTTCTGTTTTTCTCTATAGCAAGAATGCAGTGCTGATATTAAAAACAAAAAACCTTCTGATAGAGCAAGCAGTACAGAAGGCCCACACTGTGTACACACTGCCAGAAGTTTTTATAGTAATACTTTGTATCTAAGCCCTGGCTCTAACCATTAAATGTGCTTTTTATAGAGTACCAAGTTATAAATGTAGTGCAGCTACGGCATATTAATCTTACTGCAGAGATTTAATGAGGCAGTTGTTTTGCGATGGACACTATTGGGAGCAGAGAGCGACAGAGTTTTACTTTACCACTGAGCTGAAGAAATATTCCTTGCCTTGTAATAATTATAACCACATGATCTAAGTTTTCCTTTCTTTTGCCAGCACTTTTCCATGCAGAAGTGGCTTGGAAGGAGGTCTGCTGCAAGGCAGTGAAATGGATTGGAAAGGCGGCTGTTTTCTTGGGAGTTTGATGTTTTAGTTGTGATTAGCTATGGATCCTTGTAGCATAGGCAGAAATATGTAAGATGAGTTTCAAGAGTACGGATAGTCTTTGCCAGTCCACTGAGATGATTTTTAGATATTCATTACTTTTACTTGACTTTTATATGGGTTATAAAAAGTAAATGTGGTGAAACCTCATTTTTACATGGACAGAATAGAATTTCTGCTGGTTGGCCTTAAACCGCTCCCATACTTGAAATTAATTGAAGTCCGTGGCTTTATTGCCTCCAACACTTTTAAGCCAATGCAATTTTTCATTTTCCCCAAAGTTGCAGTTTTATTAGACCAAGTTACCGCAATAACATCCCTTATGAGGAGGAGGAAGAAGGGAAGGGGAGAACCACCTGCCAGGGAACACAGTAATGAGAAAATCATGCTTCTTTTAATTTCCATTTATAAATAATGTTAACATGATCTCTAACAGAAGACAACTGTGTTTTCCATTTTTTTTTTAAATGCCTTAATAGGCCAAATTTATTTCTGTTCCAAAAATGTAACCTTCCGTTCCATACTAGATAATTTTCAGTGATATCTGCAGATGGAGGCGGTGTGTGTGTTGTTGCTGATGTGTATTGAAACATTTCAGTTAGTGCACGGCAACCTCTGAAGTAGGGCAGGGAAACCTCTGGAAATGACAGTGGCATTTGCAGATGTTGGGCAAGGTAATCTTACTATGAAGACAATCTTCGTTGTGGGAATTGCGGCTATGATTGTTGCAGATACTGGGGAAAAAGAAATGTGGGAGATGGATGACGTTTGCCCTGAAGTCTGTATGCAAGCATGAGCTTTGAATGGGAGGTTAAGGAGAAACTATAAATGAATGCATATTGCATTTATAAAATACCTTTTATTCTCGTCTTTCAAAAAAGCAGCTCAAATAAGGCAGCTCATCCTCAGTTTAAGTAGCTGTTTAAGGTTAGACCAGCTCTTGATGGAAGATATTTGTTGTTGTAACAGAAAAGCTATCTATTCGCAAAGCATCTCTCTTTAATTTTGGTGGTGACACGTCTTCATGGTGGCGGCTCACAGTGGAAATACATTCATTGAGAGGGGCTGAGACTGCCAGAACTCATTTCACAAAGCTGTCGTAGGCTAAACTCGAACCTAGGTCCCAGAGGGTCCCACTTAAGTGTTGACCTAAAAACAAACGTGCCAGTTGGCTAGAGCATGTATTCTAAAGTTGCAGCAGAAGGGAATAAGCTTGACTGACTTCTGTCCCTGTAGAGTTTATATCTGCAAATGCAGAAGGAGAAGCAAAACATTTATTAGTCTTAAAATGATTCTAATTTTAATAACTGGTCTCTAAGTAGGAAGCTTTAAATTGAGCGATTCTTTAGGCTTTTGTGCACTAAGAGGTGCATGTGTGCGCGTACGTGTGTGTGTATTGCTGAATTCCTGTAAAGTGCAAGGGTTTCTGAATAATAAGTCTTGAGAATTCCCTCCCCTCCTTCTTCTTTCCTTCAGCATTGTACTTAAAGCAGAGTCAGACACTACCCTTATTTTAAAACAAACAGGTCTGTAAACTTTATGTGCAGCATTTAAATACTCATGTTAAAATTCAGACCCAGTGCCCACATTTCCCTGAGTGCTGTCAGTTTTATGAGATGAAACTGGGAGCTTGAGCTGAACAACTAATAGTATGCGATGTGTACATGCTGCCTTCCAACAAGTGTTTAATGATGTTGGGGTCAGTTTGCAACAGTTAAGAGAACTATTTCTTTTTCTGAACTGCTTGTAACCTGGTGATCTCCCAACTACTTTTATTAGTCTTGGAAAATGAAGCGGCAATGGGAGTTATTAGATTCAGAGCATTCAGCAATGGCTAAAGTGCCATAAAGTCCTTTTATTTAATTAGCATCCCTTTTTGGTGTGTAAATTTGTGGACTACTCCTCTGTTTGGAAGTAGCTGCCCAAGTTGAAGTTGTGACTCGTGAAAGAACCTTGTGAATGTAATTTGTCATACGAGGATCACACTCAGTGCAATCAGGGCAGGGCTTTTGGACAGCAAATAAATTTTTGCCTTCATAATGTGCTTTTTATTTTTTAAAATTAATGTTTTTCCTCTGAAATATAATTTCCTTAAAAATAAATTTTGCCCTTTAGCCCTGTCAAAGAAATTCCTTGGTTTTGATCACGAGCCACATAGCATGCGGAAGGCTTCCTGACGTGGGTCACTTCCAGTTTCTGCTTGTGGGTCCGTGCGTGTTTGAGCAGTTGAAGGGCGGGCTGCAGCGGTGGGGACCGAGGGATGTAGAAGGATGATGAGAGCCCTGACCTTTGGTGTGGGCAGCACGGATGCATGGGCTTTGTGGACAGCGGCAAATACAGGAATGGCTGTGACCACATCACTCTGGGGTGCTGAGAAAGGATATTAGAGTGGTTTAAAGTGGAATCCCCCTCCAACTCACCCCTTGCCCATTCTAATGTGGATTTAGTGTTAGCATGTTCCAGTTTCTCTTCTTTCGAGTAGTTGTGCATGTATCCTAATCAGTTGCAATGCAAAGTGTGTTCACAGATACCACCTCTGTGTTGCTCTGGACAAGGACCCTGCTCCTGGTTAGCAACCCACTTGTCTAAAGAGTGTAACATCCTATAATGTACTTGCACAATCTCCTGTTATTATGTGAGTTTGTCCTTGTTTTCTAACAAGAGTTGTTTCAGTCTCAGCACGTTCAAATATCTAAAAGGAGAGATGAGGCGGCCAAAGCAGAAAAGGGAGAAGTGGTGAAACACTTGCATTCCTTTTGCTGGAATGTACACAACCATTTCTCTTCTGCATTTCACTTGTTGTACTGTGGTTCCCAAGGAAAAACAATGTTAAGTGCAAGCTTGCTTTATTAAGGAAGACAGATATTGTTTTATTTCTGTCTTTTGAAGGAAGCTTTCAGTAAAGTGGGCAAAAAGTCAGGAGCAGTCAAAGCTACTCCGCTTCTCCTCAGAGGAGGAGAAGTTCTAGACTTTGCAGTATCTCACCCTGCGCTGGTCATCTGCAGAACTGAGGGCGTGCAATGTGCTGTGTGGCTTTTCTGTACAGAGGGGATGGCAGTGAAACCGCACATTTCTTCCAGTTTAGAAGCTTCAGCTGGGTTCAGGACTGCCACTCTGTGACCAGAGCTGTCCCGCTATCCCCAAAATGCTTGTTAACATGTCAAACAGACAAAGCTGTCCTTGTGCACTATTTAGTTTTTGCAATAGTTAGTTTCCAGTTTTCCATGATCTGGCACATACAGGAGCTCTGTCCGGTTTGTCTTAAGTCATACACAAGTTCAAAGCCCGTGTAGGATTTTGACTCAGGGTATAATCTTTCCCGGGCTTTGTGTGTATCAAATAGTGTGGTGATGGAGTGTTGGGGTGGGTCGTAAAGTCAAGATTAATTTCGTGTTTATGTAACTCAAATTTGTTAGTCTCTTAATTCTGGTAATTTCCTGTGAAATGGTGTAGTTAACAGTGAAAAGAAGTTCCTGCACACTCATTGATTTGAGTTTTCTTTTCATTGAAAACTAATTGCATAGGTGGTTTATCCTTTCTTACAATGATCAAAGCAGCTTCAGTAGCTGTGATAAAATTGACAAACGTAACATTGAAGCATGGAAGAATTGCTTGACTGAGAAACGGAGCTGCATTGGCGGGAATAGAAGGGGAAATTCTCCTTTTACTGAGATTAGAAAAAAATAAGGAAAAAGCCTCCTCTGCTTATTTAGGAGTGAGATCTACAGTGTGCTTGCAGGCTCGTGCCAAACATGTTTCTTCTCATTGTTACCACAAGAACCTATCTTGATGATTTTTTTTTTTCTTTTTAAAGGTTCTCTTCTTAGATGCCTGACGTCACGGTCTTGATTTTCTTTCAGACCCTAACTGTAAACTAGAAGACAAGGGAGAAGATGGAGAAGTGCTAGACTGTAAGAAAAGGCCGGATGAAGGGGAGGAGCTAGAAGAAGAAGCTGTGCACAGCTGTGACAGCTGCCTCCAGGTGTTTGAGTCACTGAGTGATATCACAGAACACAAGATTAATCAATGTCAACTGACAGGTAAACAATACTTATCACTTTGTGGCTTCGTGCACTGTTCTATTTCTGATTCCCATCCTCTGCTTCTGATCTCCCTCCTCCTTTCTCAGTTATTTTACTCCTGCACTTGGATGCTTGGCTGAGACCTTTATAAACAGATTATGGGACAGGATTATAGTGTAAACGGAGCACTATAAATTTCCATCATACCAAAGGATGTATGGATAACTACTGCATTGTCACTGTATTTAAAGTGTTTGTTAGCTGTCTGTGCCTGGCTGCTGCGTGTGTTTTCTAGAGTCACACTGCACAGCTTTCTGTACTTTGCTTATACACGTGTTTTTCTAAGTCACTTGCAAACACAGAGGGTATTTGTAAGTGGGGTTTAAGTGCAGCCGCATAATGAATGAATTTGCACAATGGCATGTCGCAGATCTGGGCTGGATGTTGCGTTAGTCTAATCGGTTAACTACACATGACTGTACAGTAATCAGTAACTGCAAGTTGAGAGGAATGAAGCAGATTGTTAGAGGGGAAAATAAAATCTCAGCTTTAGTCACAGAGCAGAACTGTGTGCTGATCAGATACTACCGAACTGAGCAGAGCTGGGTGAATGGACCTGTAGCCATGCCGGGTTTCTCTTTGAAATTATTGTAGACAGCCCGCTCACATGGGAAATAAACCACGTGAAATCTGCTGAAGTAGTTTTGCCCTTTGGTTTTAGTAGGTCTTTTGGTTGTATGCACTGTAGGTCCAAATAGTCTCAACAGAAAGGCATTTTTTATTAGATGGTACTTTAGTTTTAGCCTCTACAATGTAAAACGTATTTATTGTGCGGTGCAGTTATGTTAAAAACCTTTCTTTACCATGACTTCGTAAACAAGGAAAGCCATCCTTCCCATTTGGGAATGCTTTTACAAAGTATGCGTGTGCTCATGTTTGGAGAGCTTTCTGAGTTCTTTTTGGTTCTGATAGATCAATAGGCTGAGTCCTGGCAGGATCACATAAAAGTCAAGTAGGAGGACTGCTGTTGAGGATGAAGTGTGCAAAGAAGGTGAGCAACAGAGAAATAAGTGGGCAGGAGCAGACAAAGTTGAGGAAGTAATGTGAATTTGTCAAATGGTTTTAATCCCAACTTTAAATTATGAAAGATAGAAATCTGCAGCAAGAAATGTTTGCTTTTATTAATATATGGCTTTACCTTTTCTTGCCTGTAAAGTGGTCTTCTAACTTAGGATACAGTCAGTTATGCCATTCTGTAATCACTCCTACAAACTTCTAGAATGTATTGATCCTGATTTCTGGCAGTATGGATATTCTCTCCTGGCTTTAAAAAAATTAATGTTTTTCTCTCCTTTTCTTCATACCTCTCTTCTTTCTTTTGCCCTTACTGTGTTGAAAAATTAGTGACTTTAACTTTCTCTTCCTTCCCTCTCCCAGAAAGCATTTCTCGTGCCCTGATCCTCTGGATCTCCCCATTACTGCCACAGATCCCGTTTATGCATCCCTGTTTTTTTACCTTGATCTGATTTGGCTCTTTCACCTTTCTGGTTAGTTAGTTGCTGCCTCCCCACTTCTGCCAAGTGCTTTCTCTGCTTGAAAGCTGCAGGCAGAATGCACTGGACAGTGCGTGCACATTTGGGTTGGGAAACGGAAGAGAAGCAGGTGAGGGGAGCAGTAAGAAGGAAGAGTCCCGTAGCACTGCTCCTGAACACAGCAGTTCTCGCTGAGAGTTGTGTTGCTAAATGTGAGTGGAAACAAGTATGCTGGATTAGTCGATTTGGGGTGCCCGTGTAAAGGCAGGAATATGTGTATGATGGCTGCAGAGGATGGGGAAATGAAAATGAATCGTGAAGGAAATTAAGTTCCTAAAAATACTTTTTCCTCGCTTTCAAGGAAACTTGTGAAAGTGAATGTGTGGAGGTCTGACTGAAAGCTAATGAAGTGAACAAAAACCTAAACCATGCATCCTTCTGGACTACCAAGTCAACAAAAAGCCAACTGTGCCCTGTTTCTAAATATAAGTGACGAAAATACACCCTTCAGTTGAGAGAGGGACCTGGGTGGAATGGCCAGAGCTGAGGATTTCTTCTGTCTCCAGCAAAACAGTACTAAACGGGTGGCTAGTGAGGTGATTTCAAGGCAGGGTCCTAAGCCGCATGTATGGCCTAACACTAAGGATACGACATTTAAGAAAACCTCATTGTTTTATTTTTGGTTAATCAGTGACAAACAGTTGACAGACAAGCAGCTTACCTTTCTCTTCTGAAGCGCAATATATATTTGACCAAAATAAAGTTTGCTTTTAGCATTTTAGGCAAGCTCCCTGGACTCTTGCCTTTTTCTTGGATGTGCAGTAGTGCCCTTGGGTGCCATGCTCAGATTCAAAGTTTTCAAAAACATGTTACCATGGAGGGGCGGTTGCACCTCCCTTTCTCATCACAGCCTTCTGCCACGACAGGGTGTTACGTAGTTGCTCTGGCTGTCTCCTTTCGGAGGAATTCTAGTGAAACTATTAGACACCCTAAGGTATTTGTCTGTCACTAAGTTGTGAAAAAAAGACAAGAGGTTTACCAAAATTGAATTTCTTCTACTGTATTCTGTTGTTTGGGTCAACAGTGTTCTCTCTGGAGGAGAGCAGAGACTATCGTCTATCCTGATGTGTAGTCTTTCCAATTTGGGCCTCATCTCAGGTCCTGAAGAGTTACCAAAGTTGTCCATTGTGTAAAAACACCAGGGCTGACAGCCTGTGAAGTTCACGTTTGAGTTCTGAAGCCCTCCAAACCCTGATTTTTCAGATGGCTGAGTCAGCTGCAGCTTGTCTGGATTTTACTGAGCTTTGGAGGTGCTCTGTGAGATGCACAGGCAGCTGCACTGACAGCAATTATGAACTGTGCATGTTGACCCACTTGTGGGGTCATATTTCCATACAGTTATACTGGGTAAAATCAACAATGATGTTGATGGAACAAACAGGGTGGCAGAATACTGGCTTAAGACAACCCATTAGTAAAACCCTGAGTATGAAACATGAGAGTTGAGCATCACAGTGTCTTGACTGCCCTTAATGCTACCAACCTTGTAACATTGCTTGAGAATGGGGCTTGCCACTCTAGGTTCTCAAATTGATACTGGGGCTTCTAGTTTTTGCATTTGAAAATATTAGATGTGTTGTTCTGAAGCTTTGACACTTCAGTGAAAGGAATAAAATTGCTTTATTGAATCTTCATTCTGCACTCTCAGCCAAAGACAGGAAAGGGGAGAAGGGAGCTGGTTTATTAAGCAGTGGTCCCAATCTCTCAAAGTTTCAGGTCCCCCCCCCCCCCCCCCATTCAGGGGATAGCAGAAGATGAGAGTTACAACTCTGTGAGATTTAGCTCCCAGGATCTTGAATTGCTCTTCTCTTGCAGGTTTTTCAAAGGAGAAGAAAAAAGTTCTCCCCAACTGGTTCCTTCCTGTAATCTGTTGTTTGAATTGAACTCGTGTTCTTTTTCTAGAGGAGGGCATAGCTGCTCTTTTATCCTAATGTGTGCGCTATTGATCTTTTCAATTTGGGTCTGATCCAGTATCCATTGAAGTCAATGAAAAGATTCCCATTGACTTCAGTGGGGGATGGAACAGACCCTTCATGAGCTATTTAGTAATATTTTTTGCTATCATCTGAAATTCTTGTACTGAAGCTTTCTCTGAAAAGGTGATGATTTATTTATGTTAATTGCTGACAATTCCTGTGATGTTTGTGGAATACAGATAATGGATAAACGGGGGAAAAAATCCAGAAAAATTTCTTTGCAGTACTTGCAACCATGGGCAGATAAGATGCTGAACTGTATTAATTTAGTCATTACAAAAGATTGGCAATAAAAATATGGATTTAATAGTGTTTCTCTCTGATGTTGATGCTTTTCTCACTCTACCCTTCCTGCGGCATTTCCATTTAATAACTCATGAGCCACTTGCACATTGTCATCCTCTAAGTTGTGTATATAAGTAAAGGATCCAATTAGCATGGCTATGAACCTGGTATCCTTCTAGTATATGTCAGTTTGGATCTCACTGTAGGACCATGCATGCAGGATCAAATGTGGTGCACTGATGATAAACCCTCAACTGCATCTTCTCTCCTTCTGCCAACAGGAAAAGAAACTTAACCTTTTGCTATGCTGTTGTATATGCTGTGGTTGGGCAGTTTGTCATATACTTTCCCTAATCTTCTCCTGCTTGACTCTCCATCTCTTCTCCCTGCACAGTGCTTCATGCTGCTTATTTCACCTTTCAGTCCAAACCCTCTGGGATCATACTCCTAGGAAGTCTCCTCTGTATATGCGAGAACTGCCCCTCCGCTGGCTGACTCTGTGTTCAGAGACATTCAGCCCAAGCGTGGTTCTTTTGAAGATCCTGTAGGTTGCTTTGGCATCAGAAGTCTCGGTCATAACCAGAGTAATACTAGAAAAAGGAGCATCCTGTGGTCTGCCTTGCTTGCAGTGAAACATGCAATGAATGTGCCACTGTAGTTGGCTGAGTTGTTGAATAACTCAGCAGCAGTGGAGGTGCTGGTACACAGGACTGCCATCCTCAACCTGAATGTCAGCGGACATGTGCATGTTACATGACTTCCCTACTAGCCCTGTTGGCATCACAGGCTGTAGAATTTGTCTGAAAGCTCTTGAATCATATGCAGTCCTAGCTTCAAGGCTAAGGGTGTTCTGAGGTAAAAGACATGAGCTATTTTTCCACTGGGGATATTTATTTTACCTTTAGGTGATTAGGTAGATGTAGTTTTATGCTTTGGGCTCTAGCTTAGTGCTAGAGCTTTGACAAGTTGAGTAAGTATGTCAGGTAGAACTGAGAGCCATTCATGTTATCCTCTAAGTTGTTTCTGATGTTGAAAAGGTTACTGGCTAGAGCTGTGTGTCCCCTGCCAACAAGGAGATGCAGTCCTGCTCTCTAGCCCTGCTCAGAGATTCCTCTCACATGCCTCCTGAAAACAATTCCAGCAAATATACTGGGGACCAGTTGTTCTGAGTGCTGCTCTCCATCAGCACTGGAGTATCACTAGGCTGGGGACTTCTAGCTAAGTCAGTATTTCTGTGTTTCCAGTTATGGGAAAAATTAATTTTCATGGATATCATCCTCCTGTGTGGCTGAGAAACACCTCCTTCTTGCATGTCTAGAAATAACAAGGTTGTGCTACCTTACAGCTTCACAGACAGCATACAATGAGTGATCACGGACTTACCAAATGGCAGGTAATAGAGATTCCGCTATAATGGTTTCCTTCTCTTGCCTTTTTTCTCTTCTTCCTAGTGCCCAGGAATCTTTCATCTTTCTGAATGAGTTGGTAATGCCAAGACCATCTCCTTCACTAGAAGATTTGAAAACTTTCCAGGGGATTTTGTCCCAAAGGATGTATGCTGTGCGCAGTGAGGCTACAAGATAAATCTTGTGAGCACTTGGCATTGTCATGCTTTGATATCCTAGCTAGTTCTTCTTGCTAGCAAAAGAATCCTAGAACTAGCCAAATATATTCCAGACCTTGCCATTTTTTTTTTCAGTTCCACTGTCTGTGTGGAGAAAAGATACATGGCAAGGGTCCTTGGTCATTTCTGTAGTGCAGAGAAAAATCTGAGCTTGATAAAAGTGCTTTTGAGGACAAGGACCCTAAGAAGTTAAATCTGTGATGCACCAAAAGCATATTCATCTGCCTCATCGCAGTTAGTGGCATGCTGCCAAGCGCTGTTTGCCAAGTACAGTTACTTCACTTGAGAGAGTCACCCTGTTTCTCTTGAGAATTCCTGCACCAAGGACTGCATATGGATTTTACATTAAACAGTTATTGAATGAAAGACAAACAGTGCTTGGACTGGGGACTTGAGCTTAGGCCTCTCTTTTTCCTTAGAGGGCTTCCCAATTGCTGTACTACACAGAAACATGCTTCTAGTTTTTCGTGTGCTTTGGACCACAAACTTCTGACTTCTTTTCCACAAAATGACGTTCTGTTTGACTGACACACTGGAAAGCAGACCCTCTCCTCCAGTATCTTGTCCAGCCAACACCCATGGTAGTTCAGTGTGCTTCTTTGAGTTTGCAGGTTGTGGACTCACATCCTTTCACCATTATGAGTGGTCCAGGACCCATATCTGCAATTCCAAATCCTTGATATTTGGGGAAGAAGGGGAATAGGGTGGTAAATACAGCCTCTGTCTCCAAAAATCACAACTTGGCATTCAGAGAGCAGTGTAAAACCTGTCAGTGGACTTGGATGGAAGATTTATATGCGTTACAAAATGGCCAAGACCTGCTAAAATCATAACAATTTGGAGAATCTGCCATACAGACCTTCATATGCAGCACTACATGCTCCTAGGGAGGATAGATGAAGGTCTTGATAATTACATTCTTAGATTGTCATATCAAAGTCCTGTATGAATACTTCTGTAGGTAGCTCGGTACTGTCAGATGTGGAAGGAACTTGTATATGCTGGAGCTGAAAGCTGTGAAAGTCGGCTGCATAGCCTTCTTGCCGTTCTTCAAAACTCCTATGCTTGCCCTGAGAGACAGTAGATCCATGATGAATGGCCAGCATGGGCAAGGAGGCATAAACTCCTCCCCCTTTTGCTTGGAAACCATTAATCTCTGCTCTTGAGATTGTTAATCAGTCATAAAACCAGTAGATCTTCACCTCCTGGGTATTTTAAAAGCAGCCTGTTGCACTTCCTGAGCTGTCTGTCAGTGACCCCTTGTAAATGAAAGCAGCTGATGTCTGTATCATGGAACTGATACTCTTGACTCGGGGAACCCCCGTAATAAACATGTTCATCAGCATTAATTGTAAATGCCAGAACTCTTGTACTGTTTGGAGGTGGGAGAGGAAGCAAGCGATGGTGACTTCCAAGTGTCTTTGAGTGTTTTCCTGCATATCTTTCATTGATCTTTTCCCCTCAGTTTTGCTTCCTATTTTCCTCTTATTCTAGCCTGATTTTTCATCACTAAAAAAGGCAGGAGGTTCTTTTAGCCCATAGTGGCTTTGGTTGACTTTATCTTATAGTCCTTGGTATGTGTCCACCAAGGACTTTACACCATGTGAACCTGAACTCCCAACATAATGGGAAGATACTGGATCAGACCTGGTGTCCCTGCACCAGCGAGGAAGCTGTTGCCTCAGTGGGTACCATGGACAGAGACGCCTCCTCGCTGGCCCAGGAAGTCCTGGTCTGCGGCAGAAACCGCTCAACTGGAGACTGTCGCTCTCTCATGGGTGAAGGACTTCGGTGTAGGCAGCCCCAGTGCAGGAGTTACCAGGTCTAGGTCTTGGTACAACTGTTTCTCAACTGTCTTTTACATTTAAATAATCTAGCATCGTTTGTGGGGCTCTTAGGGCTCATCTTGCAGCAATCTGTGCCTTTCTGGACAACTGGAGTACAGCAGCAGAGTTTGGCCAAAGTGCTGTTACACACACAGGTTATCCATTCCTGTCCAGAACATGAATCCAGTCATCCTGGGACTTGGGCGTCACACATTTGAACCATGCTTTTGGTCACTTCTGCTCAAAGCTTCTCAAGTGAGTACTCTTTCACTGAAGATAAGGAATGAAGATTGCGGACAACAGTACGGTGTTTGCAGATTAAAAGACCCCATGTGCCCATCACCCAGAGTCTGGTTTTCAGCGTGTACTCAGAGGTTAATGTAAACAATATACCTTACTTCAGTCGTGAAGTACCTTACTTCCCAAGTCATGCTCAGCAGTAGGACTTACGGTCATAGTCCTAAGCTCTACCAGAGGAGATGTCTCTGTGGTGCTTTTTTTTATATGGGACTGTGAAGCATCAGTTAGGCATACCTGACATGCTATCGTGGGTGAGTGGGATAGCATTAGGCTCTGGGAGGGGCCATGATAACATTATAAATAGTTCCTCTTCTGGCTTTGGCATTTTGTGGTTACCAAGCTAGCTCTGCGTCATCATCCCTGTCTCCAAGCACTGGCTTGCCCAGCTCCGTAGCTTTTTCAGACTTAGTTCAGTGCCTCCCTGGCACTCTGTTGAAAATCTGCCCTAGCTAGATCCAGAACTTTGCTGTATTACATTGACAGTCTGTTGCTCCATTTATTTATAGCCACTGCTGGGTGTTCTAAAGGTCAAGCCGTTTCCTCACGGAGCATTTCCAAATGGGCAGAACAGGGTATCTCTCTCCGTTACGATTTGGCTACTGTGTCTTTCCCATTGAATATTAACTTTGCTCTCCCAGTGCTTGAGTGACATCTCCCGCCTGTTTCAGAAGAGGGTCCAATTTCTGAGATCTGCCAGGTGATGACATGAGGTAATCCACTGACCTTTTTCAGGCATTGTGTGGAGGACGTAACTGCCAAAGCTCATTCCATTATTGGGAGAGCAGTACTATAATCACTATTTGATCTATGCAGCTGAAATTCCTAATTCCCATTGTCCAAGGAAGATGGTTGCCTGCAGGGGAGAGAAGGGAGGGGGCAGGGGGAATCATCAACACTGGCACATATGTGAAGAAGAAAAAATAGTCATTACTTACCCTATGATAACTATGCTGCTTCCAATTACTGTTGTAATCAATATGGATCCTGTGGCCAAGCTTGTCTTTTCACAGTCCTCAGTAACACAGACTTTGAATTGTAAAGCTGCTGCTGGTACAGGGTCGTAGCTACCCTGACCTTTACCCAGTACGGTGGGAATTCATGTGTATGATTCTAATAGACATACTATTAAATTTAAAATAATGTTTGTCTTGCATGTATGCACATTTGTATACCTTCAGTCCATATTGACTACTGTGATTCAGAGAATCAGTTACTGTAGAGTAAATACCCGTTGTTTATTACATGCTTCTATTTCACTGGAATATTTATATATAATATATTGTCAGTGTATTACAAAATGGGCCTTGTTGCCATGACAAATCAGTGTTTTGAAGTGGTGAATTTCCTGTACCTTCTAAAATAATTTTCTTCAAATACTTGCTGTTTTTATTATTGGTGCTTGCTTTAATTACCATTTAGAAATGAACGGGAGGTACAACAGATTATCATTACTTATATGTTCAGCAGTTAAATTCATAGCTTGGAAGCCAAATGTAACAAAATGCCCCACAGCTCTTTAACACTTTGCTTAATGCAGTTGTAGAAGAACCTTAATTCATGTTTATACAATCAGCCGTAGCGTGTTAAGGCTTCCGGGTGATCTGGCAGTTCACTAACCCGCCGCCTGTATGGGCTCAGTTTTTCCTCTTAAGCATCATCTGAAGGGTGTAAAAAAAGCCCTGCTTTTTTATGAAAAAAAGAGAGTTGCTGGAGGAGAAAGGTTCTTATAGACATCGCAGTCCCTGCTTGGTGTTGGCATAATAAGCTGTCTGAGATGGTTGTAAAATCACTTCCATGCTATGACTGTTAGAGGGAATCTGCTTAAGACAAAGAGAAGACACATCTTAATTCACCCAGGATGTTCTGAGCTATACCTTGTGCTTTTTGAGAAAGACACCTATTGTACTGAATATTCTGTTGTGGAAATCTTTGATGTTCGGCTAGAAATTTAGCCCTGGCACAGGGTGCTGCACCTATGGAAAATGCTGGAAACGGCAGTCCCTTTTACTCAAGCTCTGCTGTTCTTTACAAGACACCAGATATGCCATTAATTCCAGCTGTTCTTCCAAAATGACTGATGGTCGAGGCAAACTCTTTCTTAATGTGAACCCTTAATATTCCTAATTTTATATCCCTGTACGTATACTGAGAGGTCATAGTCCTTAGCTGGGGATATCATTTGGGAATGCTGTAGTATAACTGAGATCTATGACCTCTTAATAAGCATCAGGAGAAAGAGATGGGGATCATTCTACAACATGCCCTGGGGGTACTTTCCCTTCAAGAAGGCAAGCTGGAACTGTTCAACTTTTTTCTTTCTTTCGGTTTTTTACCTTCAGGGGGAAATTGATCGATTTGGAGATGATTATTCCATAATCTCTGAATTTTTCTCTTCTACACTGCAATGGGAACTCCTTGAAGTTTAAAGGGGTTGTGTCTCCTGTGTGCATTGTGGAATGAACCCAAGGAGTTTATGGGGACAGCAGTTCTCTCAGCACAGTTAATGTAATAGTTGGCAAGTTTGGAATGAAAATACCAGGAGGGCCTGTGGGCAGAAAAGGCTAAATTTGTTACTAAATTTCTTGTGAATAAGCATGAGCACTTCTCTCAAAGGATGCTTCATTTTGGATTTAATTTTGGGGGGAGGAAAACGGGGGTTTCCCAGAAATGTGCATATATTGAAGACATGGTAGAACGGAGAGTTGTTATGGTGAGTTGAAGCAAACTAGAAAAGGCGAATTGGCAGTAGACTTCTAAAAAAACTCAAACTGGACAAAGAGTGCTTGACACAGATTTAATAATGGTGTGAAATGCTGGAACTTCTGGGAAATTTTGGGTTAAATTTACTCTGATTAATGTTACCAAAATGATGTGAAGTTTATACATGAACAAGTGCTTAATATTTTTGTCTGTAATATTTCTGAAGCACTTAAAATACTGTAAATTATTTTGTCTGTGTGTAAACAAGGAAAGCATACTTTCATGACTGGGAATGAACTGGAGTGCTTCAAAATGTCTTTTGAAATAGAACTCTGCGTAAGATAGTGCCATGGATTGGCACTTGGTATGTTTAATATATGGGAATTCATATTAAATTTCATAGAAATACCTGTCACTGGTTTATTACCTCCCTCACCATGACCAGAACTGGTGTCTCTCATCTGTTTTACTGCTGGATCCCAGCAGGAAGTGCTGGCTAATGACTGAAGGAAGGTTGGGTGACTCATGTGGGGGAGGCTGTAGAAGGGTCAAGTTTTTCAAGTACTTTGCAAACCTTCTACCAGCTGTAAAAGCAAAGCATAGGGAAATGAAATGGCAGTTGCTCATTTACCTTTCTCTGACAAATGTAGGCTTCAGCATGAGTGCACAACACATCAGTTTTACTGTTAACACATAAATTAACAGCAATATTTTTTCATGTGTATATGTTTATTTCTTACTGCTATTATCTGACTTCCTTACATGGCCAGAAGTGATGCTTGGATTTTTGCAAGACACTGAGCATGTTTGATCTTTTCTGTAAATTCAGTTTCTAAGCAACACATCCTTTGTCCTGTACTATTTTAATATGTCAATAAATATAGGTTTCTGTATGATTCTCATTATTCTTCTATACTGCATTTGAAATACTTAAAACAGTTTTAATATTTGCTTTTTCTGTCATGTTATGGTTAGATTATTTTGCATTACAGGACAATCTTTCCTTCAGTAGGCATTTGTGTAGCTTGACTGGATAATGTTTTTCAATTTATCTCCATCAGTTGTTGGCTGTAATCTTTGCTTCACTGAAACCAATGGAAATGTCATTATTATGTTCATTGAGGGCAGGATTTCTACTAGTGAGTTCAAATTCTCATTCGATTGTATTATTGCTCTCAGGATTCTTCTCTGTGGCGCTCAGATCTCTGCCTTTCCAACACACTCTATCATTTCAAAATAGTCAGTGCTTAACAAACTTATTTCCAAATAGCACTTCCCAAACAACTGGCTGTGGTATTAACCCTATAATTGCGAGCAGTTTCCCATGGCTGGTTAGTCTGAAAGCAGAAGAGCTTCCCCTGTCTGTCATGATACCCTGTGCTCTCAAAAGCAAAGGCTGTGAAAACTGAAGAATGTCGTTGATCTTATTAAAATTAGAATCTGCCTCTTTTGTGACCCTCTCCACCTGTCATTGCCTTTGATTTTTCTCTTGTTATTTGGTATGCTTATTCTTGCTGCTAAGGCTCTGCTTTTCTGTCCTTGTTAGCTTTGTACTTCCCATCCTCTAACTGCGTGTTTCTGGAGGTGTGCTTTTATTTCTGTTGCCTTTTCCACTACCAGCAGGTCAGGTATCCCTGCAGTTCTCCCTTTAGCTGAGAAGCATGGAGATGATTTTCTCTAGTGCTGGAGTATCCCACTGCTTCTCTCCTTGTCTGTTCTCCCTCTTTTTTTGCTCTCTACTTTCCTGTTGTTTGTCTCTGTTCCCTTTTTGCCTCTAGGATCTCTAGAATAGTGCTACTATTCCTGTTGGGTACTTCAGCAAGAATAGCAGACTGAAACTCACTCAGTATACTGAATTTCATTCTACAGCCTCAGCCGGACTTGATGATGCTTTTTACAGGAACCAGGAACGTAGATGCAATCTCAGGTGTACAGCCCATCTTGTTATTTGCACAGTCATCCGCTGCAACGGTCTCGTTCTTGGTTTGATCACTTTCTGATAATTTTTATACATGCTCCAGCTTTTGTGTAATGTTTCTTTAGGAATATACTGTAGTGGATACCACTGAAAGTATCACAAGAAGTTCCCAAGTGGTAGGAGCATTTACCCCTCATAGCATGGGGCAAAAGAGTGTTCGGTATTCCACAGAGCGTAAGTTTCTTGTCATCTCAGTGCAGGCGTAGCCGGCCCTGATTTATTGCTGAGGGTGAGTTTGTGTATACCGAGCTGGCTTCACGAGAGGCTAGAGTCTTTTCTATTGCATTTCAGTTATTGGGCAGCGCCTCAAGTGCTTAAAAATTACTCGTGCAGTTCTCTTCTATGGGCACGGAAAGATGCCCAATACAAATTAAAGGCTAAATTCTACCTATTGCAAAATTCATAGGCTTGGATATGAAATCCAAGAGAATCTCTGCGTGCTGTGAGTCCCATAGATTTAGTTATTTTTTTCATACAATGTTTTTGAAACCGCACCTCAGTTAGAGGATCTGATGCTGTGAGGGTGGTGAAAGGAGCTAGCAGATGTAACCGATTAATAAATACATGTTCAGTGTGTCAGTATTGTTCTTTGCATGTGGGGCAAACGTTACATTTGATATGCCTGTAAGAATTGCACAACGCCTTTCATTCTCTGTGCTCCAAATCTTTTTTACAACTGTTTATCTACCGTACCATGACATGTAGCCAGCTTTGCAGAAGACAGCAGCTGAGACTCATGAGACATAGTAGGGGGAGACAGGAAACTCGGGCCAAGAATAATGTGGCAAACCTCCTGCTCTTGTGAAAAATGCCACAGGATCTCTGCTGTCCACAAAAGGTAGATTGCGCAGCAACTTGTAGGATGCGAACGGGTAGATTATGCCACATGTGCATTGGCAAAAAATGGCCAATGCCTTGTTTTCCAGGTGAGTAGTACTCATGGGAGTTCCCTGTTTGACAATGGTGTGACTCTCCTTTGTCACTCCTTCGTTTCAGAGGTAACTGACGGCAGCAGGTCTTTTACCGTAGGCAGAGGGAGGCTGGCCCCAATAACCCAGCTGTGGAAACTGTTCCGCATGCCAGGGCTGTCAGTCCCACCTGATCCCGAATCGAGGAAGCGGCTCAGGGTAGTGTTTAACCCTAAAGTCATATCCTGGCCCTCCCTTTTCTCCTTACTTCTGTTCTCTGGGAGCTCTACCACAATATTTTGACTTGTGAGCCCAGAGGGTTGACTGTGTGGCAGACACTTAAGGTAATTATGGGCTTACTTATACATTTTACTGTCAAATTACATAATTTTCGATAGAGGGCATAATGTATGCTTTCTAATACACACTCGTTGAGGCTTGGGGTTCTGCCTATTACTGGATAGATTAAAAATCAAACCATGTGTTGTAAAAGACCCCAGTACAATTGCCATATAATGCATGCAGCATTCCTCCCTTTCCTTCCATAACATTCTGGGATGCGTAAATACAAGATGCCCTGTTTGGATTTGAAATCTTTTACTATAATGTGTGGAAGGTGTTTACTAAACGGTGGAAGCTGTTAGGGGTACAGGAGGTGTTGTGTATTTAGGTAGTCAGTATGCCCGCAGTGAAATAAGACATGTAATAGTCATTCTTCCATCAGCCAAGTGTAGTAAATCTGGTTTGCAATCCAAGTGTTCTTTGCATAGTTTATAGGCTTGCCAGCTCTTCTCTTAACAATGAAGTATATAGTTTTATCAGAACTACATGCCTACCTCTGAGGAGAGGGAATGGGAAGAGCAGAGAACCACATCTTTTACAAAGAGATGAAAAAGAAAATTCAGTATTTTGCTACTGACTAAAAATGTTTTGATTACACGTTACTGTTGCATTTGGTGACACTGGAACTGAAGCAATTTTACTTTGAGTGTAAAAATGGTTCTTAACGTTTCCTCTACTCCTATGGAAGTTTCTTTTTTTGAATGGAAAAAAGATGTTTTTCAGCAAGCATCTTTTACTATAAAAAGATGTTACAACTTTTGACTGTCTCCAAGTTGTGCATTATAGTATCCTTCTTTCTTATACATTACTTAAAATGCTCGATGAAAGATTCTTCTTTCTTACTGCTTCTCAATAAGCAGTTAAATCAGATTGAAAGAAAAGTCATTGTGAGTTAATTAGATTGCATATTAGCTTTAGGGACATGGCTCCAATATAGAACTCTTGCTTTTTGTATAATAACGTTTGCCCGTAAAGGTGTTGTATGTTAAAATGCCAATGTAATTATGTTGTATGTTTCAATTAAAAATATGCTTTGCAATTAGCATTTTTGCTAGCATTTCATCTGTGACAAACATGGGCAGTCTTCTTTTTTTTTTCCCCTCAAGAAACTGTGTATCATCTCCTGGATCTAAAAAGTATCTATTTTTGTACTGGATAGCTAGCCTACACTGGTGAAATGCTTCTAAAATAACACATGTAATGTTATATTATTGTGTAAGTAAAGAATGTAGCGTTCCCCTCTTCCAGACCTTATGAGCATAATCAGGTGTACTGTATTTTAAAAACCACTAAGCCTGTCTGAGCAAAATGCCTTCAGGATCTCGTACTTCTCCCTCTATTTCTATGTTTTTAAAAAACGTAGACCTGGCTCAGATTTATGTAGTTCACTTGAAGTTCATGCAGTGAGTGGATTAATCATTCAAAGACAGATAGCTAAATAAAGTTGCTTTACCTTAATACTTGCAACTCCAAAACTGATCTCATAAAATGAGTCCTCATCTGTTCTTTGGCATGATTCTTCTGTAGCCAGTCTGCACTGTTTTCTATGAGCTAGAGCAGGGGGGAGGAAAGAATTGAATTACTGTTTCCAGTCTAAGGCATGCTTGGTGACTTCTTTCCTCCCTGATATTTAAAATTAAACCCACTCACAAAGAAAGCCTACTTGTTTAGCATTACCAGCAGTACCATTGTTTTCTCTAAGCTGAGAAAGCATAAATCAATTATTCCCAGACTGAAAGCCCGTAAACTTCAGACCAGAATTTACCTTTACAGGTAAAGGTAAGTAATTTCACAGAATATTAACCTTCTTTGCATTGCCTCCTTATTCAAGGCCATGTCTTCCTAACTTCCTGTCTTTCCCCTCCACTTCTCATTTATTTTTTAAAATTCTTACCTTTCTTCCTTTCTGTATTACATTTGCTGACAATACGGAAGACTCTTGTTCTGATAGAAAGGGAAATTATGTAGCTGTGTGTTTGATCTGCTGGTTTTTTTTTAATAACTTACGAGTAGTAAAAATCCGAACAGTGTTTCTCACTTGCAGGACTTCTGCATTATGATCATTTGCCTGTCCTTTCAGAAGATTCATAGGGGAAAGAACAGACATGGTTATTCAACACAGATTTGAGGAAAAAACTGGGGAAATGATTCTGCTTGATTGCCGACAAGAAAATTAATGCAAGCCGTTGCTCCCTCATGAAGAAAATAGGTTTAAAGTCCACTCATTTCTTCCATTGTTAAGCCATGAGTAGATTTTAAGCTTTTTAAAATTACTGATCCTGAAAAGCCAACCTACACGAAAGAGGTTCAGAGAGTGCATAGTTGAATGTGGAGGGGACCAGGTGAGAGTAGATGAATTAGACAAATTACTGTCACTTTTCATAAGTAATTACTTACAGTCAGAATCCTCTGCTTCATGTAGGTAATTAGTAACTTCAGTGTTTTTCACCCAGAGAAAGACATGCAGCTTTTTTTCATATATATATATATATATAATTTTGAACTTCCATTTTGCAGTGACTGGTGAAGAAATACTCAGTGTGTGTCTCAAATTCTGTCTGTCTGGGGTTTAACTCCCAGTGTGACAGTACCTTTTTGTCTTAGGCCTTTGATGTATTTGTCCTCATAGTGTTTCAGAAAGGTTAGGAAGATCTAAGGGTACTTAAAAACGAAATAAAAAATGGACTTAATCACTTAAGATGAGATATACATGCTTGCATCTGAAGTTGTGATCCTGAAACGCTTTGCTCAGCTGTTGCCTCCCCTAGAAGACACCTTTCTGCCACACTTAATGGTCTCTTGTCTCAGCCTGAGCTCAGAAGTACCACTGTTTTCTCTAAGCTGAGGAAGCAGAAAGAAATTATTCCCAGACTGAAAAGCAGTAAACTTAAGACAAGACTTTACTTCATAGGCAAAGGTAAGTAATTTCACTGAATATTATCATTCTCCACATTGCTTTGTTCTTGTGACCATCCCACAATCTAATGCTTTCCACTACCTGTTCCAGGCCATCAGTGAAGGAAACTGTTGCATATGAGGTGAAATGGTATACCAGGGAATTGTTATTCAGGAATGCTCCACTTCCAGATTTGGGGCATTAAGATGCACAGGTTATTTTAAACCAAAAAGTAACACACACAAAAGACATGATGATAACGACCTTGCCTGTTCAGATTGTTCTTAAGTAGCATCATGTGGTTAAAGTGCAAGGAAGTGCTGTTGGAGATGGTGTTAGGGCTGTGAGGAATGGAGGATGTGACAAGGAGGTTCTTTGTTTAGTGGTCTTGCATTTCTCACTGTTCTTTGCCCTTTACCCCTTGGCTTAGGAGAGAAATGGGAATATATGGCATTCCAGGATGGAATTACTCGTACAAAGCAGACCGACTCATTTAATTAGAATTGTAAGCTAGCCTTTTCCTTATTCTAGTTTTGCCAGTTAATACCATTACAGAGAAGCAAGTCATGGTGCATGCATATAGTACCAATCACTCCCAGAATGGATTTCCATATAGCTGCAATAGTACTCAAATGGTTTTCATGTTCTCCTTTTCCAGTGACAGATAGTACCATTGTATTTAGGACAGAAAGTGAATTCTTGTGACTCTGAATTTAGGATTTGTGGAATCTGACTAGGAAGTAATATCTGGAGATATAAAACTTGCACCAACAGTGTTTGCTACAAGGTTTTATATTGATTTAAACTACTGGGTCCTATCCTTCAAAGCTTCTATTTAAGAAAATGTTTTCCGGGAATCTTTCTTTATGAAAAGTATAGCAAGCCCTTAAACAAACTGCTACTATTTATAGAATTTATTCAGAAGTGTATGTTTTATTTGAGATCTCAAATACCTGTCTCTGCATTTCCAAAGTAAGGGATGAGGATTTAAAGATTAGAGGGCAACATCTGTTAACTCTGGCTGTTTTGCGTATCTATATACCATATACATTCATTCACATGATTTGAAAATAGTTATGCATAAAAGTATGCCCAACATTTAGTTTACTGACCATACTGTGCTACTCATTGAAAGGAGATTATGACTTGCAAATGGATCTCCAGTCTGTGTAATTTTGCAGATGTGTAAAATGTCTTCCACGTAAGAGATGAGAGGATGGCAAATTGTGTAAGTAAGGTGAAGTAGAGAACATGATTGCTAAAATCTTTAATTGCTGAATTAATATCTGAAAGGATACAGGGGTGCCCGAGACCGCTGTCACTTTGCACTGAAAGCGAACAAAACAGCCCTCTGTTCCTCCACGTTCATCACGACTCCCGTTTAATTTATGAAACTTAAAAGATTTAAATATTGGCATGAATAAGTGTGTCCAGACAAGACAATGAACAGGACTGTATCTTTGTGCTTTTAAGTGATGCTGAAAGCAGAACTAGCATCCAAAATGAGGTAACAGAACTCTAGATTTCAGTGTAGTCACTTCAACATACTCCCACAAAGATTGACCTTTCCTGTAAAAGTCAGGTATTACTGCAACAGCCTTATTTGCTGCTACGTATTGGTGTTTGCTACAGCAAGTGAAGAAGTGAATGCCTGAAGAAAGGACCTTGTGCTCAGTGTAATAGATTAATTTGAGAACCTAAGCTGAATCTGTTCAGAAACTCTTGGCTCATAATATGAATGCCTACTGAAGTACAGGAAGGATGAGCACAAGCAGGTAGTGGACATTCAGGCCCCTGTGTTGCTGATGTTACCCAGAATTTTCTGTTGTGGTCTTGGGTATCAAAAAGGAAGAAGAAAAGCTTATTGCCTAGGATGGAGTGGAATGGATCTCAGTGCAAAGGTCCTTGCAGTAGTGAGCAGTGACTGTGTTATGTGTATTGTATGGAGTAATGCCATACAGAGAGAGTTTAGCTTTCTAAGGAAGAGTGTGACATTAACTCGTTAGCAAACAACTTCTCTTTCTCAGGATGCTGCTTCAGTTCCAGGGCTGGCGAGATCCCCAGTAACGTGGGTATTTTATGCTTGCTTTAATGCACAGTGTGGCTGTGCCAGGTCTGTGTATTTGATTTGCTACTAGTTTCCGCTTAACTTGGTTGTTGATGTTGTATGTTGTCTGCAGAGTGTGACGGTCCTTTCATAATGTCAGCTCTTTGAAATACGAATTTCCATAGGAAACAGTAGTTTCATACCTGTGTCCTCTGAACTTGGCAGGTGACTGAATCCAGGAGACAGAGGCTTTCAGTCGCTGAAGGCAGAGATGTAGTTAACTTCCAGTGCATTGCTCAGCCTGTGGATTTAGTCTGTTCACTATTGGCCTGCTGTAGGTTAGCGGAGCGTATAAGGTGCCTTTCTGATCAGGGAACAGAATTTGGTCTGTTAGTAGTACTTCTGCATGTCACACCCTCATTACAATGTGTTTAATTTCATATTCCATTTTTCCTTGTTAATTTGATCCTGTCAGTAGTTAAAACCAGGTAATTTGATCCAGAAATGATGTGAATCATCTATAGAGAATTGAAACATACAGAAATCTAACATGAAAGAGAGACCTGTCTTGCACCTGTTTTTCTGCACCAGTATACAGTGACCCTAGAGAAGTTAAACAAGGAATTGTCTTTTGAAAGAGAAGGCAGAAATTCTGCATGATATTAAGGAGAAAAGAGCCTCAGGGAGGATCTTTCAATCACTGTGAGCTGACAAAATGCTCCAGAGCAGCACAGTCCACTTTTACTGTCACGTTGAAGAATGGAGACACAGTTCAAGGGTGTGCTATTAGTATCGCCAACCCAAACTTCAAGTGCACGTGTGATGGAAAGGACCCTGCTGTAGACAGCTAGCTCAGCTGCTGAGTGGTAGCAACTTGAGAATACTAACAGGTCTTTTCTTGAGATCTTATTAAAGATAAGGCTCAAAAAAATCTTCAGGAGGTTCAAATCATTGATTTATTTATCATTATTTTTAAGCTGGAGCACACCGACTTTTTTTTTTTAAGTATAGAAAAGAAAACCGAAAGAGAATAACCTGGTGAAGTACAGGCACTGCTCCTACCTTTATTAGTGTCCTGGGCCTCGCTCAGGTGGTGTTCGCAGTTACCTGGACTACTGTCAGCCTTGTGCCTCGAGGACATCTACAGTGCTCATGAGACAGGGCTTTATAGAGCAGGCTCACACAGCACTCTGCTTCAGAAATGAAGTGATTGCTGGCCAGGAGAAATCAAAAGGGAGCATTACATTACTTCCCACTGCAAATGGGATCTGGACCAACAAGCTGCAACCTGCGCTGACAAGAAAATTAGCCTTGCCACTGTACTTTAAGGGGGAAAAGCATTTTTTGGGTAAGATGTAAGGCAGTTTCCCATTGGAAGTGTGGGGGATTGCCATTTTATCAGAGACAGGGTGAAGCTCTGGAGTGGGAAACCATAGGAAGGTTCTAGTTAACAACTTTTGGAGGCATCCATGTGTCATTCATCAAACTTGCCTTTTGTCTGTCTGAAAACAGAACAGACAAAGGAGATGGTCTCCTACGTAGTTCTTCTCAGTGAAGTAGATAATCTTGGTTCACTGAGCGGAATATAAAACCAAGTCATTCTTGATGGCATATGCCATAATGAATGCTTGATTTTGAATGTCTGAGGGGTACGTACCCCCCTTAAAGCCACACTGTCTGAGTATGACACCCGCAGCTTCCATGACCAAAGAGGCTGAGAAAAATGTTTTAAGGGAGGAAGTCTTGATGGCACGTCAAGGTAGGCATTTATAGACCGTCATGACACAAAGCCCTGTGCGAGAACAAGTAAATACACAAGCTTTTTTCCGTTTGTAGAAGCGTGCTTGCTAGGGATTGTAAAAATGGGAGTAGTAATTAGGATCTGTGTGCAAATGCTATTTAAGCTCTCCACGATTATTCCCTATCTCAACTAAAGCTTTCTTCCCCATTTTCTTTCCTCCTCGCCCATTTCAGCCAAAACACAGCCCACACCAAATTGGCCCTGCAACATCAAGGCTGACAAATGTAAACTGTGATAAAATGGGGGAAACTGAATTCACGCGTTTGGAGGTTTTACAGAGGGCACCTGCCAGCTTTTCAGGAGCTAACCAAAGTAGCGTTCTTGGAGTAAAGCATCTCAGGAAATCTGTCCTCTGTCATGCTTAAGTAAGAGTAGTAGGTAACAGCAGTAACGTGAGCTGTGGCTGAAAGAAATCTGAGGGTCACAGTGGATGACAGAACAGAGACCAGTGATATTCCCTGTATAAAACTGTCCAGTAATGGCATTTCTGCATCTTTCATCAGCTGAAGTTTTGAAGTGCTCTAAAAGATTAAATTCTGTAGGAGAATTTAAAGGTAATCTATACTTTAGTCTGTGCATCAAACCATGACAGCCTCTGACATCATACAACTAGGTTGTTTGGCCTTTGGCTTTTACTGGATAGCCCAAAACGTGGAAACCCAGCAGGACCACAGCACAACGCCACAGAATTCAGGCATGTTTGTCCCTCTGGAAAGAGTCTGTGTGGTCTGTCTGTGCCTCTGGGAACTAACCGTGACTCACTACCAGTACGCTGGACTGGGTGTGGGATGGGTCATCTTCACCTAAATCTTGGTCCTGGCAAAACACACGTAAATCATTTCAGCGTCATTGACAGAAATCAGAGGAATGTGAGCCTGCTGGCCATTTCTTCATGTACGCAGTCACCCGGAAGGATGATGTCAGGAAACTGTGTGGCACCCCACAAGAAAGCACTCTTGGGTGAGCAGGCGGTAGTCATCTTAGGAGGAAAACAATACACGGAGTCACTGCATGACTCCATACATTATTTCCTCTGTGCCCACGGGACCACAGATGAGTCAGCAACAGTTCATGGTTTGTAGTAACAAAAGTAGCTGACAATTGTAACAGAATCAGTATGGATGCTTGGTTCTCATCCAGGGCCAGCGGGAGGTTCTCCACCAACAAAGCCCATGCAGTCTAGTCTATCAGGACATCTGTTGCTTATGAGGAGAGTGATGTAAACAAAGAACAGCCCTTTCTTCTTGTTTTATCTGCTCATTAACAATGTGATGCCTTGTGAACCATAAACATACAGCGTGCATTAGTTACTGGCTTTGGTGCTGATGTTACTGTTGTCAGATAGGAAGTCTCCTCTTTTAAGATATTTGCAGCATTGCTGCAGGAGTAAAAGTCATCACTGAGGTGACCAACTATCGTAGGGTACGGTACCAACATCGCAATTTTGGAATATCTCCCTCACACCAAAAGCTGTAACGCCTGTACTGAAAGACAAAAAGCCACAACTGTACTGTGCCTCAGGGAGACCACAGAGGAGACTGAGGCTGTCACCAAAATGTCCTTGCTGGAGCAGGGTGTTTTTAAAATAACACTTCCAAAAGATGACGGGAAGCAGATGATGCCATACTGCAGAGAAAAGGACTCTCCCACCTGGTGGAACAGTTCTGTTCCTGAACTCCTTGTGTGGTTGGTGGAACCCTCTGGGTATATATGGGGGGCACTAGCACCCAGCAGCCAGGGTGAGAGGAGAGCCTCCCTCCCATGTTTTATGCAAATTGTGGCCAACCTCTGTTACTCAGTAAGAAAATGAGGGAAAAAACCTCCTAAGTCAAGTTATGCATCGAAGGAGGGATTAAATCCTGCTTGGTTGCCAGTTAACTCCCTGAATCATGGAAAAGAACGGAGAGAGGAACAAGAAGACAAGTCCTTTTCAAGCCCCATGTGGACTCCTA
>CM050648.1:49981199-50063699 GCA_027574665.1 Rhynochetos jubatus
TTCTGACCTTTTTGATATTTGGAAGATGCTGTACAACTCCCTCCCTCTCTCTTTCTCTCTCCCCTTCCATGTATGCGTGTGTGTATGTATATATGGAATATCTTTAGTTTTGTGGGGGCCTTTTTTTTTCTTTTTTTTTTTGTCTCTTGCCAAGTGATACTGTACTTTGTAGGAGAGTGTCTGTTTTCTGCCTGTCCTCGGGTAATGTATAAAACATGGTGCTTCAGGTAGAGATGAAGGGTAAACTGATGTCCCCCTAAATGGCCAGCCTGTGTATGCACCTAACACTTCACTGAGCAATCTGTCAACATGTCAGCAACACATGTTTTATAAAAAGCCTCCAGTGGGAGCAAAGGCTCCTGCCAGGGCTTAGGAAATGCTTTGAATTCAGCAGATTTCTATTGCTGGAGTCCCCCGAGGTTCCTTTTACAATGCCTACATTTCAGAAATTTGAACTTGGGACCCTTAGGGGGTTCTCTCCGAATGCCTGAAAATGTAGAGTTATATTGTTGCGTGTCCCCAAGCGGTCTTTACTAATACCTGAATTCGGAGAAGCTGGAAATTACAGAGCTCCCCAGGGGGAGCTTTATCCACACCAGGAAGAAGAGAATAACTCTGCAGGGAGATTGCTTAATGCATTGCTGAAATAAAAGAATTTGAGAGAGATGGGTTGAAGTGGTTTTTTTTTTTTTCCTTCTTTTCTGGCCACTCCTTCGGCTTAGCTAAGTCCTTAAAGACAAAGTCAGGGTAAAGAAGCAGCTGGGCTTTTTTTAATGAAATTTCAGATGTGGCTTTTGAAACAGTCAGTGGACACGTACGTGTGTGTGTGTATGTGCAGGCATACGTGTGTCCTGCGCGTGTTTCTGTTACATGCAAAAGTTTATTTCGCTTCTCTTGTGCATCCTCGATTTTTCCCTGCATGCCTGAGCATGCTTGCCCTCTCTTTGTCTTTTAGCCTTCGAAAATACTCCCGCCTGCATTTTTCACACTGCTGCTAACTTGACTTGCATTGCAGCTTGCCTGCTCTCCTGCGCGGTGCCTTTTCCCCGGGGCAGGCTTCCCTCCCTCCCTCCCAGCCCAAAGGAGGTGGCTGAGCCTTTACCTGCTCCCTGGTGCTCGCTGCCTCATCGCCCACGTCCCTCAGCTCGGGGAGAGCCTGACTGCGTCTGCCACGGCCGCGCCAGCCCCGCGCGCGTCCTACATACGCTCCGCAAGGCCAGGGAGAAATTATTTTTAAAAGCACCCTATTGTTACAGTAAGAGTGTTCACGTCATACCGGCCGTGTTCCTACTGAGCGTCCAAGACAGCAGGAAAATCTCATACCCAACTGTGAGCTTTTTGTCATCGCCGGTAACGCAACAGCCTCTCCTCGTTGGCTGCCTTTCGCGATCTTTCTGTGGCCGGTTTTTGACTCCGCTTCCCCTGACCCTGTCCGGAGGGAGCCGGGGCTGGTAGGTGTTCCCCAGCCGTCCCCGGGGGACGCAGCCCTACCTTGGAGGCCAGCGTCTCTCGGTCTCAGAGACAAAGAGGAGGTGAGCGCTTGCACGCCGCTCGGCCGACTGATGTAAAACAGTTCCAGCTGTGGCCACTCATGGATTTGGGGGAGGGAAGGCATTGGCTTGTGTTTTAGGTGTGGCTACATGCATGGAGCTTGCTCTGAACATGGCTCTGAACTTCCTTAGAGGAGGGGAAAGGGATAGAAGCAGCAAGCCATTCTCAGTTCAGGAAATCATAAGAGCATTTAAAAACCTACGGTATGGATTCAGGTGGAATTTGCATTTCGCTCGGTTTTGGGAGAGGAATCTAAAAATATTTTTTCCCTCGTTCTACAGAAAATCTTTTCATCTGGCACTTCCCAGTACATGAGGCAAACTCTGCGCTGCCTTGAGTTTGGTGGCCCTAAATGTTACGGGCTGACAAAAGGCATGTCTCACTTTTGGAAAAGCTGGCTTTCTTGGAGTTGTTGGGTAGCTTGCTTTCTCATTTTTCTCCAGAAACGTACGAGGTGACTAAATTAACGAGACCAAACGCAAGTGTGGAAAGTTCGTTAGCGCATAACGTTTTTAAGTAACGCTTTTGCTGATGCGGCTGCTGTCCTCCGAAGGCTTTACATGTGCTGTGGCAGAAGAATTGAAGATCTGGGGAGGGTTTTGATCACTCACAGAACTGTGCGTGTTTGAGAAAGGCTGGGAAGGAGGGGTTTGTACCGTTTGGAGATGAGAGCAAGAACTGGGGTCGGCACGCGCCTTCTGCACGACACGTATGCGGAGGGACCTGTGTAAAAAGAAACCCTCAACTATTCTTGCCTTCCTGGAGTATGAGAATCAGATGTTATTTTTTTCATCCTTAAGAAAAGTAATGAGAGGAACCTGCTTTTGATATTTGTGAGTGCAAGTCAAGCTGAGCCTCCTGCTATATTTTGGTAACACTTTCACTGGACAGAATGTTTGTCCTGTTCATTACAAAAGTGGTGCCAGCTGCCTGTCTGACAAAGCAAGTGTATTTAAAGTGCCTCACTGTGTGCTTAATGCATTTGAAGAAGGTGTTTTGTATTTTAAGTACTTATAGGCGTCCAGTGAAACATTTGCATCTGGCACCCTTTTTAAAAATAAAAGAGGAGAAATTTTCTCTTCCATGTGGTGCCTTTTATGAAAATGCATCTGTCCTCTTCACTACCCATTATCAAATAGAGAAAGGTTTAGTGCCTAGAGATTTAAAAAAAAAATAATTTTTTTTTTTTTTGGTATTTATTTTAGCTGTATTGGTAAGAAATGTGTCTCTCATGAATAATATCAGCAGGAGTTTCCCATTAAATGGTGTTGAGCATGTCATGGACAACTCGATTTAACTTGTAAATTTTCTATTGCCTCCTTAGGAAGGATTCAGATAGTGCATCAGCATAATCTTAAATTTATTTCCTGGGGAGGCCACATTTCTTGTTTTCCCAGCCCCCATCCCTGAACACAAAGTCCTTTTTTTTTCTGTGTAACTTCAGAGCAAAGTCAGCCTGCCAGATGGAGTGCTGCTGCACTGGCTTTCCCCTCTCAGACGCTGAAACACATTATTTTTGAACCGTACCCTCTCTCCCCTAAGGCTCAAAATGAAAAGACTAGCCTGAACTCTGATCTCTGGCATGGTGGCATGATGCACTGTGTTACTCCTAGCAGGCCAGTGTTGCATTTTCCTCCTTTCTAAACGAGTGTAATGTCATTTCTTATCCTTTCTAATATTTTCACCCTGGAGGGATGTGGTCAGGATTATTCAGAGGAGTTGAATGCAACTCAGTATTTGCAGTTTGACTCAGTTACACTTGGAATACGCAGTCGTGCGACCCTGTATTCTTAACCAGAGTGCCTATTCAGAAGCCAGCAAAGTAAGACAAGCAAGGTTTCCACTGGAGAGAGATTGCTTACCTAGCAATGCATCACTTCTGTGGTACCTGGCAATGCCAATTTCCTTGTCTTCTAGCAGAAAAGAAAAAAAAGTCCTGTTGCAGTAAAGTGGCAAACACAAGATATGCACAGGATATGCTTTCAGTTGTTAGCATCCCAAACTACTTAAATAACCACTAATTCATTTTTATGTCTGGTTTTTTTTTTTGTTTTTCACCTTGGCAGACATGCTATATCATAACCATGTGCTTGATTTGATGTCTACCCCTGGGCTCAAAGTAGGTATTTTGAGGAGCAAAATGAAATCATTATTTCTGTTTAGCTGGTTAGATACACTATCAGGAAGACTTAGCCATGTTTCCCACCTGACGGTGGTTGTGAAACGAGTATACTGCTTGCTTTGTCAGCGGAGTAAATTTTGACTGACAACAGAAGAAGAGAAATTCTGTTTGAACAAAGGCTGTGTTTTGTTTGTACAGTGTGCTGCCAGGCCATAGTGGTATTTCTTTTCTCAATGAAGCCTGTGCATTGTATGAACGGCTAAGCACTCAGCAGCCTCATCATGTAACAGTGTCACAAGAGACTGTCACTTCTGTGTTAGAGCCCTCTCCGTCTCATCGACCAGCAGCATCTCTGAATATTGACCATTTCCATGATAAAAGGCGTCAATATGTAGAATAATACAGAAACTTTTAAACCATAAAATTAAATAAAAAGAAGCTATCTATCTGAGCTGGCAACCCCACATACACTTCACACGAGGCACACACTACAGTCCATTTGTTCGTAGGACACTGGCTAGTCTGCTTAAGTCTTGATCTTTCCAGTGACAGAAACGTGACGACTAACGGGCACATCTGGAGACCCTGTCTCTCATTTTCCCCAGGCCCTTCATGAGCCAACCTTGCATTTCACTGGGAGATGTTTGTCTGGTTCGGGTGCCTGGGTTGGGCTGTTTGTGGGGAAGCTTGGGATTTATCGCCGGGTCCTCCTAGTGGGAGTTACTTCAGCCACATTCACTAAGCACAGCTGTTTGGGAAAGAACGGAGGTGGAGTTGCCCAGCAAGGAAAGCAGTAGGCACCTGAGCCTGTTCCTCTTTTATCCAAACTCCCAGATACCAGCTTTGAGTGAGTTGAAGAAGAAGGACTCTTGTTTTCGCCTCTGCAGTGTGGCAGCACCTCGGAAGGCTGCTCAGGCAAGCACCTGCCTTCAAATATATAACTAGTCTTCGCGACTTCATTGGCCGTGTCATGTCTCTTTGCCACTGCTAGGGGCAGATGTGAGTGTATCTCAGATACAGCTTTATGGTGTGATGTCCTCCTGTTTTAATCTAGACATTAATATGAGCAGCATTCTGGTCAGGACCGTGTGCTGTATTTTCAGCCCTGACTGGCTTGTTGTCATCCCCTTTTTTCTCCTCTTCTCTCAGTACTGTCACCTTTAACTAGTTCAGTTATGACGAGTGTCTTTTAAAAACATTAGCAATCTCCCATTTGCTGCCCACCGCCGGCAGCAGCAAGCATGTACACATGCATGGCAACTTACCTGGTGATAAAGTGCAGAGTGGTTGTGCCTATTTCACTGGTACACGCCTCTGCTGTTCTTTGGGTCTGTGTTTGTGGTTTCCTGTGTCCTTCCTTAGAGTGGAATCCTCTGGTGTTTAACGTGGTAGGAACATGGAGCAAAAGTTGTCCGGCTCTTGGGTTACTCTACTGTTCTTCCCTGCCCCGTTGCTCCAGCCCCTTATGGTGTGGGTCCTCTAGGGTCTAATGATGTGCATCTACAAGGGCTGCAGTTACATCCTCAAGGAAGGCACAGAGAGAATAATTTTTTGACTGTTTTCTCAGAATTTATATGAACCTGAGAGCTTGGAGTCCTTTTTTCCTGTACTAGATTTAGTTGCAATTAACCAATGGATCCAAAACTTACCAAGTGGGCTATACACAGACAGATAGATGCTGTCTGGTAGTGTATGCTTAATTTCTTCGGAAAATCAGTCTTAAAATTCTCTATTTTAACTTCTCAGTTATTTAATTTCCTGCCTCAGAAGTGGTCCCAATCCAGAGCTCCAGGAATGGAATATTCCCTCAGCTCCAACCCTCACTTCGTGATTATCCTTTAGACCCCCAAAAATGCAATGTTATCCGTCAGGCTGAAGAGCTCTGGATGGGAATCCCAGCGAAGCCCATCAGTGCTGCTTCTCAATCAGCTGGAGAAGTCACTGCTCAATGATGTGAAGCACCCTTTGCCCTATCCCTCGAGTGCAGAATCCAGCTTGGGATCTCTCGTGCCGCAGTGCCTAGTGTTAGTCATACACTAACATTCGTTATCCACAGTGTAGAGGAACAACAGAGCTGGCCGTTGTCTGGTACGTACTTTCTTCCTTGAGGCCTGTATTTTGATCTCTGCATCTCCTTTTAAAATGGCAAATCTGTATACTTCCAAGGTAATTTTACTTTACCATAATAAGAGCTGGTGCTGCTGCTTTTTGTCTCTTTTTTTTTTTTTTTTTTTTCCTTAAGTGTGATATCATGACTTGGAGTATTGTGTCACTGTGGTGTGTGACATTACACTGTAAAATATAAAGCTATAAAAGTCTGTAATTTATAAGACTATATTAGGTGCTTACTGTATGTATTATGGCCTTGTAATTCACCATTGCCTATCATTTATTCTATATATAATTCCACTGAGAGTTCTGGTGACATTATAAAGGAAAAAAGTGTAGCTCAAGTGGCTTGTCACCAGAACCCCAAGATAGAATTCCCCTGTATTGCATTATATAATGTGTTTAGTATTATCCGTAATGCAAGAATGGGAAAATTCTGCTTCAAACAATTTTAGTTTATGATCCAGGAATGTTATTTATATCCATCAAAATTTTCTGAGTGGGAGATAACGTCATGCACGCTCACCATCTTGTGGAAGACTTTGTATTAGGTTATAGTACCATGTGCTTGTGTAACAAGGTCAAGACATCTAGGAAAAACCTTTTCCCAGCCTTGCTTTGTGTGAAGCTTTGCTAACTTCAGTTGAAGAAGCAGCTAATTCATTTGTTCCTGAACAAATACCAAATTTTCTAATTAGGAATTGTCAAATATACTTAAAGTTTTCCTTATATTTGACAACTGAGTAACAGTATTTTACACTCACTGTTCAAAATGCTCTGGAACTGCTATTATAATCGTGATGTTTTAGAAAACACAGAATATCACAATCCATTTTTGGAAAAGTTCTTCATGTTGGTGAATTAAAATAATAGCAGATTGTATAATATATCTAAAATCACGAGCTCTATTTCTAAGGAGACAAAGAAGCAAAGCTCTCACTTGCCCCTGAAGAATTATTTGCAGTGTGGTTTGGATGAGCTCACTGTCTGGCTCACCAGGTTTGTCTGGTATCTGTGCAATGGTTCTCTTACCTTCTTCATCCGGTGTGTTGAAAGGCGAGCGTTGTCCCAGTTTCAGCGGGAAGCATGGATGCAGCTGCGCCTCTCGCCTTTGCTTTGGGGGTGGGCAGAGGCAGCTCTTACCCAGGGAGCTGCTGGTTTGATACTCAGCTTCTGGGAGCTGTGTGAGTTTCTAAGTCTTCTCCCACTGAATCACTAAAAGGGAAAATGGGTGTGTAAGTGAAGGACCTGAGACATCGGATCCTGGGCTTGGTCAGTGGCATGTCATTTGAGGGAAAACTCGTTCGACTTCCAGCTATTGCACCTGGACAACTTGCAGTGGAAGCGGTTGGATGGTGGGAAGTACCCACAGAGAGGTGGGTCTGAGGAACTGAGATTTAGCACTCGGTGCTATATATGAAACCTGTAGGCCATCACAGTTTCTTTGTTAAAACGTAGCACAGAAAGCAGATACTCTTTTAAAGATGGAAAAATGTGAAACTTCATTGGGATTTTTGAGGCAAACTTAAAAGAAAGGATATAGTTAAACCTAAGCCAAACTTTTTTACAAACGTTTTTCTTGCAGCACAGTGGGGACAGCTGTTTGCAGGGATGGACAGATCAAACCTATGGTACAGTTACAACCATTTTAATAAAAATAGAAGGAGAGGGAGGAGGCAGGCAAGGAATGGGCCTGCAAGCTGACTGATTTCCCTTTAAATCACATTGTAATTTCTTTTTTGGCTAGTAAGTGACTTGAAAGTATTGGAAGATAAACAGCCTGAGCTAGGGCCTGGACTTCTGCCATGCGCTGGGCTCCCAATTAAGGGATGAAATTGCAAGATACTGTTGAATTTCACTGCAAGTGTGGCTGGGTTTTGTGGGTCAGTAAAACAAATGGAGGGTGTTTTTTCCTCTCCTATTTGTGCACTTTGGATGTACCATGCAGTTGTCCATGTTAGCAGTGATGAGGTTTGGCCACGCAATCCCTGCACACTGATGGCAGGAATAGAATAGGCCCCTGGTTGAAAAGTAAATTATTGTGGATGTTTAAGTTTCTGTGGAACTTCTCAGTCAAATAACTTGCCTTTTTTTTTGTTCCCCCCTTTAAACTCTCAGCATTCAGCAATGACATAAAATTGTAAATACAAGAATATGATTAAGGGTTGAAAGTTTTAAGCACCCTGCAGAAAGCCCCATGATAGAAAAAACCTCAAATGACTATGTGTTTTCAAGGGTGCCTCTTGTATCCATTTTAGCACAAATTTACATTGCATATGGTGATTTATTTTTGCCGTGGTGCTGTTGTACTTACAGTTGTGTATTACTGACTTAAAAACTATAATTTTCCAAACTTTGGAGGTGAGGAAGTATATTTTCTTTTTGTACAGTTTTCAGAATAAATGAAAAGGGAGGTAGTGTCAAACCAAGAATGATTTTCATAGCTCCATCCCATGTTGTAACAAGATTTTAGAAGGTAGAGAAAACCTCTGTCCCACTAATTTTCATTATACTTATTTTAGTGCCATAAAACCCTATGAAAATGAAATAATGCCTATGTTGTCTCTGAAACTTAAGCTGTTATCTACTGTACTTGCTTAGTACTTAGTTATTTTCTTTATTTTTTCTTTTTTCTACACCATTTGCTGTTGTGGCAATTTCTTGTGATGTCATACAGATGGTAACTCAAGCTCACAAACAGTACCAGTGAACTCTGAATGTCACAGAGTTGCACAGGTATAAATGATAAGACGTGGTCTTGTGTAGCCCAGAAATTTTTGGGATGGCATCCTGAATCTGTCAATTAAATAGGTTTGCTGGAGACTGTTCATGGAATAATGATTTCACTCCCAATCCAGTACAAACCATTTAAAGAAGTATCTCATGATTCCCTTTATTGGAGAAGTTTCTGAAAATGTGGGAAAGTTAACTAGTGTTTGACAGAGTTCCCTCCCTCTACCCAACGTAGTTAAATCAAGTTTTAGGTACTTTGCAAACACCGTCGAGGAAGCAGGGTAGTGAGTTAAAACCCTAGAACCAGAAAGACACCCTGATAATCACATCTACTTGATGTACAAATTTGAAATAGAACTTTATAGAAAACTTTGTAAAAAAGCCTTTATAAAAAAACCTTTATTAAAAACTTTATAAAAACCTTTAACTAGCCATTAGAAGAGGCACTATATGTTAAAACATAGGAAGTGGATGAAAGGCAGTTTTGGTGCCAATGATACTTCACCCTGTTTGTTCAATTCATAAACATAACATTTATGGGAATTATGCAAGTAGAATGGACCCTTAAGTGCTCACCTCTCAAAACAACTAATTCTTCCCTTCTCTTTCTCTCTCTCTCTCTCTTCCTCAGATGTGTACGAATGGCTTTAAAGTGATATTTTACATTACTTAAAAATTATGTGAGTGTTTGTTGCTGTTGTGTAGGAAGGAAATAAATCATGGGCTTTTGTGGGATTTTAAATTCATCCCAGGAGTGAAGAGCTAATATCAAGGCCTTCACAACTGGGATTAATTTCATGTATCTCTCAGGAGTCCATTGGGTATTATCTTTATACATTATAAAAATGTGTTTTGATATGCTTTAATTTAGTATTTTTTCCTTGTCTGTGGAGCAGAGGAAGAGATAGCGAGTGTGTGTGTGAGTGCGTGCGCATGTGTGTTGGGTGAAGTGATTGACATGGGTGCAGAGCTGCTGATTCCAGTGTAATTACGTGCGTTGCTGTACGGTGTTGTTCCTCAGCATTGCAAAAATTAAAGTACAGTCTACACATGCAGATGTGAAGAGGAAAATTCACCCTAGTCCAAACATGTTCTTACTCTTATTTTATCCCCTCAAAAGGGCTTTCTTCTTCCAGTGGAAGCCCGTGGCTGAATGCCAGCCTTTGCACGTCTTCGCCATTCAGCGGCAGTTTCTCTGGACATCCTTTAGCAGATGCTGTCAGTCCTTCACCTTTCTTTCACTCTACTCCCTCTGCCTTCATGGATCACTGCGTGTTTGCGGTGCATGTCGAAGGGAAGAGGAAAGTGGCAGAAGGAGGGCTCGTAGAGACTGAGCTCCACAGCACGGGTGATCTTCATCTGCCCAACCCTGTGATCCTCGCACGTTGCCGTGACCCTTCGGCCTTGTAGGCCGTGGCACCAGCTGACTAGCATCAAACCTGGTGGTTTGTTTTCTTCTTTTTTCTTTTTTTTTTTAGCAATTTATTTTCAGAAAAAATAAGGTTAAGGTCAGAATTGGTAATGGGGATGCATGAGGCTTAGAAATACATGCCATAGTTCAAAGAAGCCACAGCTACATTTGTGTGTGTGTCTCTGTACGTGTGTGCACTGGCATGTGTGTGTTAGCAGTGAAGAAACAGTTGCCAAAATGATTGATCAGGCAAATAGCTTAAATATTTACTGAGATTGTCTTGTCTTCTTCTGCCTGGTCATAAGATTTAATCTGCCTGTGCTGGTTGTCTCATTAATTTAAGAGGGTAGAATTTAGTGTAGTGCTTTTGTGGTTGCCCTGATTGCAGAATACCTCTTAGGCCAGAGGGAGAAAAAAGGTAAATAATATCTTTATAAGTGTGTATTCCTGTAATCTTTTAAATAATATATGTATGTAAGGAAACCTGAAAAGCGTGCTCTCCAAAAATTTCACTTTAAGGTCAGAAGGAATCATTCTAATGTCCATCCTGTTTGTACTAATTTTATCACTGTAGGGGAAAAACAGTTTTGCAAAATATATGCTTTGCTGTATACGTCATCGTGAATTTTTCAGTTCTTCAGTGACTTCAGTATTGCAAAGCTTTTTCTCAGATAGTATTCTACTGGCAGAAGATCCAGTTTGGTTTCAGGTAGAATCCATTACACCATTCTCTCTCTCTCCATGGCCGCGTCCCCCTCTGTATTCCCCTTTCCCCCTTTGTCTTATTATACCGAGCCTTGGTTCACAGCAGTGATACTGAAGTGCTTGCATACTTAGGGTCTCCGTCAGACTTAAATGTTCAATACCCAGCGCAAAAGAAGGAATCTTGAGGATGAACAATAAGCTTCACGGTAGACTTTAAAATGCTACAAATGGGTTGACCAGATAGCCCTTCCATCTGTCCATTGTGCCACATCTTGTTTAATATTGAAATTATGTCGGTGGGAAGCCTGAAGAATTCTGTGTGTAGTCTCAAGAAAAATAAACACCCGTTTATTTGCTAAGGCTAGTCCAAACATTTCCGTCGTTGCAAATGTACCGTATATTACAACAATTTCATCTTGTTTTTATGTAATTAAAAGGTTAACTCAAAAGAGCATGTGCGTCCTTCAGCTTTAATGTGCATATATGTGTTGTGGTACACCTCTTGGTTATTAGGCTGTGTGACCGTGTGTTTGTGTGTTGAGTTTTTTTTCTCCCTGCAGGACTTTTTATAGTTATACAGGATGAAAAGTGCCACAAAATAAGCAGCTTATATTTCGTTTTCCGTGTTCAGTATGTGGCCCTATGCCATACTTATTCCTGGCAACTGAAGTCTGGCACTTGAGTGAGATTAATTCATTTCTTCATGGGTTTTTCTGTTACGCTCATCATGACAGTAGATGAGTGATCTGCAAATACTCTTTATCCTATGAGGTGAGGTGCCATTTTAATTCCCATTTTACCCCTGGGTAACTGAGTTGCCTTTAATAAAGGCAAGCTGCTCAGAGGAAGGGTCTGGGTTTTTTTTTAAATGTGTCCTTCATTAGCACTTTGTATGTTCATGACGTCTCAGACCTTCCGTTTTTGCTTTATGGTGAGGCAGTTTCCTTCCTTCTCGTCCTCTGTCCTCCCTGTGTGCCAGCAGTGGGAACTGTAAGCCAAATAAGAGATTTTCTGCCCAGGTTCAGTTATCTGTCTGGCATCACAGTGCTCCCTGAAAGCAAGAGTGGTAAGGAAGGTCTTGTCCACATCTGTGATGTGTTTACAGAGAAATCCATAGCAGTTTAGCTACCAAACGCTAACAAATCCCTACTGAGTGTGCAGACAGTGCTTTTTTTGTCTGTGTATGGGTATTAACTTAGTCAAACCAGCACTGTTTTTCTAAAGAACAGTAAAAGGCATGTGGCTGATATCAGCCTGATTGTACTGCCAGATTTTAAGCCCTTTCTGTATAGATGCAGTTTCCACAACTTCTCTGTTAAATATCTTCAGACTTTTTTTTTTTTTTTTTTTTTTCACGAAAAAGATGACATGTTTTTCCAGACTTCTGTCTTGGAGACACTTGAGCTGACTTCAGCTGAACTTTCCAAAAAACCCCAATGTACCCTGAGACAGATACCTAGTATGAAAAATTCCAGTCCAAATAGTTAAAATCTGGCAAAGTAATACAGAGATGGAAAAAAAGATGTTAGGGGTATTTGTGACTCGTAGTTAAATATTTCACTGCCTGCATATCTTATTGTATCTTTGGTTGTTACCACCAATTTTTTTTTTATTATTTCAATGCAAATCCCTTCTTTTCAGGTTCGCGTTGTAAGAATTTTTGTGCTAAGGGTTAAGCAGGTTTTTTTAACCTTCTTTTGTACTGAGAGACTGATTTAGTTACATAATCACAAATGAAATTAATTTACTAAGCTTAAGTCAGCTTGCTCACTTCAATTACCAGAGACACCAGAATGGTTGTTACACTTACGAGTCCTGTCCTGCTAATCGAATATTCAAACAGATTTGGTTTTCCCCTGTTAGCCAAGTGAAGTTTTCATGTGGTTGAATCTGGTATTTGATAGTGACTTTCTTAACTGGGAAATTTTCTAGATCCCTTATTTGCTAACTCATCAGAATTATACTTGGCAGCATTTCACTTCATATATACATTCACATTATGCACAAGTGAAATCAAACACAATTCTTAGAGTCCAAAAGGGTAAAGAAAACCCTGAATGTAGTGAAACCACAATTTCCTGTTGAGGCCATAAAACAGAAGAGCTATCTGTGGTTGCTTTCTCAGTGGCAGCACTGAAGGGTTAGGGCTACGCCAAATGGACTGATGTTTATGGATACACTGGTGGCAAACACATACTTGTGCAAGAGGAAGTTGGGCAAAGCTGCTTTTAAATCCTAATGGCTATTGTAACAATGGTGAGCTAGAGGTCTGAGTACTGATACTGTCTGCCTTAACCTCAGTGCTGATTTCATCTGTGCAAGGACCTTCTGGGGCTCGTATGGATGGGTGAATAGATTTTTCCAGCAGACTGTCCATGTTTTAGTGTATCAGGCTGTGGATTGCCTTGTAACTTCAGAGACTGTGGAAGTGTTCACAAAGAAAGCAGTGTTAGTAAAACACTTCAGATAATAACTGGTCATCAGTTGTTAATTTGTTTCTCAAGTGTTCAACTTTTGCACAGGGGCAAGGGGAGAGAGTATTGCTCCTCTTCCAACTTTGCTAACAAAAGGTGTAACTACATGAGATGATAGATAGCGAAACAATGTGCTCTTGCTCCTTGACTCTTAGTATGGTCTTAGATGGTGTCAGTATCTGATGAGTCTGCTGGACCTCCTGTGGCTTTCAAACATATCTTCAGGTGCTCCTAGGCTTTTCAGGCCTAGTTGTGTCTTTGAACCTGACTGCACTGGCTACCTCCTTGATCAGGGGTTTAAAAGCAAATTGTAATACTCTTCTGTGCGATGTCCATGTTATTTTTTCTCTATGCCTTTCTTACATCCTTACTGGACCAGGTTGAACCCTTCTAGGGTCTGTTGGTGTGGCTGACATCCTCAGCTGTAAATGGGAGTGGGATCAGACAGTATATGTTTCAGTCATGGGCTCCGATTATGAAGCGCAATGCAACCTTTTATGAGCTTTGCTCAGATGTCTTTCTGGGGCTCTCCCAGGGCATGCCTCGCTTGTATAAAGAGCAGCATGTAGTGGCAGCCTTGGCTGCCCCTAGAACCCAAAGCAATCTAGTCCTGTCAGGGTGGCATGGGGCCAAGCTAATGATAGGCAAGATTTTTATGAGCTTTGGGCACGTCCTACCAACAGAGATACACTGCTTCTGGAAACCTAGCTAACAGCACTGCTCAGGGTGGCCATACCATCTTTGGCCAGGGTGGGATCCTTCTGCAGTGGGTACTGTAGATGTACCGTCAGCATCTGCATACGGCCAGGGCCTTGACTAGCCCAACTTCTGGCAGTATTGAGGTCTCCAGGCACGGCCAGGGTTCCCATGCACCATGCAATAGAAAAGTGACAAACCTCTGTGGCTGAGGGAGCCAGGGTTTATTCTGAGGGACACCTTTACCTGGCTCTCAAATAGCACATGCCAGAGGAGGGGTGTCTGTGATGGCCTCTTGTGGCTAAAGTGCTGGAATGTGGCATTTGGCGGTTTACTTCTTGGGTAAATCACAGCTCTGTGCCTCAGCTTCCTCATTTGTAAAATGGGGTTAATGATACTGTCCTTCTTGTTAAAAAGCTCTTGGCATATGCTGATGAAAATACACACTGAATGTTATTAAGCTAGGCATGATACATAGAATCTAGGTTTTATTATTGCTATTACTTTCCCAAATATGGGTTTGTATTGGAATTTCCATCTCATGCTTAGTGCAGATAAGTGCTGAAATATATTTAAGCAATAAGAACAGTAAGGGAAGAAAGACCTATACTTCTGACATGCTAAAAAGTGACTAAATCAAGGTTTAGCTCCTTGGGAATTAAGTAGCTGAATTATAAGCACCTTAATATGAGGTTCGTAATATAAATTCTTGGAGATCACTGAGTACAAAGAACATTCGGGGAGTTTCTGTCTCCGCTATGTAATCTAGGAGATAGTAAAGTGTGTTGGGCAGTGCAGCATATGCAGGGAGTTGGGATAACCTCAGGACTCACATGAGGCTGATGAAAGAGGTAAGATTGTTCTCAGAAGTCCAAATTGAGCTTCGTAGTCAAGTTTGTAGGCGAACGGTGTAGGGATGTAGGATGCAGTGCCTTCATGAGCTGCTGCTTTGTGCCTCAGCTAACCCCTCCCCAAACTCTGCAAGCTGCTAACTGAGCATAAGCACAAGCAGTGTCTTGAAGTGTTTGCCAAAGGGCATCCTAAAGAATGTCCTCTTCGGTCTCATGTCTGAGGACCAAAATGAGGAGCAGGTTTCTCATAGGAAATCTCAGCCTGGGTTGTGAAGGGAGAGAGGGAAGGCTCCGGACCAAGGGGTTCTCAGCACTGCATAACCTGACAGACAACACTGTTACATTTTCAGCCTTTCAGTAGTATTTTTATTGAAACTTTAAAAGAAACTGTTAAAAAGGCACGAAATGCCCACATTGCTGCTGCGGTGTTGTACAGAGGACTTCAGATGGGTGCGCTCCCTGTTACATTTCATGTGTGCTGAAGGTGGCATTCAGGGAAGGTGAGGTCAGTTGAGTTTCTTTTTCCCCATATTCAAAGTAGCATTTTTTTCTCTGTCTTGCTGAGAGCTACTGTCAGCTTTACCTCTCTAGTGCCATGAAAAAAAAAAAAAGAAACCTAGCCAGCATACTCAAATTAATAAAACCTAACAGTTTGCTACTCTTAAACCTGCTAGAAGAGCTCTTTCATGGTTGACTGGGTTGCTCAGGAGGTTACTAGGGGGAGATACTTTTTCTTCTCCTAGTCACCTGTTTGAGTCTTTTCCAAGCTAAATAATAATATTCATTATGCAATCGCATATGTTCGTGTCTCTGTTAAATGAGTTGTGCTCTCTTCAGGTCTTAAGGGACGAGTGCGTATCAAACAGGCATTTTCAAAGTGACCTTTATCTCCTTTTCCTCAGTGACCTACCACCCTATGCCTGCTTGCATTTCTCAGTTCAAACACCTTTCCTTATAGAAAGTCAGGCTCACAACTTTGCATTTCCTAGGCTTATTGATGGGGTGGTATGTTTTTATTGTTGTTGAAATTGTGTATGTTCTCAAGGTGCTTTAACTGCTCTATACCCAGCTTCCTTCAGAACTCTCAGTTATATACCATGTGCACAATGCATGGTCCTTTTTTTTCTTTTTTTTTTTTTTTTGGTTTGGTTTGGTTTGGGGTGGTGGTGTTGTTGTTGTTGTTGTTGTTTTGTGTGTTCAATTTTTTCCCCCTACTAAAACATCTTTTTGATGCCTGTTTGCCTGACAGTTTCACAGGTAGATTATCTGAAAGAAGTAGGTCAGGACTGAGAACAAAGAACACTAGGACTGGAAGATCCAGAAGAAATTATCTAGCCCAGGTCCTTCCATGTGGCTGAAGCATGCATATGTAGACAATCCCTGCTTTTTGTTGTCTGCCTTGCCTTTGGAAATTTTCAGGGATGGGGTTCCAAAACTTGCTAAGGAAGTAGCTCCTGTGTTTAGTTATACTGAAATTTAGACCATATCTAACCTGAGACTCCCCTGACAGGAGCAAAATAAATAAAAAAAAAGATTGCTTCTTTTTTCTCTACTCAGAAAATTCATAATTTTCTCTTCAGTGCAACCACCTATGTATTGGAACTGCCCCATCCCCACCTGTGGTATTCCCTTTTCAGCCTCCCTAAATTAGATTCAGCTTTTCTTGACTTACCGTGCTTGGTATATCTTCTCAGTTTTGTTGATTTCTTCAATTAGGTGTCTATCCAATCCACTTCGTGATGAATACTGATGGGAACGAATCTGTTAGTGTCTTATAGCATTACTTTCTTTAATTAGTCCTGTGACAATGTGGTAGTTCGTGGATCCCAATTATTTTCTTACAGGTCTTTTCTTCATCTTCTTCTTCACTTTGCTTCTATTTGGGATGGTCATTTGGGTAAAAAACCTTCAAACCTGTGTCATTTAACCATGCCACTTTCTTTCTCTCTTGTTCCCTTTCCTCTTTTGCTGTGAAATATGCATGTGTTCTCTGACAATGTTATCATAGATTATATATTGTAATAGCCCTGTAGGTGATAACATTTATCGCCATATGAAAATATCACTGTAGTGTTTTGTGTTTAAAAGGTGAAAAGCAGTGGGGTTCGGTAGTTATATGTATTTTGAGAAGCTTATTTCAGAAGAGCTTATGCAACTGAAATATGTTTAATACAATCAAAAGAACTTCAGCCTATTTTTAATGAAGAAAGACTAGAGCTCATTTCTCTGATTTGACCACTTTGGCATTTATCAAGGCCAGTATGAGTTGTGAGGAAGTGCAACGCATAATTCCCTCGTAATCGTCTCGTTTGAGAAAGGAAGTGCATGGTGAGCAATAAGAAGTAGAATGTACCGGTGTCTTATTTTTAGGGACAGAAAAGCAGAATAATTGCAATGAAACTAACCTTGCCCACTGTAAAATCACCAACCGCAGGAACTGAGCAGAAAAGTGGAATTTAAGTAGTGGGTATATAATTAATACATTTATGTTTGTGCTGCAGATGCATGTAATTTTATATACAACTAAGCAAAAATGTTGAAGCCCGTTTTCTCTTTTTCCTTTTTGTGTGCACATACAAAACATTAAACTTAAAGAGCTGTACACTATTAACTGCTAAGATTCACAATTGTTTCTAGAACACTGAAAGTAGCTCTTTCAGTGATAATTGTAAAATGTAAAGTAATAGCAAACAGGTTTGCATTTAGTATAATGATTAGATAACTAGGGAAAAAACAGCTATTATGTGTTCCTGGACCACAGTGGAGGTAGAAAGCAAGAAAAGTATGTGGTGTGACTGCATATTATTAAAAATGTAACACTTTATATTTACTTTGCACTTAAAAATTTGAATGATCTGACTAACAGAAACAGACAATCTAATACAAATGGTTTGGAATACATTAAAAATGTATACAAGACAAATCGCTATTTTATAATCGTTCAGCAACGTAGTAAATTTGCACTGCAGGTTTGATTCATAACAAATTTGCATAACATTTATGTGGGGCTTTCATTGTGCTAATATAGTTCTTTTAGCCACTTTTTTATGTGTGCTACCATTCTATTATATACCTTTGGGGGTACTTGGAAAAAAGGGAGAGTGGGGGATGGGAGTTAGTGGGAATAATATGAGAGTTGTAAGATGAAGGTTTGTAATCACAGAAATGAAAAGCTAGGAAAAAATGGACTGAAAAGTGTATGTAAGTTAAAATTGAGGGAGCAGAGGAGAAAAGCATGTATTCTGGGCTCCCATGTGAATTATGTTGTATACTATTCACTTCATCATTTAGGAGGGCGTGAGGAGAAAGACGGGTATGAAGAGTGCGTGGACCAAAGGGGCTTCATGAACAGCTATGTTCAATAAAGGTGCTTGTTAATGTGCCTTGATTTGCATATGCTTTATAGCCTTTCCTAGATATTCTAGGGGCAAATGAATGTTTACATTGTATATTTTGCCTTTTAATATTGTAGCTCTTAATTCCCTTAATTCCTTTCCATTTAAAAGACCAATTTGGAAAAAGTGCGAATTTGCTTTGAGGAGGAAATTGGAAATACAGAGGCGTGAGGAGAGAATAGGCATTAAAGAGTCGGTGGAATGGATCCGTTTGAGAGAGGTCTGGTGTGACATTTCTACTGTACCACCATGTCATTGCTGATATGCATTGAATGGGAATGCGTCTGTATCCCAGCTGTGAAATCTGTCTGGGGAAAAGACAGACATATTTGCCAGTATGCTTGAGTCTGCTTTCCAGTAACTTCTAAAATTCCAGTTACCACCCACCCCACTTGCCCAGTCTTCATCTCTTTTCTGCATTCGTCTTTTCTTACTGTAGTGTCCACACAAATTGGACAAAGAATAAGTGCGTTGACCTGTACACAGATCATGAACACAGATTTCGTGCTGTTTTATTATCAACATCATTACTTAAAATCAGTTTTATATCTTCAGGCAGCTTGTGTAAATATTTATTACTTGCAAGAGTTTCATCTTGGATTTTAACACAAAGTTGAAACGTTAAGAAGTAGGCTAACCAGCCTGGCGAGTGCATGAGTGGGTGTATTTATGTACTGGCTTTGAGTAGGAGAATGATGAGAGTTGCCTACTGGTGTACCTCATCTGTAGCAGTAAGTGAATTGTATGTACTTTTTCCTTTATTATAACAGAATTTATAAATTCTTTTGGAAGACAGTTGCAGAATTTCTACGCTTGGTCATGATATACAAGTTTAGTTATTTTTTCTAGGTGTTCTGCAATGCCTGTATTGTCTCTTCCAGGCATCTCTACTTCCTGCAGTTCATTCTCTCAGTTTGCCCAGATGTCCTGATGGTTATGGTGAATACTAAGTTCTGATGGCTACGTGGATAGTCTGGAGTCCTTTTGCCAAAGAAACTCATGAAGTTATGTTTTGAGTTAGTTAAATGCAAGGTTTTTCAGCATCCTAAATGAAAAGGAATGGTTTTTTTATTTAGCCTGACTTTAAGTGTTTTTGCTTTGTCTCTTCTGCAGCTGGGAAGGAGGAAACACGTTCCTCCATACCATGAGGTCAACACCCATGAAGTTCTGACTATGACAAGGGTTGAAAATAAAATCAGAGGCACACAGAAGATGTAGCATTTGGGCACTCCTTGCTGAGCAGGAAGGGTACAGTCTTCTGTTTCATTCAAGCACATAGTACAGGATGGTTTTGGATTGGATTCTGCAGTTTGATTTTTGGGATACTGGATGTAAATATAGTGCAGTGATGATGATGTGAATGTGAAAGCTGAGAGTGTAGGAAAGTAAGTGCCTTTATTCATTTGTGTAGTGAAAAGACCTCTGGTGAGCTTCGTGATGGTGAGGTTAACAAAGCCATGGTAGCCCTCCCTGCTATTGCCTCGAACTTGAAGTTCTCCAGAACAACGTATAGACAGCAGAAGTAGGTATGCTTTATCCTCTGTGTGTTCTGAGCAAATGCGTAGGGTGACCTGCTCAGTCAGATTCAAGTAATTGTGAAGAACAGTAAGTTTCCTGTCTGGGAGAAGCTGAAACGCCCTCCCTAACCAGCAGTGCAGCCAGTTGTAGTTTGTCGCACACTGGTGCGCCGACGGTTCCTGTTCCAGCTGGGTAGTCTGCTGCCTGTGCTTCCGTTAGAGTGACTGGGGTGCCTCTTCCCTGCTTTTGGCAGTCACTAACTGAAGAAGTAGGTGTGGAGAGAGTAATAGATAGCAGAGAAAAATAAGCTCAGGCCTCTTCTGCTTCACTCGCAGCATTGCTGTCAGCTGGGGAAAGGAATGGCTGAAACTAGGCAGCGTCCAGAGTCAGATGCACCCTTAAGCTTTACATGTCATTAAACCAGCTAAAAATGATGTATCTTTTCTTAAAACATTTTAAACATAGAATACAACAGATAAGCAGCAGACTGTCTTTTCTGTATCTTAGAGCTTAAAAAAAATATATCAGTGGGAGTGTTCTGCACATTGTGATTTCCCTGGCTGCGCCTCACCTAGAGGATCACAGTTTAGTAACTACGTATAAAATGATTTTTGGCAAAACCAAGAAAACTAGATGACACAGTTCAGGAATTACATCAGGAATTTGCAATTTAAATTTTAAATGCTCCCTTAATATTTCCTTCTCCTTTTTTGGTTCTTCATTTGGTGAAGTGCCTGTCTGAACTATTAATTGCTGACTTACACAAGAAGCAAAATCGGAAGGAGAGTGTGTCCGTTCCTCTTTGGACATGTAAAATACTCCTAATTGCTCCCTTCCTCCAACTCATAAAAAAATCTGGTTTTTATAAAACTATTTTAATAATATGACTCATTAGAGAAGGTTTCCTTGTCCATTAAAACTGCTTACACATGAAGCTGCTGTATAATCATAAACGAATTAGGTAATGCTGATGAGGCTGAGGTAATTTTTTGGTTGGTATCAAAGTTGTAAATGTATTTTCTTGACTGCTAAATGACTATAATAATCAGTTCACTCTTCGTATTAACTTTACTAACCATTGTAAAACTCTTCCGAAGTGAGAGGTGCTGGAATTTTGGTGGTCTGTGCTGTACATGATGCTGAATGGTTGAGAACAAGACAAGCGATTGATGCTCTGTGTGATGAGACCTGTCAGACTGCTCACCTGTAACGAATGGCTCAAGAAAATGTTTGTGCAACTCAGTAGTAGCAATAGGGCATTTTAATGACACTTCTATCATATTCTTTATTCTGATTTTTTGCAACTGTCATTTCTAAATAGATTTTTGTGTGGTTCCCATTGTAGCATGAATGTTCCCACTTTGAACATTCAACCTTGATTTGGGTTGTGGTTTTTTTGCGGTTGCAGGCAGTATGCTTTTTTCATTCAGAGGGAAAAATAGAATGAGGAATGGAAGACATATAATACAGCAATTTTTTCAACAAATACGGGAAACTGTATGCAATTAATGCATGGTTTTTATGAAGTGGAAACTTAAATCATAAATAAAATGTTAATTTGTAGACAAGTGTAGTTGTGAAGCAGATGGAAAAATAGAAATGTGCTGGAAAAGTAGGTATTTGCAGAAGCTAATGAAGTTAATTGGTCTCATTTGGCTACACTATTTTCCCAAACCCCCCAAAGACTGGGCTTTTTAATTCTTTAATTAAAAATGAGTAAGGTATGCTAATATTATAACCTTTATTTTTTTCCAGCTTTCTATATACATACATCTTATTAATAGAACCACCCTTAGCAGTCCAATATTAGCAAGCACATTAGTAATCTGGAAGTTCTAAGGAGGGTGCCAATATTTTGAAACAATAATTAAAAAATTAGCAATCCATGAGTTAATGTACGCTTTAAAAGCCTAATCATTATTTCCTTTTCCTGTTTCTACATGATTACAAAGAGAGGATCTGTTTTTTCTCCAACTTAGGGAATGTAAATTAAAGTACACAGAACAGTTTAGGCTGTGGAAGGTTTTAATTTTAAATAAAAATATTTAAACCAGTTTTGATTAGCTGGGTTACAGGCTGAATCTGCCATGAAATCCTGTGTGATCTGCTCTAGGGGATCCTGCTCTGGCAGGGGGTTGGACTAGATGATCTCTAGGGGTCCCTTCCAACCCCGAACACCCTGTGAATCTGTAACACTCTGTAAACACTGGAAACATATCAGTGAATTGATACACAGCTACATGAGTTCGCTTGAACTTTTTTTTGGGTTTTTTTTTTTAATGGGAGGAAAATACAGGATCTATATATTCTCCTCCTCACTAACAGGCACTTGAAAAAAGAAGTTCCGTCCCTACGCTCTTAGACAGCTTTTTGGGCTGTAGGGAACATCGCCGAACGTGCTGCAGGGTTTTGCAGGGGGCTCGGGGACACCCACCCCTGTAGCCCAGTCATCACTAACTTAGCGCCTGGCTCTCGATTCCCTATGAAGTTTTCTGTATTTGGATGATTGAGTTTGAGCAACTACTTACAGTTTCAAAGGATTGGGATAATGTTACACTGTAGGGTTGGAAATCTCTTTGAATACTGTGCTGCAAAGGGACAAAGACATAGTTTCACCGCATTTATTAGGCCCCTGCTGTAGAAGCGAGGAACAATAAACCATCTTTTTTAAGTTAAGAGATCTTGGAACAGGCCGCTCCAATAAATCCTGGGTTTAAGAAGTGAGGTACGTGCTGCAGTGCTGAAGTTGTTTATTCATCTGGAGTGTATTAGGCTCTTGATTAATAAGAAGACATCTGCAATTTTACATAAGAAACAGAGCGGGCAGTTTGGCAGTTGTGAATGGAAATTGGGAGAGAAGAGCCAAACCTATCTAAAGTCGTTGTCTAGTCCTTGTTGCCACTGATGTTGATAATAGTTATTGTTACAGTGGTTAAAAATACACGTAGTGATAAAATGTTTCAATCTGAAAGGTTCAGCAGCCATTTTTACAAGAACCACACATCTTTAAGAACGGGGAGCTTTTCAGACAGCTCTGTAAAATGAAAAGCCGCCTTTGTGTGCCTAATCTGATCTCACAGGTCTCACACTGATGTTTGACAAAAGTAACGCATTTGAAGTCGATGAATTTACACTGATATAAGACTGATGTAAGGTAACATCAAGGATTAGGCCGTATCTCTCCAAAAGGCGAGAGCAAAATCTTCAGTGGAGAAGTAGCATGCCTGTCAGAGGCACACCTTTCATGGGAATAATCTTGCATCTTAAATTTAAGAAGGCTTGAAACATCCAACAAGTAAATTGGGAAAAACTTTGTAAAGCCTTAAAAAAGAAACTGCTGCATAACACATCAAGACAGTGTGATGACTGAGAAACTTACTGAAAGCCAGTAAGTTTTTTGGGGTTTGGGGTTTTTTTAGAAATGGAGCACTTAACTGTGCAAGTACATAATTTGGTGGAGAAAATAGAACTGTTGTCAGCAGAGTTTCAGACAAATTGGTTCCCAGTTAGAAAATGGTTGGGACGGCCAGCAAACAAAGCATTAGTAGATTAATTTCAGGAAGTCACATGCATTGTTAATAATCCATAAAAGGGCAAGTTCTGGACAACTGAATGTCTCACTCCCAAAACGATGTTGATAATACAACTCAAATGGTAGATCAGCACTCCTTTCAGTAGAAAAGGGCAAGTTAATTCTTGCCAAAGTGATTGGGATTACAGGAAATTTTCAATAGTTGGTGTTGAAAACTTGGCCAAAGCAATTTCATTCTCATCGCTGTGAGTTTAGTCAAAGTGTAGGGCGATGGTGAAAAGATGATGGGAACCATAGAGACACATCTGAAAGTTTTCCAGTGTCGGTTATAAAGCCAAGCTTCACTAAATTCATAATGTGGAGAGTACACAGGAATCATTCTGATAATTTTGCAAGCCATCTATCTCCCTTTCATGACTCCATAAATATTTGTGGCAACTCTTAATAAGGAAATGTAGGATTAGCGAAACAATGCATGTTGGTTAGCCTTCAAGGCAGTTACATCTGGAAGTGGGGAGCCATGCCATATGATCAAACAGCAATTTATGGACCATCTGCAAGTACTTCTTGGACCTGCGACAGGGTCATTAAGCGCAGTTTAAGATGTTGCTCTAACTACACCTGAACACGTGGAGACTTGACATCTGACTATATAGTGAGCCGCTGTAGAGCCTATTTTGGCTGTATTGTGGGATAGGCACAGTTTGCCCGTTAGTGTCATCAAAAATGTCATTTTAGCATCTGTATTTCCGTTATCATACCGCTGGGCCAGCTGACAGACGACCTCTTTCAATGCAGTAGTGCTGCAGTTGTACCCTGCGAGGTGCCTCCAGCCAGCGAACAGGGATGGAGCTGGGAGCAGTGCAGTCCCTGCGCGGAGTGCTCACTTTGGGAATGCATCTGCAAGCTCTGGCTCAGTTAACCGTGCAGGTTTTTCTGGAAGAGTTGAGAAATGCGGTTTTGTTTATTTTTTAATCTGGAATTAGTTAAAGACATAATTTACATGTCAGGATCTTTGAGGAAATTTGTGGAAGAAGGGAAAGCTTGCTTTCTGGGTGTGCCTTTATTTATTTTTAGGTATATATAAAATACACACACACATTATTTTTCATATATATGTTAGCTTTCCAAATAGTCACTTTAAAATGCATTTTGTATAGGCAGGTTAGTGGTTAGGTATTCATATTTGGTTAAAAAAAGAGTGTCATTGTTAATTAGTATGAAATAAAATCTCAGTGTGCTTTTGCTGAAAATACTTATCTGTGGAAAGTTTAAAAATTCCTGTGATACAAAGACTTTTTTACATAACTTATTGAAGAGCAGGAACTGTCACAGTAGCATATAAATAGGGCAGATGGAGATAGCCCCTTGAGGCTATGGGACTTGAGTTAATAAACCTTGAAAAGTTACCATAATTTTCGTTTCGTATTTTCCTCATGAACCCAAGTAATATAGCTCATTCGTTTTGAATATTACCACTGGACTCCCAGGCAATAAGTTTGATTTTCTTAAGCCCTACATCTAACCAGATCCAGACCATAGCTAAAATACTGGTCCTGTTAAACTTAATAGCAAAATTCCATTGGCTTCAGTGGGCCAAGATTTTACTCTGAGACTGTAGATTTTAGTATATTACAGTATTTTGGTAATATAAGTCAAATGAAACAGCCTAGTGTTCAAAAGGTTGGCCAATTCTTTTTCTGCTAGTCCTCTGTATCTGTTGGATGCGTCTGCTAATATTTCATTGACTTAAATGACTTGCTGGAAGTTTCCTTCGTGTGTTCAGTACATCACCAGTACATCATGGCTGCCACACACAGAATACTTGCTTTTTTGAAAATAAATACACGGGAAAAGGGAGGAACATAGTTGAGCTTACGAAAATGGTGACTTAGTGTTAAGTTCTTCACAGAATATGAGTAGGAGCTCGTGATAAAGCTAAGTCAGGGTCACGGATTCTTTTTACCTCACATAAGATAATCTGAGTTGGTGCAAACCGCCTCTTCAGTGGAACACCGTTTTTAGCCTGTGAAGAAAGTCAGCAAATTGAAATATTTCACAGGCAGTAATTTTGTATTAAATTGTGACAGAGATCTGGAAGTTTTCTGTGGAAATAAAGTGGTCCAATGTGGGGATGGTAAGCCTGGGCTAAAGTAGCAGACATCAGAGCCAAGGAACAAAAGCCAAGTCTTTATGTAGAAAATTTGGGGAGAGTACAGCCTTTCTTCAGCCATTACACTGTCTAAGTAGCAGACACAGTACCACTCCATTCTAAAATCCAAGCTCACGACTGAATAAAACTGAGAAAACAGATCCTGGCGTAATAAAAACACATGTGAAATTCCTGGAAATGTTTCCTGTTATGGGCTGCCTGGTTAGTACAGGCTGCCTGCGCATTGGTACAGAGTCAGCAATTGTTTGCTGTGATCTTGTTCATATTCCTTTTTGCCAGGAAGATGAAGATCAGGCTGAAAGGTTATTGGTCACCTTTGCAACCATGTTAGAATCAGAAGGAATAAAAAAAATCTAATTGTCTTGATTGTATTACAGTTTGTTTTGATTGGGTTTATGCCCATGAGATAAAAAGGCACAAAATACGCCTTTTTTTTTTTTTTCCTGCCATGGTAAAAGCCAGAGAAGAGCTTTTACTTTGGAGTTGATACAGAGTGGTCCAAAAAATGTCCTGCAAGCCAGATCCACAGCATGATTCTGCCTGGATTACCAATTTTTTGAAGTGACCCTGTGTGGGACTGTAGCTCGGTAGGAACAGCTGTTGCTGGCTCCTCCTGATGGTCAGGATGCTCCCGGTGCACTCTTCACTCCCCGGCTCTTTGCTCCTCAAGCTGCCACTGTGGCTGTGTTGGAGGGGAGGGCTCCTGTCCCGTGGCTCTGGAGCCTGGCCCAGGGAGGTGACCCAAAACTGGCACCTGGCCTAGAGCAATTAAATGGTTGGACCAAATGGGTATTACCTTATTCCAAGATGAGTATTTGCTTTTTTCCACAAGAGAGTCTTCCATTATATCGCCTTTTTTTCTCTATCATTATGTGGGATGTGGGATATCAAGGGAGTTAGAGGTTGCAGTTCAGTTAACTGGCTGGAGACACTACAATGTATGGTATTTTTCTTTGGTCTGCTATGAACTGTGCTTACTAACAGGAGGTCTGCAGTATATTTGCAGGCATGTAACATAGGTCCCCAGTAGCCGTGTTCTCCAGAAGTGAAACTGGTTGTAGCTCAACACGTACAAGACTGAGGAAAAAGGGGAGAAACATTTAGATGATGTACCTTGAGGGGCTGCCTTCTTAATGGGCATGAACTAAAGAAGCAGGAAGTGTTCTGGGGTGTGGAGAGATATTTTCAGGCTTAGTACAGGATACAAGTTGGTAATATTATTGACCAACATTGTGATGTTCCTTCCCCAGCAACAAGGGCCCTAGTTCCACATCCCCGTGATGAATTTCCAGCTTGTTTGAACAGTTTGCTTATTTATCTTGGACAGAGACCATACTGCAGTCATCTGGGCTAGACTACTGTAATGTGCTCCTAATTGTTTCCCTTGAAATTGATCTGGAGCCTCGTTGGGGTGGAGAGCTGATATATTGAAAATTACAGCCCCATCCATGTAGCTGTTCAAATTTTAATCCCCCGGTTCTTGGGCAGCAGCCTTGCGCTCCATGTCCCTGTCTGGCAGTTGCTCGCAGTTGGACATAGTCGGCTTTCTCTCCCTGGGCTGAGTCAGGCGCGGGCCGAAGGCAAGTCTTTCTTGTCCTCAGTTGTGGAACTCCCTGCCAGAGCCCCTTGCTGGCTGCCTTTAAGGCAAGCTGCAAGCCCTGTTTATTTCAGTTGGCCTATCCATGACTGTTTTATGGGCTCCCTACCTTTGTTTTTGCATCTGCTACCCTTTTGTTTTTCTCTTTCCTCTAACTAGTCGGGAATTGAATCTTTTGGGGTTGGCAGGTCCCTTTTGAATTCTGTGTGTGTAGCATATTGTAACATGCTATTAGATTTTGCTTTCTACTTTTACTGTTTTGCATTTGGCTCTTTATGCTACTTGGCTTGCAATTGGCGCTTTAGAAAAGATCGAATAAATATATAATTGTATCAAGTCTTATTTTGTCTAAGAGGGTTAAATCCACTATCCAAATATACAGGAGTGTGTTTATGGGGAAACTTAGTCTTGAGAGAATTAGAAAGAAAGCTTCAATTAGAAAGAAAGCTGATTCCATGCCGTTTGCAATGCCATGTTTTCTTTAAGAGAAGACTTCCACTGTAATTAGCAAGAAAGTGCAGCTTACCGGTCAATGCGTTACCTAACACAGAGCCCACTATTCAGTCTTAGAAATAGATCGTGCTTTATATGCTCCTCTGGAGACTGACGGTACTGTGAAGTCCAGTATCAGCAAAACAGAAGTCTAAACAGAAGCAGAGTCAGGAAATCTTGTACAATAGATGATAAATAGTGATTTGGTTCATTGGCCACTTCAGGAGGAAGCGTGTAAATGTAATCGTGGAATACAATGGTCTGTGCTGCTGCCATCAAATACTAGAAATAAAGTGTCTTATTTTCCATCCCACATCAGATGATTTAACCGTTGCATACATACCCGAGCTCATGTAGATGTTATTTGTGTTACGCTGGCTGCCAAGGGATCAGCAGAAGTTCGGGTCTTTGTTCTAGAAACTGCGTAGGAATCAGCAAAAAGATGTGCTTTACCTCAGCTTGAGATAAGTCTGATAACATCAACCAGGGGAATGAAACAAACAAATAGGAGGAAGAGGAAGTAGCAGCCAAGTGCTGTACAAAAACCAAGGGTCTTTCTTAGTTCAAATACTGTCATCTCAAAATGGTTTATGGGCACTAAAACAGAGGAGTGAACCCAGGGGTAAGGTCATGCCACTTTGCTGAGCATTGGGAATCCAGGAAGTTACATGTCATCCATCTAAGGAAGTTCCAGTTGTAAAATACTACCAAAACCCAAGACGTTTAGGGCAGCTTGGTCCTGCTAAACAGTCAAATTATTAATCACTTGACTAATCCACATTAATCAGTACAGCCTAGTAGCAAAATTATTAATCAGCTTGATGAACTGAGCAATCTTGCAAAGAAATGAGCCTACTTGGAATTTTAAAAGTGATAAAAGATAAAGTGTAAAACAAAGTGACTGGAAAAGATGCAAAATCTCCTCAAAGCCAACATTATCTCTCATCTCCCTTTCTATTTTATCCATCTCCAACATGACCAAAAACTTGCAAGCAGCCTGGTATTCGGAAACCAAAGTATCCCTTCTCCGTGTGTGAGAAAAACGAAGCTCTGCTTGCCAAAGCCCAACACAGAGAGAAATAAAGCTGAAGCTAAACGTGTGAGAGGGGAGGGGTGAGTGTTTATTGTGAGGAGCATTGTTGTTAGGCTTTTAAGAGTAAAACATGTAAATGAGTACAGACACGGCATGCAACATCCCATCCAGAAATTCTGATGTGACCAAAACATGTAAGATACGTTGGAAAGATGGGGTGAGTCTTAGAGGCCTCAGAAGGCCTCAGGAGGCCTCAGGTGGTTCAGGGAATAACCTGGTGTGTACAGCATGGCCATCCCACTGAAGCGAGGAAAAATAAGGGAAAAGGTAGTAAACAAAGTTCAACCAGTATATTTCAGTACTGGAAGTAATAAATAATAAATGTCGGTGGCAGCTGAGTGCTTCACTGACAAGAACAAGATGACAATAACTAACTTGTCCCAGATGAAGAACAAAATCTATTTTTTGTAGATGGCTAATTGAAACCTTGTGAGCACCAACAGTTACAGAATACAGAGAAGGGTCTTTCTGTTCGCTGTTAATGATATTTCCACTCCTGTAAAACATACACTGCCTTTACCTTCCCTTCGAGGAGTGGCACAATGCCTTGCTGTCTTCTGACGCTTGTGCCTTTTGTGGCTCTCCAGGCTGGGAACGTTCAGAACCTGAGGAAAAGGTGGCAGCGGTTCTGCCGAGGAAGGACCACCGCTTCCTAGAGCAGGTTGATGACACAGGCTATTGAGTCCTTACAGAGAATTGTTTGTCTTCTGGTTTTAGATGGCTTTAATTCCTCCAAATTGCTCCTTGAATAATAGGAAAAAGACAATTTGAATTTCAGTGACAGATTGGACATAACAGGTTGCAACTATTAGGTCTAATTTTACCATACTGAGAAATAAAATTGCCTAAACATAAACATCGATCACTGATGCAGTAAATTAATTTGTACAGAAAAAGTAGTTTAACTGCAGTGCACATTAAACATAGAAAATTTTCAAAATTACAGCTCTCTGAATTAATTTGTACACTTGTTTACTTGTTAAAAGCAAAGCGTAACTTCTTTTTTTTTTTTTTTTTTCCACCTCCTCTTTGTGACTTCAAATTGTGAAAAGCGAGGACAGGCATTAATTGTCCAAAAAGACAGCTGCAGTGGTGGATGTAACTTCTTTTTTTGTTGTTGTTTCTGAACAGGTTAATAGAATTACTAAAGACCTCTTTGAAATACTGTTTCATTCTAGCAAGGAAATTCAGCATTTTAATAGGCTTGAATTATGTTTTGTTAAGAATTGGTAGTGTGAAGTAATTAAAAAATTTTACGATTTGGTTCAGCAATGAGTTTACATTCAAGTGTGTCCTCAGGCTCATTTAAACTGTTGAAATCTTCCAAACTGTTTCATAAAAAATGTCATACGTATCGTCTTCCTTCTTCTACCATCTCTTCTCAAAAAATCTGCGCATATAATCCCACATTTTAATATGGTGTCTAGAGACGTAACATAGACGCTGGCCAACTTTTCTTCATTCTGGCAATTGCTATTTACACTATGCTTATTGTTTTATGAAATGAAAAAGAGCATGACTTTCTTATTTTAAGCCACAGCTACAACGTTACTGATCATATGCAATCACAAGTGTGTATATAAGCTGTATAAAGGTTGCCTAAGTCACAGTGGAACAGGATCTGCCAATGTGGCTTATTTTGATGGTATCTGGTGTCTACTGTTTTCAAGGACAGTAGTTCGATTCAAACACAATTCTGATAAGTGGCAGGTTTTCATGTCTTTAATGCCCTGACAAGGGCATCACTCTCAGGAGAGGGAGGTGAAACCATTTGGATGAGAATTTCTTCCCCTCTCCTTTGTGCTGACACACCAAGATAATGGACAATTAATAGCGAACCTTCTCTGCAGGGAAAGTCTAGGGTTATCACTAATATAAAGTGCTCATCAAGTGTTTGGACATAAAAGGGGAAGAAAAAAATACACGTAAAAAAGTAGAAAGCAGGACCAGCACAAGGCTTAATGTTCAGTTACACATTTTTTTTCACCCGAAATTATGGTGAATGATTTTTCAGAAGCAGCAGCTCTGACTTTTGAGACCTGGTTCACTGCTCGTGACATCAGGCAAAGGACAAGAGGAATTGTGCTGTTGGTATCTTTTGTTGTGGTGAGAAAGCTGGCTTGGGTATTTCCTGGCGGTACCAGTTGGCAGAGCTGACTGCTCTTAGTTCCTAGTCGTGTTGTGCTGTAAAGTTTACCCTGGGAGGATGTGGAGGACAGGTCTACATGAACTGCTTCTTCACCTTCTGATCCCAGAACAGGCTTGCAGGACGCTCTTGGGGCTCACCTTCAGTCTCATTGCTTCCATTTAGACCATATGTGGGATGACTTTTCTGCCCGCTTCCCCTTGCTCTGAGGGGAGGCAGGTTTACAACTTGTGAGCCTGTGCAGCCCTCGGTTTTCACTTCGCTGTGCCATCCCAGCGACACCTCGATGCTCCCAGAACAGCCGGCCACCCCTGAGGTGACCTGACGAAGGAGTTACTGGAGGTCAGCAGAGCACTGCTCACACTTACAAGTCAACAGGCAGACCGCCTCGGGGGTTATTACAGTGGCTGTACCTGCGCACCAGATTTAGCAACCGATGATGTGATTGTGTGCCCCTGTTGTCCAAGTAAACAGAGAAAAAGACTTACAGTGTTTCCTGAAGTTAGACAAACCAAAGATTAGTCTAAACTGAGAGTGGAACAGGTTAACTGATCTTTCTCTACCCTAAGCTCTCGTTTGTCCCTAGCAGCACTGAGCTGTCAATACAGTGTACAGCTACTGATAAGTACGGGTTCTCCTCAGCCTGAAGAGATCTGTCTGATAAGATAAGATGGCCTTAAAAAAGAGAGAGAAAGTACGTTAACTGCTTTGACTGCAAAATACCCCCTGGTAGCCAGAGATAAGACACCTTGAGCTGCTCAGAAGACCTTAGACAGGATGTAAATGAAGCCAATAAAAAAAAAAAAAAAAAAATTCATTTCAAATCCAGCCGCTATTCTGCTCTACTCTTATTTCCAGCCCTGACAGCAGAAGGCTTAATTTACTGTATTTCACACCGGGCTTCCATTCTACACCGAGGAAGCTACAAAGCGTTGTTTTAGATATAGGCTTTAACAAAGCAAAGATCTCTTTATTTCTGGAGAGGCCTCTATTTCAGACAGTTAATCATGAGTTTCAGCAGCCTTTGGTGAATGGCAATTATACAGAAGACAAGGAAAACACTGCCTTTTGCCCAGAATTTCCCCATCTTTTTTTTTTTTTTTTTGTAATTAAATCACCCAAATAAACCTGTACTAACATGCAGGGACTGAATGAAGCATATATATTTTAAATGCAACTCTTACCTTGTAAAATTCCATATAGAGGGACTGATGTTCTGCAAGATAGGAAGACGATAGGTGTGACAGTTTACAGGTGACAGCTTCATCGTAGGATTGGATCTCCTGACCATCCTGAACTGGGAAGTTCATTAGGTCCTAGACCGCCTGTAAGTTAGTGAAGGCCACACACACCTACCAACCTGCACCTCTCCCATGGCATAGGCATCCCCATGTGTTCCCATTCGAGTGACCTGCGGGAAGTGAGGGTCAGGGGGAAAGGGCTGTATTGTCTTGGATGACATTTTGTCTACAGTGAAAAGGCCCCCAAGACATGCTGCCCCCGGTGTGACTGTGCTGCATTAGCGTGGGTTTAAGCATTTGTCTGCCATTCAGAGCACTGATTTGTTTTAAAAACCGAGGTTACCTTTGCTCGGGGACAACACTTTTAGCAGCTGTGCAGCACATCTGCACTAACAGCCAAATCTAAAAAAAGGGATCTAAAATGGGATGTAGATGGACTGTAAGAAGCTAAATAGAATTGTTTATCCAAAACCTACCCCTCTGGGTTCACCTAAATTTAGTAGGCTCCTCTGTTTTTCATGAAGAGTTTCTCAGGTGTCTGTGGTTTGGCAGTCTGTGCAAACCACCCTTGTGTGAGCATCTGGGTGCCCGTCGGCTTTGATCGGCCTGCTGCGCAGAGAGCATCGTGTTAAGCCCAGGACACGGTGGGCATTTTGAGCAGAAAGTGCTGTGTTCCTGTCTTCCCTATACAGGGGCCGGGTAGGTAGAGGATTAAGTGGCACAAGGCCTTGATTCAGTTCCCTCAGCATCCCTCAGAGTCAACGTTTCCTACCTCTGAGCAGAGGGTCCTTGGTTCTGCAGAGATCTCTTCCCGAGGAAGCTGGGCTTGCTGGAGCAAAGAGTACCCTATTCATAGGGCTGGTAGAAGCACGTTTGAGAAGGAACTGTTAACGTGCTGAGGACACTCAGCCCAGGGATTCTTGCAGTCTGGAACTTGTGCTTAGGTTTATTTTTGGTTTTATCCAGTGCCTCTTTAACGTATAGAGGACCCAGTACTCCCCTCTCCCAGCTGAGTGCCCAAGCTGCGAGGCTGCAGACCTTTTCCTGGTCCCCCCCCAGGGCCCCATGAATCCTGCTTTCTTTGCTGCTTAGGCTCCTGGAGACACCTAGGTCCCTTTGCAGATCTAGGTCCGGGAGTTTTCACCTGTGTAAATAAGACCGCCACCACATCTCTGTCATTCTAAGAAATAAGCAGTTCTGTGTTTATTTACTGTATTTAATTCTAGCACACTGTAAAATAACACTGATATGTTTTTGAAAGCATTAACTGCCTGCACTGCTTTCGCTTGATCCTCATTTCCTTTTACTTTCCATTTCTTAGAAGAGGTTTTGCGATACATTTGCCTGGATTTCTTTCAGTTGCAATTACTGACTCCCTTCTTTCTCCCCACCCTATATTCCTTTCTTTTGGTTCTCTACACACTGCCCAGCCTTTCCTTTGTCCAAGTTTAACCCCCTCCAAAGTGCATCTTGCTGTTGCTGTTAGGGTCTAGAGGCAATTAAGCAATGTTTTGGGCTGTTGAAATGTTGGCAGAGGTGGAAGGGACAGGCATATGTGGTAAACAAAAGAGGGAAGGTGGCCGAGTGTGAGGTATCCCCACGGACCTTCATAGTTAAACTCCGAGTTAACTGAAAGAAGGGGCGATCCTCAAATAAGGACCCAAGGTGGTGCTTGACATCTCAGGGGTTTCTGCCTGCAAATCCTGCTCAGGGGCTCCGGCTTTTGTCTGAGCCTCTGGCTACGGAGGTTTTGACAGCCTGCCCTTCTCCCGTGGGGTCTTGGAAGGCAGCTGTGAAGCAGGGTCTCCTTTGGCACGTGGGGTCCAAGCCTCTGAACGGTTTGATTTTGGGAAGGAAAGAGAAAGGACGATGCTCCTCTGACTTCAAACATGCTCCTTAATATTGTAACCTGTGAAAGAAAGACTCATAGAATCATTGAATCACAGAATGGTTTGGGTTGGAAGGGACCTTAAAGACCATCTAGTTCCAACCCCCCTGCCGTGGGCAGGGACACCCTCCACTAGACCAGGTTGCTCCAAGCCTCATCCAGCCTGGCCTGGAACACTGGGCCAGCTTCTCTGGGCAACCTGTTTCAGTGCCTCACCACCCTCTCAAGTCTACAGTCTGTGGGCCTCCAGAAGAAGCAGTCAACTCACTTTGATAGCTGTCTGCCACTGGAAAGTTACCTTTATGGCTGGGACAGTGTTGTAGGGGTTGCTGTGTCTGGGGCTTCTGTACGCCTCAGCAGCTTCTAAGAGAAGCGGCGCTGTGTGGGAAGATTGGAGGGAGAGAGTTTCTGGTCCTATTCATGGTGTTGCTGGGGGAGAGCTCGACCCAGTGAAAACAGAATGCAGAGGGAAGTATTGGAGTCCAGGAAGGAACCTGAACAGTTGTCTCCTAGTCATTTGCTGTTCTTAATAAGCAGTACAAATACTGTTATCAGCACAACAAATTATAATGATTATTTTGTAGCAAAGAGCTGATTGACTGAATCACTGCTTTTAGTACATGAGGTTGTTAATACACAGGTTCTTAGGAGATCATTATTATGTGCAAGTTTGCTAGAGAATTTGAATGGGTTTTTTTGCTTTCCCATTATCTTGATTCTAAATGTAATTACTCTCAGGATGATTTTTTCTGACCCTAGCTTCAGATGGAACAAGCCTGGTGGTCTCTGACTCATAAGGTACAAACAAACAAAACCGACTACTAAAGAAACAGTAACTTAACAGCGGAAGAAATACAGTGTAAATGTGTTTGTCACATTTAAGCAGTGGACAAATGAGCTAATTTGAATCGCTTAGTGCTTGTATAGTCACAACTAAGCAACCCCTGTAAATTAATTGTGTGACATGCAATTCCCAATTATGTAAAGCAGTATAATCTTTGAGGATGGTGACTGTCATTAGTTATATATACAGGACTGTGGAAAATTACTTATTCTTTCTCTTTGCCTAGAGAGGCACAAAGTACTGGCTTCCTCAAACAAGCGGAGGGTAGCTCTGTTTTCTTCTAGTTGCAAATTGGGTTTGGTGTATGATTTGAAAGGTGGAGCAGAATGTGAACTGCTTACATTTTCTTTAATTTGGCTGTAGAAGGTGGAATTCATTGGGCTCCGTCTGTTCAAATGAACTTTAAGCAACAATCAAGGAAAACATTTATGCTCCTCTCTACATATGTAATAGTAATATGTCTTCTGAAGAAGACATAATGGAACTGGAGGCTTAGGTTACCTTAGGAGAGCAATACAGGAATGTTAACTACTTACGTAGGCATTAAAGGCATTTTATAAAAGCAAGCAGGTTTTTCCTGCGAGGTACTGAAGTGCCTTATTCATTGTTTCTAGGAGCTGCCGTTTTTCTGGTTATAAAATTGAAAATGGGGAAACCTCCCGACCAGCTGTCTCAGTTCTGTTGGTCAGGAACCCCTGCGTGTTTCTTCCCCAGTAATCTAACTGTTAATGCATTTAATTGGTGCTCCCAAAGCAGTTTTGAAATATTGATAGATTTTAAAAACATCTGTAAATTATAAATAATTTTTAAAGTTCACATTTCTCTTTTGAATGCCCATTATAGAGTATTAGTTTTCAAGCCATTTAATAAGTTATGAGACAAATGAGTGAGTTTAATGTGGGGTCACTGGTGTGAAAAAAATGCGATGGTTATATTAAAGTTGCAGCTTTTCCAAAACTGTGTACATTTCTACTGAAAGTAAAGTGAGACTCTTATGTAATAATGTATATTTTATTTAAAATTACTTTAAAGGTTAGCACTATCTGCTAGTTCTGTTTAAAACTTAGAACTGTAGTTTCAGTAACACACGTTAGGCCATCACTGAAGTCATGTTAACGCTTACACCCTGTCCTTTGATCTTCTAGTTATTTAGATCTATTCAGCACACAGCACAATATTGTTTTATTTCAGCAATACCTAGCCTCTTCATTTACTATTTATTCACACCTGCATATTCCCTTAAGATTCCTTATCTCATTTTCTAGGTAGCCCTGCAGACAATTAGCGGTGGTAATAATATAAAATGTGACCAGCACTAAAACCTGAAACAGCCATTACAAGTAAACTATATGATATATAATAACCACTCCACTCAATTACCTGCACAAAAATGCAAGGATTTAAAACTGTGGAGCTCTATCATACATCCAGTTAACTGACCTACCTATCTACCTGCCTGCTCTTTAGTCCTTCCTTTCTTACAATCTGAATTCTATCCTGTAGCTTGTCATCTGGTAAATTAGCACAGCTGTACGTTTGTATGTGCTGCCCATCCCTTGCAGTGTGCGTGTATGAGCACATGTATGTGTGCGTGTATGAGCACATGTATGTGTGCGCAGTGCTGTACGAACGGGTCTTTGGCTGGTGGTGGGACAACAGGTAACAACCACACAACAATTCAATGCGTACATGTGCATTCATAATCTGCATAGCTGTGCCAGAATGTAGTAGAAGTGGTCGTGTGCTGCTGCCTGGGATATTTGATTTGTCATCTTAGTATCTATTCCCATCCTATGTAACCCACTGTTAAAAATTTTGTACCTGTTAAAGAAACCTTACTTTGTAGTGCTTGAGATGTGGTCCTGGGGGATAGCTGCGTGACCAGTCTGCCATTACCCTTAAGGGTAGCAGGGACCCAGAGCCAGGGGGTGCCTGTCCAGCTAAACTGCTGGGCTTTCTCTCTGGTCCGGTCCAGCAGCTTCAGCAGTTCTGTGTTTCAGGGGGAGAAAGGATTTTTCTTGCAGGGTGGCTCAGGCCGGAGAGATGCGGGTTTTGTTTCCTCCTTGGCACAGATTACATTTGTGACCTGAGGCAAACCGCTCCAGCTTGCCTGTGCCCCAGTTACTTGAGCAGCGAAATGGGGAACCAGGAAACTGCTGCTTACAGGATATTGAAAATATTAATTTGTTCGTATTTGTAAACTCTGTTCTGTCAGAGGTACCTTACACATTACGGCACATAAAGGTTCGCTGACATTTGCTTTAGGAACGTGGCCATTTGTCTAGTGGCAGCAAAAACATACTTAAATCATATGGAAAAATAAGGCATGATAAAGCAAGTGCCCTGAGGCATATTCCAGCCAAAGCATGCGTATGTCATAAACCTTCCTGGTGACTAAGTAACGTTTTTCTGAAGCGGTACTGTTAATTCAGTCGGCAGCACTAGGGATAAGATCAGGTTTAAGCCCTCACGACTACCGGGGTTGGCACATGAGGGGCTGGCTGCTAGCTCCACAGAGGTGCTTTTGTGCTCCAATGCTTCCCCCTTCCTCCCTCCTCTTTCGTGGGATAACTCCTTCTGGTATTACTTCACGTTTCTGTTAGTGAGCACTTTCCCCCATAAATATGACTGAACAGGTGTTACGCTGCTACTAACTGAGTTTCCAGCTGTCCTCCTCCAACACAGACCAGGCAAAATCTGTTGTTTCGTCCTATTAGACAGACTAGAGAACTACTGAGCCTGAGATGGAGGTCTTCCTCGCAGGATACGGTGGTTTCATTGCCAGAAGATGGTCAGGAAGGCCTGGCTGGCTAACAAAGACAGTCCTTCAGCTGCTGGGTGTAGTTCCAGTTTTGCATCCCCTTTGGCAGCAGCACAGAGACTGCTGCAGTGTGGCCAGCCAGCAAAATTAGGAAATAAGGACCTCTTTTATTTACTCAGGCTGCTGAATCATGGGCATTCCTGTCTGCTTGGAGAAAAGTCAGGCAGCTCTACTTTCCACTGGAAGTCTCAGGAGTGCTTGGTACTTTCATCTCAGAGTGTTCACACACTTGTTTTAATGTGCTTTATGGAAATGGTGAAACTCAGCAAGTAGAGTTGGTGTAGAAAAACATCTGCACTAACTATTCACACACATTTGCATCTTTAAATAGACTTTTAGGCCTTGTAGCTGATTTCCAGCAAAGTTTTTTGGTTGTGAGTGCTAGAGCTTTCTTAGAGTCAGCGAGTGTGAAGTGACTGGTTCCAAAAATTAAAAATTTACATGGACACGTTAAGTGCATCGCACTGAAACTCAGAATACTTGCCATAACACAAAAATGGCATTTACAGTAAGTAGCACTTAGTGAGTGCCGTAGGAAAAAAAAAAAGGTCGATACAGAAAATATATTTTAAAACTCCATAAACACTCTTTCAAATACCTGGAGCCCGATTTGGCCCCCAGATGGATGTGTACCACTCCCGGGGACTTGTATGTGTGCATATGAATTTGGTCCAGAGTATTTAAAAACAGCTTGTTATAGAACTGAAAATCAGTATTTGTAATGTTGACATAGCTCGGCGGGTAGGTGCCTGCAGATTTATATACGCACGGCTTTACGCAGAGTAGTAGCAAACTGGTGGTGTTTCCTATGAGCATGATCGACAAAAAGGGGTTTGAAGTCCTTTACCCTGACAGCAGGTTAAAATTTACCCCCAACACAGAGCTGTTCCTGTAGGAAATGCCCTTGGGAAAGCAGGAGTGGAGTCCTCATCCTGAGCCTGCTGGGTAGTTGCCCAGACCTTCCGTGTAGCTCCTCCATCGCAGCTTTGGGTGCCCAGATCTGCTCGCCTACCGCGGGCGCACGTGGAGTAGCCTCAGCGCGTGGTAGCAAGACGCGGATCCCTGCCCTTTTGGAGGAGATGCTCTTAATGGCTGCGCGGTAATTTTGTGGGGCAGCACCTTTGTGGGGAAGGGTGAGGAGGCGGCAGGACGGGCGGTGCCATCACTCATGTCCTGCTGGAGCAGTGGTTACTCTTAGTCCAGCTTTCCTTGGTCGCTGTCCCCAGATCCATTACGCCCCTGGTGTTTAGTCCATCGCACACAATGTTCCCGGTGTTCAGCACAGCAAAAGTCACTGCAGCGAAACCCTTCCCTTGCCAGAGCGGCAAGGTTCCTGAAGTCCTTCTGTGGGTGTCTGACGGCCCGCAGTCCCGGCTTTGGAGCCCTTTGTGTGAGCGCAGCCCAGGGGCCCTCCTTCCGGAGCGCGGTGGCCAGCCGCCGGTGCCCCTTCCACGCGGTGCGGGGAGGGAAGCCGGGGAAACGTGCTGGCTGCATTGTTAGGCTTGTACTCAGGAAAATCCTGTTGTCCTCCGCCGTGCGGAATTCCCCCTGCCTTGCTGGCTCTTCTGTAACTCTGCGAGATTGCAGGATTTTCACTTTTCAGGTTAAAAGGACACAAGTCGGACTTATAAGCGTTTTACTCTTCTTTTTGCACAAAGGTAATTACTCTGCAGAATTGTTAGGGGGTCGGATTAAAAAACCCAAAAGCCAAGTGACACAGAAACGTTTACGTTTGCTGGTTGGAAAGCAAGAACCGTCTCTGTGCTGCTGTTACACTATTCCCCCTCCGCTTTCCTTACCTTGTAGAAAAGCTGGAGGAGAGACCTCTCCAAGCAAAGGAGAATTGCAGGGGGAAAGGGGCTGCCGTTGCTTATACCGTGGTCACACTCAGTGCTTGATCCTGCTGCCAGCCCGACAGCCCGCGGAGACCCGCAAGCCAGGGGGAATAGTTGTATAGTAGGTAAAACCGGGCCGGCAGTGGCCACAAAAAGGAAGTGATTTACTACCGTGTCAGTGATGGTACACTATTTATAACACTTACTGTATATTCCTCTAAACATTTATACAATAATATATCATTTCTGTGCAGGATATACATTTTAATACTAAATTTGGTTACAAAATATGTTGCCTCGGCAGTCGCAGGACTATTTTTCTTCACTCGGTTGCACGACATAAATTCCTGTTTATCTGCCGGCAGTGATCGTGTGTCAGAAATATATTTGGTTTTTAAAGGACAAAATGTGTTTCCGCTTAAAAGACCTGGCTGAAAATGTTCATGTAAAATAAGATTTAAAAATGTAGCAACAAGATCACTTTTTTTTTCTCTGTATAGTTGTTTCCCTGTTTTGATGTTGTTCCGATTGTAGAGTCAAACGCAGCAATTTGAGAGGGCGGGACACAGATCTACATGAGAAGTCTCCTGTGAATATTGCAGTCATTAATGTACCAGCTCAAAAACTCACCTGGCCGGTATTACTTAGTATATATGGCAATGAGTAACAGTGCTTCAGTTCGCCAGGAAGCATTTTAGCAGCTGCTAGTACTGTTGCTGGAAGGGAGGATTTTTATTTTTCAGTTTGTATCTTAAAAACCAGACACCTTTGTTTTCAGTGCAGTGACGCGGCACCGGGGCTAGGGTTTGGCTGTGTAATTTAAAGATATACCATTGGTGCAGATGGGGACGCGGGTAAATACAAATGTATTGTGCGTGTGTGTGTGAAAGGTGTCTGTAATTCGTGAAACCCTCCTCTTCAAGACTTAAAGGAGAGGATAAAAACCCCCATGCAGTTTCCAACTTATCCTGAAAAGCATTGTGTCAGTGGGCAGGCATCCAGCAATGGTGTTTGGTTGTTTTCTCGGAGTTCGATGGTTGCCATCTGGCATTGATAGTGAGATGGCATTGTCATCAGTTTCTAGATCAGGAAAGGAATGAATCCTCATCTGTTTCCTGTGGATAAGCAAGCAGTTGATAATCTAGTAAAATCTTGTTACCTTAAAGAAAGCAGGCTTGGAGTTTGTTTACATAATATAGGCCAGCTCTAACTTTTATGTTGGTGTAGTACATTTCTTGAGAGAAAGGTGAAGATGTTAAGAAACTTACTGCTTTGCAAGAATACCTTAAGAAAGATATTTTTCCAAGAGGTTTATCCTGTCATTTCCTGCGCTATTGCTGTAGTCAATTTTACTTTTAAAAGGCAAAAACCCCAAGCATCGCCCCTGGAAAGGAATAGAAGGATTATTTGATGTAGAGTGATCTTTCAAGCATTCTTTTAATATTTTTAAAGAAGTTTTAGGTTAAGATAAGTATGATCATTGTAGTGTTGTAACCTACATTCACAGCACAAGGTATAAAAACTGTGCAGCACATCTGTTGGAAAAAACAGTTACAACTTGCCATGAGTAGAGATGAGGTAATATCATGGATAACTAGTTCAGTTTATTATCTGGCTAGCACTTCTGTTTTGTCTTTTCCTTGTTACTCATAAATCTTTCAGCTTTTACCATAATCTTTTATCATTTTTCCTGTTTCCAGTTTTTTACAAGTCGCTTTGTCTGTGATCACCTCACAGTCCAGGTTCTGCCGGACTAAGGAAGTTCAGCTGGCTGAGGCCTTTGCTAAAAGGAAGAAATGGTGGCCAACCTCTTGAACTTTAAAAAGGGGAAAAAAAATGCTTTTCACATCTGACCCTTTTGAAACTTTCTCATTTTCCTTCATCCTGGCTGTCCGTTGGTTAGTTTGTTTTGAACATTTAATGATCCAGCTGCCAGCTTTCAATAACTGAATGGTATCGTTACTGGAGAAATCTGGTTACACTTTGTTAGGGAAAACATCGCTGTTTATACCGTTGCCCTGTTCCTCCCCTGTAATTTTTCCTATTGTTTAGAATAACACCCAAGTCTCTCTCAGTAATAGCCTTTAAAAGATTTCTGTGTTCAGAATCAACTTCATGTGGGAAAAAAAAAACCTGTGGCAAAGCAGGGGGAATCTTTTTATTAAATATTAGGCATGTGGGTTGACTGTATTAATTTTAAATCATTCCTGTAATATTTCCTCCTTTCCTTTGACTCTTCTGATGCTCACATAATATGCAAATCATTTTACAATAGATACAAAAGAAACATTAAACATATTAAAATCTGCATTTTAATAAAGTTGTCAATGTATAATACATATCCTGCAACTGAGAAAGAATGATAAAAAGCAATAAAAAGGTAATATAGGCACAGAACTATTTAATAACTTTTAATGTCTTACAGTCTGATAAAAATAAATGTGGTCTTGAAGCTGTTGGATACAGGTGTAAGAAACAGCCTAGCCTGCGTTTAATGTGTTTTAGCTGTTTAGGAGTAGTAGGCCTGCGTTGTTCCTGTGCATTCGCTATCGCCTTTGAACTGTAGGGATTAAGCTTGTGGGCATGTTTCTTTCTCATTTCAGATGGAGTGGATGTTGAGGATGACCCCTCTTGCTCATGGCCAGCCTCATCACCTTCTAGCAAGGACCAGACTTCCCCGAGCCATGGAGAAGGTTGTGATTTTGGCGAAGAGGAAGGAGGCCCAGGGCTTCCCTATCCGTGCCAGTTTTGTGACAAATCGTTCAGCCGCCTCAGCTACCTAAAGCACCACGAGCAAAGTCACAGCGACAAGCTCCCTTTCAAATGCACGTATTGCAGTCGTCTCTTCAAACACAAGCGGAGCAGGGACCGCCACATAAAGCTCCATACGGGAGACAAGAAGTATCACTGCAGTGAGTGTGATGCAGCGTTCTCAAGGAGCGATCATCTTAAAATTCACTTAAAGACTCATACGTCCAACAAGCCATATAAGTGTGCCATTTGTAGACGTGGATTCCTGTCGTCTAGTTCGCTGCACGGTCACATGCAGGTTCACGAGAGGAACAAAGATGGCTCTCAGTCCGCTTCCCGGATGGAGGACTGGAAGATGAAAGACACTCAGAAGTGCAGTCAGTGCGAAGAAGGCTTTGATTTTCCTGAAGATCTTCAGAAGCACATTGCAGAATGTCACCCCGAGTGTTCCCCTAATGAAGACCGATCTGCTCTTCAGTGTGTTTACTGCCACGAACTCTTTGTAGAGGAGACGTCTCTGGTGAATCACATGGAGCAGGCTCACAATGGTGAGAAGAAGAATGCGTGCAGCATTTGCTCTGAGAACTTCCATACTGTGGAGGAGCTGTACAGCCACATGGACAGTCACCAGCAGCCAGAGTCGTGCAACCACAGCAACAGCCCCTCTTTGGTAACTGTGGGTTACACCTCGGTCTCCAGCACCACTCCAGATTCCAACCTCTCCGTGGATAGTTCGACAATGGTGGAAACGGCTCCCCCTATACCAAAAGGCCGTGGAAGGAAGCGGGCGGCTCAGCAGGTGCCAGATATCACTGGTCCTTCGAGTAAACAGCCAAAAGTTACCTATAGCTGCATTTACTGCAACAAACAGTTGTTTTCCAGCCTTGCGGTTTTGCAGATACACCTGAAAACTATGCATTTAGATAAGCCCGAACAAGCCCATATCTGTCAGTACTGTTTGGAGGTATTGCCCTCTCTCTACAATCTGAACGAACACCTTAAGCAAGTCCACGAAGCTCCGGATCCAGCACTGATTGTTTCTACCATGCCTGCCATGGTGTACCAGTGCAACTTCTGCTCGGAAGTGTTCAACGACCTCAACACCCTTCAGGAGCACATCCGCTGCTCTCACGGGTTTGCCAACCCTGCTGCTAAGGACAGTAACGCGTTCTTTTGTCCCCATTGCTACATGGGATTTCTTACAGATTCTTCCCTGGAAGATCATATTAGACAAGTCCACTGCGATCTTAGCAGTTCCCGTTTCGGTTCCCCTGTGCTTGGAACCCCAAAAGATCCAGTGGTGGAAGTGTATTCTTGTTCTTACTGTACAAATTCTCCAATATTTAATAGTGTTCTTAAACTGAACAAGCATATCAAGGAGAACCATAAGAACATTCCTTTGGCACTGAATTACATCCACAATGGAAAAAAATCCAGAGCCATGAGCCCTTTGTCTCCCGTAACCATTGAGCAGACCTCTTTAAAGATGATGCAGGCAGTGGGAGGTGCTCCTCCTCGTCCTGCGGGTGAATACATTTGTAACCAGTGTGGTGCTAAGTATACTTCCTTGGACGGTTTTCAGACGCATTTAAAAACACATCTGGACACTGTCCTGCCAAAACTGACCTGCCCTCAGTGCAACAAGGAATTTCCGAATCAGGAGTCTCTGCTGAAGCACGTCACCATTCATTTCATGATCACCTCAACCTACTACATCTGTGAAAGCTGTGACAAGCAGTTCACCTCCGTGGATGACTTGCAGAAACACCTACTGGACATGCATACTTTCGTGTTCTTCCGCTGCACCTTGTGCCAAGAGGTTTTCGACTCCAAAGTCTCCATTCAGCTGCACTTGGCTGTGAAGCACAGCAACGAAAAGAAGGTATACAGATGTACGTCTTGCAACTGGGATTTCCGCAACGAGACTGACCTACAGCTTCATGTTAAACACAACCACCTGGAGAACCAAGGCAAAGTACACAAGTGCATCTTCTGTGGCGAGTCCTTCGGTACGGAGGTGGAGCTGCAGTGTCACATCACTACGCACAGCAAGAAGTACAACTGCAAGTTCTGCAGCAAAGCTTTCCATGCCATCATCTTGCTGGAAAAGCATTTAAGGGAGAAACATTGTGTTTTTGAAACAAAAACTCCAAACTGTGGAACGAATGGGGCATCGGAGCAGGTTCAGAAAGAGGAAGTGGAACTCCAGACCTTGTTGACAAATAGCCAGGAGTCCCATAACAGCCACGATGGCAGCGAAGAAGATGTGGACACATCTGAGCCTATGTATGGCTGTGACATTTGTGGAGCCGCTTATACTATGGAGACTCTCCTGCAAAATCACCAGCTTCGAGACCACAACATTCGACCTGGAGAAAGTGCCATAGTGAAGAAAAAGGCTGAACTCATTAAAGGGAATTACAAGTGTAACGTGTGTTCTCGAACATTCTTCTCTGAAAATGGGCTTCGAGAACACATGCAGACACACTTGGGACCAGTGAAACATTACATGTGCCCAATCTGTGGCGAGCGGTTTCCGTCTCTTCTGACTCTCACTGAACATAAGGTCACACATAGTAAGAGCCTGGACACTGGAAACTGCAGGATTTGCAAGATGCCTCTCCAGAGCGAGGAGGAATTTTTGGAGCATTGCCAAATGCACCCTGACTTGAGGAACTCCTTGACGGGGTTCCGCTGTGTGGTGTGCATGCAGACAGTGACCTCTACGCTGGAACTGAAAATCCACGGCACGTTCCACATGCAGAAAACTGGAAACGGTTCTGCCGTGCAGTCCACGGGGCGTGCACAGCATCTCCAGAAACTGTACAAGTGTGCTTCTTGCCTGAAGGAATTCCGCTCCAAACAGGATTTAGTGAAACTTGACATCAACGGTCTGCCATATGGTCTGTGTGCTAGCTGTGTTAATCTCAGTAAAAGTGGTAGTCCAAGTGTCAACATCCCTTCAAGCAGTAACAGACAAGGCATGGGCCAAAATGAGAACTTGAGTTCCATTGAGAACAAAAGCAAGGCAGGGGGACTGAAGACGCGATGTTCTAGTTGCAATGTTAAATTTGAATCAGAAAGTGAACTCCAAAACCATATTCAGTCAATCCACAGAGAGCTTGTTCCAGACAGCAACAGTACACAGCTGAAAACACCACAAGTATCTCCAATGCCCAGAATCAGCCCCTCCCAAACTGAAGAGGTAACCCTTTTTTCTTTGCTCTTGCCACCTTTCATCCTTTTGGAAAAAATCCCCCTTTTTTCAAGCTGTCTTGTCACCTGTCATGAAATGCTCAGGCTGAACCATGTTACGTTTCCATCCGTAGCCATTAGCTAGTAATTACTTGTTTCTTGATACGCCTTACATCTTGGATTGAATTGTGCGGAATAGGACTAATTCCAGTCTCCCTAGGATATTGTCTTCTGTATCACTGAGGAGACCTATCTTCATGCCAGCACAACTAAGATCTGGAATCTTATCCTAGCTCCCTTACGCATCGGAATCTCCCTCTAGGAGTTGTGCTTACGGCAGAGAGCAGTAATGAGAGAGGAGTAGAATACAGTGAGCCAAAATGCTGGCATAAGGGGTGGATTTTTAAAAAATATTTGTGAGCAACAAATCGAGGGGATTTTTTTTGTAAATTATGTTGTAGATATTAATTTCCCCCTCTTACCGCATATTTTGATTAAGTAGAAGTGCCACACTAGCCTAGGGTAAATTGGGAATCAGTCCTTTGGATGCAATTCCTTGTTGTGTTTTTTCTTTCCTTTCCTGATGAACACCATACTGATGTCACTGAAACACTTAGTGCCTGATGATTGAAACCCCATTCATGCGGTGTGACTTAGAAAGTAAACATGCATTTCATCAAAAAACCAAAGGGTGCAACTCTTGAAAGACCTCGTCTGCTCCCTCAGTCACCAGCGCCCAAGTAATGTGTACGGGAAGGTAGGGGGTCATGTAGCGAAAGAAGGGAATCCGGTTTATCTTTGGAAATACTATCAATAGAATGACCCAGAGTTAATATGTTAGGCATGGAATCTTGCATAATGACTGCTTACAGTTCAGGAAGCCTAAAAAACCAGGGCAAACAAACGATATAAATAATAGCTTTTGTTTCAAGAAAGCTTTTAACCTGTAACTGTACAAGCGAGGTGCAACCCGTTGGTGTGCGTGTGTATGGATACCCTGTGGCTCGGGAGCTGCTGCTCTCCTGTCACCTCCCTCCCTCCCTGTTTGTGAGCCCATCTGTTGGGTAACAAATCTCAGCCTGTCGTCCAACAGTGTTGTGCAGCCTGTAGGGCGGGAGGGAGCCAGAGCAGGAGGAGGGGAGATACATAAGGATGCACAAACCTTGGGGTAAGTATTTGTGGAGCTACCGAGAGCATGGCTGGAGATAGGCTGGGAGAAGGCCACTGGGGCAGCACAGGATCCAGTGTGCTACTGGGAGGGAAGTGGAGCTGGTGACGAAGGTGAAGTGCCTGGCGGAATGCATCTGCCAGGGACGGGCCCTATGCTTTCATGACTTCTGCATCTCCAGTTTGCAAAGTGGGCCATGGTGGGGGGACACTCAGGGAATGGGATGTGGTGTGGAGCTTATGGAAGGAGCAGGTTGTTAGACTGTGAACCGCCGGTCTAAGGAAAACCTTTTCAAAGAAGAGGGAAAAGGAATGGCTCCCATTAGGTGCGGTGCAGGCCGTTGATGGTCCTGTAGTACTGCGGCTGAGTGTGAACCACAGGATTGCCAGCTCCATGTTTTTGATAGATTCAGAGTCATCCTGGTTTCTGTTTCTGTCATCTTTTTCCAAGTGACTACTTGAAATCTGTCTTGCCAGTCATGTTGGAAGCTGATTCCAGCTACCTCAAACACAGTCAGAATCATGCATGTTAACACAGTTACCATGATAAGATGTTACCAGCTTGTTTTTCTCTTGCTTGTAAACTAGACAAAGAGATTTGGGGGTCCTTTGTGGTGATATAAGGTCAGTGTCATCAGTGAATCTTCTTGTCATTGGATCAGGTATAATCGGGGTTCTTACGTCTTCTTCTGATTGGCATCATGTTCCTTTTCTTACTGCTTTCGATTTTTCTCTTAGAAATGTATTGAAGATGAAAAAGCCTTTTAAACTACAGCAGGATTTGTGAATAGCATTTGCCTGCTTTGAAATCACCATTTTTGCCCCCCTGCCCCCATTCAGAGCCTGTAAACTGATTTGTCAGTGTCTGTGCTGCTAGTCTCCCCGTAAGTAGCCTAGACTTTCAGATTCTTTTCTCACGGGAAGCACAAAGCTATCAGATTCCTCATAGAGCACTAGTACTTCTGGAAACCATAAATGCATGTTTGTAAAATCCTGAAAGATAATTTATATTTTTAACAGATATTACTGGTTTCAAATTGTAGTGACGCAAGCATTACAGCAATGAGAATCAAAATTGAAAGTGGTAATAAACAAATGTTTAACATTATAGATTGGATGCCCAGGCTGAGGGAAATGAAATCACGAGCATATAACTCAAGCAATAAAACCGAATTGGAATTCTAAAATTTGTTATTAGTGGCTTTGCTACTCCACTGGAAGGATGTTTCTTGAATTGAATGGGATGCTGAAGATGGCTACGTAAACATGCTATTTTGGGGAAATTTAAAAAAAGAAATCGTAATATTAAGGAGCGAAGGTTTCATCTGCATTATTGAGAGTCATGTGGTTTGAGATTTTAACCTTTATATAAAGAACATTTCATTCGCAAGGCAAGAAGAATATGGACACTAGTTGTCAGACCATTAATAGCGCTGAACACCCCTTTTTACTAAGTAATAGATGACTGGTAAGAGTACTAGAAAATATCTTTTTAAGATAAAAGATAACACTAAAACCAATCACTTCTGGCTTGTTTGCCAAGTATTCTCATGGCTGAACTAGAAACCTTCCCTTCCTAGCCTCTACTCAATAACGTGATAGGGTGCAATTACCTTAACGTGGTATAATGTCGTCAGCTGAGCTATCCCCTGCTGAGCTCACCCTGCTGGCTAAGTGAGACATGTTGACCTGAGTCATCTTCACTGAAAGTGACCTTTCAGTGGAAATGGCAAATGATGGGCAGTGCTCATCTTCAGTGACAAGTCAAGGAACAGCTCAGAACTCAGTAAGCCCATCGTACTGCTCAATCTAGTACCCATAAGCTATCAAACAGGCAGGCTGTGGATAGCTAGCTATTGAGAGAGCTCTGAAGTCTGTAACTTATTCTTTGAGCTTGATGAGATGCTGAATTTGGGTTGTAGATTTCTTGTGAAGATCTTGCATTATTGCAAGCACAGTGTTAGGCTAGGTTAATAATCTTGGTGATAGCTAATATTTAAAAGTGGAGTAAAAGGTCTGATATGATAGTGAATTGGGAACTAGACCTCAGTCCTTTTCCTGTCAGTCATTTGCTTTGTTGAGTTTGACAATTCTACCTGAACATCTGCTTCATGTTCCTTATTGAGAAAATAAGATTGGTAGGTCCTGAAAAGTGTGTGTCCGTGCTTAATTGCGGTATATTTTTGTAAAGCACTTGGAAGATGAAGAGCAGCGTTCAGGAAAACCGGTGCAGCCTTGCTTCTCTTGCTCTTCCTTGATGTGCTGTCATGCACCTAATGAGAGAGGTCCTGACTCAGCTGAAGGTGTGCCCTCACTTCCTGAGCTTCACAACTTCTGTACCTGCAGAATCATACCAGCATAACTGTACAATAATAATTATACTGTTAATTGCTTTGCTGGCAGGGGAGGAGGGAATGGGCTCCAGCTTACACCAACAGTTTACTGGTAAAACCTATCTTACGGTAGCGTATCCGTATGTGCAGCTGCGCTCAGTTTGGGGTCCTCTTGGTAACTTCCAGAGTAGATGCTCAGCTCTGGAAGTAGCTGAAGTTATACATCACGTTGTCCATGAATGTGAAGCTTGTGTGAATGCTGTATTACCTGTGGTGATGCAGACAGTCCTTCATTAATAATACAAGAACACTGGGTTTTCTGGTCCTGAGAAGAGAAGGAGCAGTGCAAGCACACTGCCAAATTACTGCAGGAATAAAGGTGCTTCTTTAGGTGTTGCAAGCGACTTGCAGAAACTCAGCTATAGCAGAGAATATCAGAAGTGCTGGACAAAGGAGAGGACTAGCAGTGTCACACCAGCTGAAGAACTGAGTAAGTGTGAATCTGGGGCTGCTCTTCCATCCTGTTGTGGTCGTGCAGAGCTGTATGCCAGGATGGGCATGTCACAGCAGGGGACACTGGGCACATCACAGCACCAGTCTGGAAGGAGGCATGAAAGTGCAGACTGACAATGAGCTTGTGGAGATGGGGTCACACAATTCCGATGCTTCGGAGAGCTGGTGGCTCCTTGACACTCAACTTATCGACCTCAGATGAATCCAGAAATGGTATCACCCTGGAGAAAGAATGGAGCTCAGGTGGGTGTATTGTTTTATCGTTACATTTTTTTGTCTTTATTCATGGGCCATGAATCTACCTTTCTTCTCTTACTATTCCTCCCCCCTCCTCAAAACACTGCCAGACTCACAGAGACAGAAAACAGGAACTGCCTTTTGAAGTAGCTGGTTTGTTTCAACAGCAGGCACTGGCAGTCAGAGACGGAAAGAAGAGAGAAAAGACTGTGAGCAACCCAGAAATGTTCCCAGATGCATGCTTTTGGCAGGGCAGGCAATAGCATTTTAGCAACATAAATCACTATGCTCTTAACTGAAACAAATGCAGTGAAATCAATAGTCGTGCATTTCATTGAAATACATAAAGAAATTAAAATACTCCTCATCAGCAGTCCAAGCTGGTCATTCTGACTACAGGATTTTTATGAATAAGCACATAAACTTGTAAACATAAGAAAGTGCCTTGTGTTTCCCGTCAGTGAATCCAGTCCCAGAACAAGTGAATTTCATGCTGGATTTTGGATTTGAGGACAGGAAGAGGTAAAGAAGGTTTGTTGCTGGCACAAAGATTTGGCTTTGAAATAGTTTGTGGAACTAATCTGTGGCAAACATACTTTCTGCTTCTGGAGTTTCAGAATTAGCTCACTAAAAATACCATTTTGTCTTCTTAACATCATTTTGACATTGTTTTCAGGAAGGTAGGTGTCAGGTTTTAAGATGTGACCATATATATAATTTTAGGAAGGGCTACCCTGTTCTTCTTGCCACAGTAGGGCACCTTCACATTACGCTATGCTCTAGTTCCTGGTAGCACCACTGCCATGGACTGGCTGACAAGATACAGACTTAGCATTTCTCTCTGAGTTCACACTTTCAGTAGTGAGCTATCAGACAGAGTTCCTTTCTGAATTTATCAAGGATGGTGTTAGTTATAATCCTGTTGCTGTAAATCCTGACAAAGTTAGGCAGCAAACTTCCCACTCTCACACACACCGTGTGTTCAGTCTGGGAAATGAAGCCCGTGTGTTGGCTGGGAGCTGCTGAACAGAAGCAGGAGGGGTAATCGTAGTGAGTTGTCTTAGTTTTCTGTCCACTGATCATTAAAATCTAACGCTGTTTGTCTGTCTTATTTGTCAGAGACTTCAGATGGGGAATTTGGAGAGGCACCTTCTTCACACCTGTGGAAAACTGTGCATGAGAGAAAGAAAGGATAACATGTTCACCAAAGTTTTCAAGAGCACCAAACCAAGATTTCCATGATACAATGCAGTGGGGGGGAGGGAATGCCTGCTTGAAGAAAGGCAGAAGAACACAGAAATGTGGATGAAGACCTTAATCATCTTTAGAGAAGGCAAACATAGATTCAACGAAGTTTTATGAGACAAAACATCCTAAGATGTATACTCCAGCACGTCAGCTGTGCAGTCCTCTGTCTTCATGGGGCTTTCCCTGTACATGCGTCTGCTGACCAAGTGACCAGGGTAACATGCCACAATTTCCCTTCTGCGCAGCCCCATGGAAAATCAGGATAGTGATGAGTATGTGTATTCTGATCTCAGAACTGGGTAGATACAACAAGAAATTTCCCATTTTTCTGGCCTGCTTATCTTTAGGAACAAGACACAGGGAATCATGGTATGTTCTTCTGCTGGTTTGCATACATCTAGAGAGTTCTCTCTCTTCCCCCTCTTACTTTTGGACTGCTCTTGGCCAGTTTCAAGAAAAACTTCATAGATGAATCAGAGTCTCAAGGACTATAAAGTTTTTACAGTGTTTGGGAAGAGAGCTCGCCCAGCAGGTGATAGAATCTGGGCAGGAAAGAGGCTTTTTAGAGATCCAAGCCAGGAAGATGGATTTAAATGACATTCATACTTGGGTTTTATGCAATAGGCAAGTGGTCACAAGAAACGAAGCTTTAAGATCTGTTCTTTCTGATGCTCCCAGACCAACTTCTTAAGTGACTGTAAATGTTTTGAAAAGTGTTTCTTATCACTGCCCAATAAAGTTGTTATATCTAATGTGTGTATTATCTTTCTCATGCAACAAACATAACACCCGAATTTGTTACTCTGTCGCCAGGGAAATAAAATGGGCTAGCCATTAATTTAAAATGGATGTATAGCCCCAGTACTGCTTGTTTCACAAAGTTTTACAAAGTGAACATAAATGAACCACCTGATATGTAGCATCTGGTTAGAGAGTCATCTTCTTTGACCTCCCTTAGTGCTTTGATGGCTGATTGTTCGAAACCTTTTAATATTTTTTCCTCCTGCCAAACCCATCTTTCATTTATTCTATTTACTGCCTTGTATATACAAATTATTGTGTAAAATACAACCTGTGGATATGACAGTGGAAGTTTCTCTCCTGCTAAGGTCTGTCCTTGCCGTGGGACATTTCAGGGCAAGAAGCAGTGGGCACAAACCAAAACACAGGAGGTTTCCACTGAATGTCAGGGAACACTTCTAATGCGAAGGCGACCGAGCACTGGCACAGGTTGCTCAGAGAGGTTTTGTGTCCTTTGAGATATTCACAAGCCACCTAGACATGGTGCTAGACATGGTCTAAGTGGCTCTGCTTGGACCAGATGACCCCCAGAGATCAACCTTAACCATTCTGTGATTTCCACCATCCTTTCAGCCTACATTCTAGGTGTACATTGATGTTATCCTGTTCTTTCTTGGTGGTTAAGCCTTTGTTGCCAGTATATAGCTTCATAAGTCAGGGAGTAAAAGGGTGGGGCCTCTCCTGATACTGAGCATCTCGGTGCAGTCCTACCAGTAGTAATGTACAAATCTTGGGGGAAAAAGCCCCTAAATTCAGGAATTCAGGCCTGAATTACTGAAAATGAAAACCTTACATGGGTTCATGTAATGCCTCTGAAATGCCTCTGAATAGAGACTTAAAGATAGAGCCACTTACATGTTGCTTGCTGCTTATGTGCTCAAAACCAAGGTGGGAGGTGGGAGAGAAGGAGACTGTCCCCTTCAATCTTGCTTCCACAGTTTTGGTATCCTATGTGGGATGGACTTCCTCTGTTTCTTACCTGTTAATCCAGATTCAGCATTCTGTGCTAAAAGGCACACCTAAGGGCTTCTCATATCTGGAAGGCCACCTCTTCCGCTCTCCATTTTCCAACAGGAAACAGGGTGGTTCACCAACAAAGAATGCTCAGAGTCCAAGCTTCCAGATTTCCTTTCATACTTGTTTTCCCACTGCTTCAACAGCCCTCTCTTTGGTTTCTGCTCTGATGACTGGAACAGGTTTAGTCCCAAACTCTAGGAACATGGCTGTCTGCATCTTCCTTGCAACCATCACTGACAGTGGCCAGCTTGCGATTGTTCCTGTTCTGCTGCTTGGTGCTGCTTTCGTAGGCCTAGTCAGGGAATGTCTGCATCACCTGACGATTTTCCTGAATTACCTGTCTTAGCCATAGCTCCTCAGTTTTCTTATGTTCCCTGCTTCACAGCTGGTAGTCCACGTGATGGTGGTTAAAGTCCTGCAAGTCTGGAAGTACGTCATTCTGCTTCTAAAACGAACTCTGCAATCTCTTTTTTCTGATAGGGAAATGGTAGACTGAAAAGAGCGTATTGCAGGATGTAACTGAGAGGAACTGCTGGAATTTTAAGAAGTAATGTGAAAGTGAAAATTATGAAACGGGACAGAAAGAATTCTGGGAAGTTCCCTTAATTCCCTTAGAGGAAAGCAAGTATGTCTTCACAGGGAAAGCGGCTAGACACAAATCATTGTGGATAGCGTTGAAGACGGGCTCAGCGGAGTGCTTGTTTTGCTGGTACACCACTTCCTTGGGCAGCTGCGCTGCCCCAGCGGAGGTTTTTCCAACTGGGCACGCAGTCAAGCATCATTGCAATGTCAGCAGCTGTGTGCCAGCTCAGATGCTACCAGCGTGTTTGTTAACATTGATGTGGCCTAAGAGTATGCGTACAGGGTAGTACTATAATTACAGCAGTGTGATTGTAGAACTCTGTTTGTGGCGTATTTCGTAGGGTAGGCAAGCTTTGTAAAAACCGAATCTCGCCAGTGCTATCATGTGAAGCCTTCATTTGTGAAGTCCCACTGACTTCCCCGAGTGCTGAGCTAATTGCATGAGAAGGATCTAAGGGGTTTAATCCTTCTCCTGATACATCGATGAAAATTAATTTCTTATATATTATGTATGAGTAATATATTTCTGTTTGTACATTAATATTAATGTTGCATATTTTTGAGCACAAGTTCTATTCTGTACGATGGAATTATCTTGGTAAGTAATAGCCCCGAATTCTTCAGGACTGACGGTTGAGTTGAAAGTGGACAGTTAAGGGCAGGGGGAGTGTCCTGAGTCACACACCGGAAAGTAAAATTAATCAGTATTAATTTTCCATAGTGTGGGAGAAAAGGTTTTCGTGTTTTAATGAAACAAAATAAGGTGTATAAAGAGCTCTCAGTTTTGCCTTTCTGTTAAAATCCAGAGAGCTTTTACAAAATTTGTGATGGAGAAAAGAGACAAAAGAGTATTCTCTTGTGCGTGCTTGCCAACTATTAATTTTATTGGGCTACATCTGTTGCTGATTGTTGGTGAAGAAAGTAGTGGTTTTATTGAATGACAGTGTCTCAGTATGCCTTTTTTTAAAACAAAGGGAAAAAAGCAACTTTAAAAAGACAAAAGTCTGTGAGCTTACTCAGAATATCGTCTTTTTGCATCTCAAACCTGCCAAGCCATGCGCTACTGCCTCTGCTTTGATGCCACATCATCTACAAAATGATCAGCGCAGTCCTGATCATAGTTTCTCCTTAATGTCCGTAGCCACACAGCTGCTCCGATACAGAGATGCTGAATGTTAGGATGCCTCTTGATGGGTTAGCAGCGCCCTGGTTTCAGAGGGTCTCAGGTTGGCAGCCCTCTTCGATTTTGAGTGCAGTGTAAGGAGACAGGAAGAGGTGGGGATGCTGACAGAAAGTTCACTTCCTGACACAGTCAGTCCTGGATTCCTGAGCACTGCTCAGCACATACAGTTGCTGTGCTCAGAGGCTCAGCCTCACCCAGGATCAGGCCCTAGGATAGAAAGGCAGAAAGAAGTGTGTTTGTTTTACAAATCAAAATTCACAGTACTTAAAGCTGTTTGTACTCATAAACTATGTAAACCTGATATGAAGTAATTGAGAGAAAATAAATATACAGCCACATGCTGCCAGGTTTTAGAGTCACTTTTATGACCAGTACCTTATTTTGGTGCTGAGTTTCAAAGACCTAGAGAGAGTTAAAGGATTAGAGACCGTGACAGGAAGAGATGCAATTTTAAAGTCTTGCAAGGTGTGGTTCTTTCTGTGTAGGGATGTGAGACATTGCAAGCTAATGCACTTCATCAGCCAGGGGAGGGAAAGGTTTGTAACTAAGAGATATTGAAGACAGATGTGATTAAATGCAGAATGTAAAGGTGAGAGACAGAACAGCAGACCAAGCGGAGTAGAGAAGGAAGGACTGGAGAAGAGAAGGCTTGGGGTGACTTTATAGCAGCCTTCCAGTGCCTGAAGGGGCCTACAGGAAAGCTGGGGGGGGTGGGGGAGTGGACTTTCTACAAAGGCCTGTAGTGACAGGACAAGGGGTAACAGGTTTCAACTGAAAGCAGGGAGATTTAGATTGGGTATCAGGAAGAAATTCTTCCCGGAGAGGGTGGTGAGGCACTGGCACAGGTTGCCCAGAGAAGCTGTGGGTGCCCCACCCCTGGCAGTGTTCAAGGCCAGGCTGGATGAGGCTTTGAGCAACCTGGTCTAGTGGAGGGTGTCCCTGCCCATGGCAGGGGGGCTGGAACTGGATGAACTTAAACGTCCCTTCCAACCCAAACCATTTTGTGATTCTATGATGACTGCTAGAATGAACATTTGTATTTCTGCCTCAATGCATTTTGTGTATTAAAGCAGTAAATAACCATAAGGAAAGAAATTAGATAAAATTTTTTTTTCCATTTTTTGTTTTGCTTGTCGTGTGGGATTGATTGTACTCTTACTCTAGGCATGTATGCTCAGGCCCCGTTATACTTAACACCCTGCTAAACAAAAGCAGAAAAACAGAAGAATCCTCATAAAATCATTATGAACATGTCTTTAAAAGCAATCAGCAAATACTAATTAAAGGGTGTTGCGTGAGCAATGAGAACAGTTAGCAATTACTCAGTTCAAAAAAAAAAAGGTAAGATGACAGTGCCCCATAAGGAAGATAAATAGCTAACTATGCAGTGAAACTGGCTAACATATGCTTAGTTTTTTAAGAGCTTAAGGTTGATGAAATAAGCATCCAGGAAGATAGAAAAGAAATCCTCAATTTAGGTACTGTCAAAAATAATCTGAGCTATGATGAAAAATGGCTAAATGGACAAATAAGCTGATACTGCGGTTGCTCTTGTGCCTTGTGCAGGGCCAAGCACACTGCTAACGTTTAATAAAATAATGAGTAAAAATTCAGCTGGCAGCATTAGGAGTTAGCACTGGGAAGCTGCTGTAGTTAATGTGCACATCTTAACTTGTTTTTTCATATGATTTGGTGGAAGCTATTCACTTTCTCTTGTCGGGTTACCTTATTGTTGGTTTAACAGGTTGAATTAGCTCCACCCTGGATTTAATGTGAGGGAAACTGAGTGAGTGATTGGTCTGGAAGAGGGAAATTGAGGATGTGGGAGGTGTGGCATCGCTCTCTTCTGCAGGAGCAGGTTGTCTCAGCTGTGTCATTGATCCATACCCTCGGCCTGTGCTGAAACTCAGTGGAAAAAGCCTTGATAGTCTCCTGAGCTGGTGTGGCACAGGTAGATAATGTACCTAGGTGTAAACAGGAGGTTATCGGTAGGTTAACAGGCACAGGTCAAAGCCATTTTTGGTAGTGCATGCAAGAGAGGTATGAAGGGAGGATAGAATAAACTAGGGATGCCTGCGAGGCTGAGACATGGTGCATTGGAAGCTGTAAGACTTATTTTTCGTTACTTCATATATGGAACAACTATTAAGTTAAAAGGGGGATACTGGAGGTCCAGGAATGGTATCTGTAATAAGGAAACCAATACTGTTGAAAAAATGCTGTGTCGTGGGGCTTGTAGCATATCTACCCGGTGGAGAAGAATGAAGTATGGAATAGGTGGAATATGATGGTATATAGTATACAAAAAGTGACTTACAAACACAGAAAAATATCCATCCCAGAATTCTTAGAGAAAGGAGCTGAAGATAAAAGGAAACAATAAGCAGATAAATTTAAAGTCTTCAAAGAAGAGGTATCAACAGGCTGGGAAAAGGCTACTAAACAGACATTTAACAGGGGATGTAAGGATTATGCATGAAATTGCTGGTTTGCAAGCTTGATGTAAAGAGTGAGGAATATGAGAGAAAGGCTAATCAAAGACATGAAAGAAGAACACCTAGAAAGTTTGGATTTAATGAAGGATAGAGAGCAGAGATTCACAAAGAGAGGATCATGCTTAAAATTCTCAATAAAGAGTATTTTGAGAGAATAGCCACAAGTGCTGACAGAGAAGCCTATAAACATGATTTAGCAGGATTTTAGCAGAGCTTTTGAAACGATATAGCACAAAAGACTAATCTGTTGGGTGAATAAGTATGGCATAAGGAGAGACACTTTGTTTGATTAAAAAAGAAAAGCAACACTGACTTGGGTATGGAAAGCATATGAGTCTTGTCAATTGAAGCAGGTTAGGTTGGAGGGGTGTGAATAATGGAAAGCCTTAAGAATCATTATTTGCACCGATTTTGTTGAATTTATGCAGCATATCAGTAGTCTGGAAGAAAGAATAAGTAGTAAGGTGATGAAATTCCTTGATAGAACAAAACTGGGGAAATGTCAGAACAAAATAGGCAGGTGATAAAATTCTGAATGACTTTGACAAGGAGGTGGAGCATGGGCAGATAAGTAGCATATGCAGTTAATTTTCAGGTAATACAATGGGCCTAGGGAATAGAAAAAGAAGACTGTATGGATACCTTAGACAGTCACAGGGCACAGAAGGCTACACAGAATAATCATCTTCTGCATACTTCTGAAGCACTTCTGAATAGAACTGTAAATCCTCTAGTAGAGAGTTTATTAGTTGGTTTACTTTGTTTATAAAAGCAAATAAAATTCTGGACACAGAATCGAAGTACCAATTGAAAGACCATATCCTGAGCCATTTATAAAAGCAGCAAAGCCTCATTTGACATGACACAGACACTTTGGGCACCTTTATAGAAAGGAAATTCTGAAAACTGTGAAGTGACAAGTGGGGATCAGGATAATAATTAAAGTTCCAGGTGACATTAATTATTCAAAAGGTTAGAGAGACACATGGATATGCTCTACATGGATTGAAGGCCCAATCCAAAGCTCATTAAATGTAGTCACAGAGAAGCTTTGCATACCAGGAAGCTTTAAATTGGTTCTCAAAACAGGAACGCAAATGAACAGGAATGCAAGAGGCACCTAGATTGCCTAGCGCTCTTGTAAGACACCTAGTCCAAGTAGTTACCTTTCTACAACAATTTTGAATGGCCCCGGGAATGACTTGGGCCCCAGATTTAGGCTCCGCATGTAGAAAAAAAATTGGCACTTAGGTTCTTGACAGGAGGGGGTTTAGTGAAGGCTTGTGGCCTTGTTTATTGAAGAGGTTTTATGGAATGATGAGGCCACAATAATGTAAGAAATAAAAGGGAAGAAGTTAAACCACTTTCTTAATCCCATCTGATAATGTGTCCGTCACTTTCCTGTGGAAAAAATCTTTGGAAGTTTAGCAATAAGGCACAGTTTAGAGCGCATTACGGCTTCTCCGAATGCTACACTGGTCCTGGCTGAGTCCCTGTGGAAATGCCCTGGTAAGAGTCCTCTGTGTCCCACCTTTGCCAGCATGAAATTACTGTGTAACAAGAAGTGTGCATCAGCTTGTTTTCATGTTTGGAGGAGAGAATGAGAATGTTTCTATCTCTCGCAGGAGGCAGGCAGGTGTCCCCTGGCAGTGGCAGCTTAGGGTGTAAGGGCCCTCAGCTGTCCGCCCTCCGCCATTGTGTGGAGCCGATGTGCCCTGGGCTGTGAGCTGGAGCAGCAAGGCCTTGGTGCCCGCTTTTGTCCGGCAGAGTTCTCCGTAGGCACAAGTGGCTCGGGCAGAGGGGCAGGGAGGGCCAGGCTCCTCTCCGCAAACAGCTGCAGCAAGGCAAGGCAAGGGTGGCTGTCACACCCCTCGCTTCTTCCGCTGTGGAGCCATCTTGTGTCGCAAAGGGCTGGAGGCACTCCAGGGAGATTGAAATGCCTCCTTGAGTCACAACCCAATTTTTCTTCTGTGCTGTGCTATGCAAGTGCTGCCAGGCTCTTTCCGTGGCTATCCAGGCAAGGGACATGGAGCTGCAATACCTCCGGGCTCGTTTCTGTCTTACTCCCTCAAGTTTCCCCTTTGGGGGAACACAGAGTGAAGAGGGGATGGGTCTCCCCCCAGCAGGGAATTGGGACCAGCCATGAAGCACTTCAGGCCCCAGGAGCTCCTGTGAGCTCCATGAGCCCCGTGGTTCTGACTTGTGAGATTAATGCAACTTGCAGTGAAAAAGGACTCCCTTAGAATGCGAAACATATGGAAATAAGTATGTGGTTTTTGTTCAACGTGGTGTGAAAATGACTGGGTTTGATCCCTTTGAAAATCTAAGAGTGAATGGAATTTACTGAGTTTGCCTTTAAAATAAAAACCATGCACAAGTTTAGACACTTTGAGACGACTGTGTGTTGAGCTAATAAAAGTTGATGTCAACATTTTAGAATATGTTTGGAAACAAAAAAGAACTAGTGTTTGATCAAGCAGCAGTCACAAAAACGTTCTTCCCTTCACGATGAAAAGAAAACCTCTGTGTGTGATTCTGCAAATATGTCAGATCATTTTGAAGAGGCTAGTAAGTGCTAGTAAATTATTATTTTGTTGTTGTCAAACGAGTTTATTTTTTGGCATTAGACTTCAAAAAAGCACCAACCTTTGTGTGCGTTGTCATTATGTACATCAGTCATAATTTTGCCGGCAATTCTTGACATGCACTCTGCGTTACTGTGCTAACAAGAGAAAAGACCAGCCATTAGGTTTATGTTTCTTTGTTTTTGAACAAAGTCACATATCAGGAATAATGCTAGGGGTATGCTAATAAACAATATATAGTGCCAGTCATCAGGGAGTAAGAAATATTTTCTAACTAGTTCTAAAGGGAAACGATGTTTTAAAAAAAGGGAGAATGATTGTTATTTATGCAATATTGTTGTTCTATATGTCAGCATCAAAAAGCATCTTGTAAAAAGCTTAGCACAATAAATCTTTGATCGTGACTGTCATTATTTAGAGGTCTTTGATAGATCTAGATGTAGTGCAGTGAGGTTAAATTTACCAACATGTAATAGGAAATCCTTAGACTGAATATGAATTTCTACCAATGTTACCAGTATTGTCACAACAACACAAAAAGATTAAAACGTGGTGTATCATTTAAAACAGCAGGCTTTCCAAATTGTAACTGTAAAACTAAGTCAAAGCAGATTTGTTTTTGGGGTGCCCATTGATTTTGTTTGTCTGCATCAGGATTTAACTTGGTTACATTTCAGAAAACTAAAGTTGATTTAAATGAAAAACAGCAGAAAAGGCTTATGATTGTTTCCATAGAGAAGCAACGCCACACATTTTGTTATTGTCATCAAGAAAATTAAAATAGCCTGTGTGTATGAGAAGCAATGGGAGATTTGTAAAGAGGTGCCCACAGGAACACTTAATTTCAGAGCTGACTTTCATTAGTCACTGATTTTTCAGTTAACTTGGTAAGACAATATGACGTGTTAAAAAAGTCTTTATGTTCCTGCCTACAGCCTTGAAGTAGAAAGATACTTAATAGATGGGCACTTTATCTGTCTGGGACAGGGCATGTGAATTTAGATGCGGATAACAAATCCAGCAACTCTTTAAGAATGTTTAGAGTCAGGGAAAAAACCCCTTTTTATTTTAATATAATAGATAATACCAGCTGCGTAACACTCTTCAGAAGCTAAATATATACAAGACAGGCTGTATTTTTGATGCACATTATCCAGTGAACCCTACTTCTTCCCCAACTAATATATATGAAAATTGCGATTTACTACATCTGTGCCAGCTTTTTATAACTTTACATTCTTTAAAAAATATATGTTTTTCCTTTTTTTGTGGGTATTTTTTTTCTTTTTGCTGATGTAGGCAAGGTGTTTGTGCTGTACAGAAAGATACGTGTCTCTTGGGTTACTGCCTTGATGTGGCAGTTCAGGGCTTGCCTTGCCTTCATTGCATCTTCAAAACAGCAATTGAGCTCTCCAGGACTGTTACCTTAGGACTTGAGTCCTTGATGCCGCAATTATGCAGTTGAATAATTTTATGAATCTGACTTGTCTCATTAGATGCCTGGATAACTGCAGATTTTAAGTCTTATGATGAAAAACCAAAATCTTACTTTTGAATATACTCTTAGTTGTCACTTTTAAAGCAGTGCTTTCCAATATCAGATCTTTGGCCAATTCAGGTCAAGAAATATAATAAAGAGAAAATAAAATCATGTTCTTAGGTTGTTGAAATGCCTTGGACAGGTGATATACCTTGTAGAAAAGTGAAATAGCAGATGCCGTAAATTAAAAACTTTTCCCATGCAGCAGAGAGAGCAGAGTAATGCATTTCCATGTTTATAATGAAATTTGATTTATACAGCATGAGTTTTGAGTCACTCAGGCCCAATCTAATGTGGCCAGAAGGATCACTCTCTGGCTAGTTTCCAGCCAGCCTTCCCAGTTTTAGTACAGGCTTGCCAATAGACATTGAAGTAACAGCCTGGATACAGTCGCCGTTTGTCCAGACTAGCAGGGATTTTTCCCTTCTTGAAAGATGGCAACCTGATGGACCATTTAAAATCTGTGGTGCAGAGGAGATTCTGCAGCCCAGTTGAGAGTGAGGGAGAAGCAGATTTCTGATTTCTGTTCTGTTCCTGGCTTCTCCCCAGTTCTGTAGTGTGCCTAATCCATTGGTATAAAATGAAGGATTCACGATGATTTCGGTGTTGTTTGGATCACATCCCACATATCCTCAGTGCATTTTGCCTTCCGTGAATATAAAGGTGGTGTTTTAGCCATACTGCTCTGTCCGTGGAGTTAGGAAGCTGAAAAAGCCCCGATCTCTACAGAATTTCAGGGAACTCAGATAAAAGGTACTGCAGAACTGCAGAGGGTTATTTTTTAATAATTAAGCCTTAATGAAAACACTGCTGGAGAGCTTTAAATGACGACTTTGAACTCGGTATTTTGAGTTGTAATGAAATGCTTCCAATTGTATGTTTCAGTAAATTTTATCTACCCTTGTTTCTTTAGAAGAAGACCTACCAGTGCATCAAATGTCAGATGGTTTTCTACAATGAATGGGATATCCAAGTTCATGTTGCAAACCACATGATTGGTAAGTGAAGCACTAAAAACTTCTCAAAGACAGATAGCCATTTCTCTTACTCATGATCATCATTGCCTCTAAAATTAAACAGAGTTAAGGAGAAATTAATTGTGCATCCATCAATGATTAACCTAGGCATGATTGATTTTTTTATTCATATTATTAGACTTGATAAAGCATTAGCATATTTTATTTTCTGCAAGGGCTAGTTTAGACTTCTGCAGAGAATTATATATCCACTGCCAGTCAAAACACAGGTGATTAGCAAATTAAACTTCTAATCATTTTTGCATTATTGAAAACAAACTAACAGGAATGGTTAATGAACTGGATGTTAGCTTTCCGTAGAGTTTTAGACAGGTTTTAATTTCAGGAGTTATTATGGTAATGACACTACTGTGTACTTCTCAAGCACCTTGGTACCAAAATCAAAACTGGCGAGTTTTTGTCATTAGGAAACATAAATAATTCAAATGGCCATAAAACAGTATTGTTTGTTGTGTTTGAGAAGTCTGAAAAAAATCCTGAGTGTATCTGTATACAGTTAGATACTATCATTTATTTGAAAAAATAAGGAATTGAGTATTCAGTAATGGAATCTGCTCTTTAAGGTACAAGCATTTAAAAGTCTTTTAGGATTCTTGAATCCATGCCTGGCTTGGTGTTTACAAGATTGTTACAGTTGTAAATTGGAACAAAACAAAAGCTGCTTTTTCTTTGATATTCATATTTTCCTATTATTTGCTTATTCCCCTAGGATTACCCATAATGTTTTCAATTTGGTAACCACTCAGTAATAGCACTAAGAGTTCTATCAGCCAATTAAATTTATCAAGCACATCATTTGCCCGCTAATGAGATAACATCGCTAGGGTTGTCTCGTTTTGTTTTTATCCTCTTTTCCAAATTTCACATTTCAAGACAGAGATGGATACCATTGATTTTATACTCCTTCTTCCCTTATGCTGTTTTTCCTGTTACAATAATAAAATAGCGTGAAAAGTGCAGACCAAACAATATGGTATAGAAGCCAGTAATTAAATATTCAACAGAAGATAATTTGCTGGGTGGGGTTTTTTTTCATTTTATAACTTAAAAATACTTAATTTGATGCTAGTTTGTTTGGATTTTTGGGTTTGGGTTTTTTTTTTATTTCAAGTTAACTTGCATATTTCTTCCTAGTAATTTGGCTGCACTGTAAAAGGAAGTTACTTGCCAAAACTTAATAGCCCATTTTTCTGGGGACTTTATCAAGTTTTAATACATTTAGAGCACGAACTTTTAATATACTTTTCCTAAAAATGCGTAAACGCAAGTGACAAGCTGGTTTTGTAAAGGAGCAAAGAGATTTGCCGGTTGGATTAAGCCTTAGTTTTGATACTTTGTGTCTTTGGGGAGGAGATAATTTGAACTGCCTCACAGTATTCAATCTGGGTCAGTAACGTGGAATTTAAAAGTGGGTTATTACCAGCAACAGAACTCACCATTTCTGCTGTTTTCTTTGAATCCAGTGTTTGGCACGTTTTTAATTGTAGCATGTAGTGACACTGAAATGTGACAGAGAATAAGGACACTGTGGGCAAAGGATGGTGCTGGAATTGCAGGGTGGTGTGTTTGCTTCCAACTTCCCAAGCACCTTCAATTTTCAGAACAGGAGCCCACTTTCATGAAATACTCAGATGTTGGTTTGTTTTTTGGTGTTTTTTCACTATTTGCTCGATGAGTTTTAGTAAAGGGTCATAATGGGAGGAGAGGAAGGAGGGGAGAGTCAGCAAAGCAGGACAAATCCAGTTAGCTAGCTTCAGCCTGCAGATCTGGAAAGACTGAGATTTGCTTAAACTGAGCTATTAACTGTCTATATTTTATTTCTAAAAGCTGGATGAGGTTGAATGAGAAAAGGAATATTTTAAAAAACATTTAATTGTTTTGTCTGTGTTGTATCTAATCATGCATGATATTGCTTCATGACATAACCATAGTGACACAGATTTAAACGTGCTTAGTATAAAATCTTCCCAGTGAAATAAAAAAAGGAGCTTGCAAAACATGCAGGGAGATTTGCCGGTCATGCTTGTGGTAATCTGTGTTCAGCGGAAGATCCTTATCTGCAGTGCCAGACTTAACAGTGCAGCTCCTAATGATGTAGCTTCGATTAAACAAATGCAGGGGGATTTGGTGTTGGAGTGAAGTGAAAGGAATATCAACATTCCGGAGAGTTTTGAATGTGACCTCGGAATCGAAGCACAGGGAAAAATAATTTCTGATCTCCAATTCTGTTAGCCTTCTCACTACTAATTGGATTTTTCTTCAGCTATCTTTCTAATTTCACTCTCCCCCCTCCCCTTTAATTTATATCATTGTTCATAGGCCTTTTTCCAAGACCGTGTTCTGTCTAGAGAGAAAGGTTCAAGGGATGACTTCGAGTTGTTTAAAATTGGCCTTAGTTTATGTGTGTCTGTAGGTAGGCTTATAGTATTCATGTATAATACAGAAAACATGCAGGCAAACTCATTTGTGTGAATATATAAAATGCATAGCCCATATATATCCCCATCGATATCTGCATTGCATGCCAATATGTAGATTGATTGCATACCCATATGTAGATTGAAAAATGTATTAGATGAAACACTTAAGTGAATATGGACTTGTTGACACAGCACATTACCAAACAAAAAAAAAAAAAAAATCTGTTTTCCAAAGACATCGGTCCCTCCCTTTTTTTACCTGTCTGATAAAATACGTTTTCCTGCCCTGCTTTCACAGTAGGAGATTTAGTGTCTTCACTCCACTGGGGAAGGAAAACCTTCTCTTCAGGAAGAGAAAGAAGGATTTTAAGTGCGAAGGAGAGGGAAGGTAATCTGGGAGGGCAGGCGTTAAAAGTCAGACAGCGTGATAATCCCTAGATCAGATGTAAGGACAATAAATGCCTTTACAGACATCACTGCCCGGTCTCGGGAATTGTTATTGCCTCTCACAGTAAAATGCTAGCATTATCAGTGTGGTGGTTATTGATGGAAGTAGTGTCTTCTTACCTGAAAGACTTCATAATCATAATTCAGGGAAAAGAGAAAAAGGGAGGCAGCTGGGACATGGGACAAACAAGAATGTGGAAAGTCATCTGCCAAACTCCACTCAGGAAAGGGTGGGAACCACTGATAGAGGTACACACTCAGCCAGCTGAGGGAAATACTTGTTTCTCACCATCTCTTTAGCAGTTTGGGAGCCTAGAAAAGTTGATGGCGTCCCATCTAATTTTTGTGCTCCTTGAACATCATCAGAGGATGTAAACCAAGTTCATGTTGCTACATCCACTGAGAGAAGTTGCATTACGGAAGGTCACTGAGGCAAAGATATGCTTATAAAACTCCAGTGTGAAACTTAGACTTTTAAATAAGGCAACCGGAATTACTTTGTTGGCTAAAATAGCTCCACTGAGGGTAGGTATTTTTAGGTTGTGTGTATGTGTGTTCTTTTGTCTAATCAAATATAATCTCAACTAGACATTTAGCAGGGGAAGAGGGATTAGAGGCTATTTGAAAAGCCTCTTACTCTTCTTTGTTAGGAGGGTATATAGTGTTTTTACAGATTTTATTATACGTTTCAATCAATTCAACAAGAGGGATTATGCCACCTAATGGACAATAAAATCTGTAGATGACCCAATGAAGTGTAACCTTAAGTATCTTTGACAACAATATAATTTACATTCGTTATTATACAAGTTATATATTAAAAAGTTGTCACAGGGATGGCTTTCCTCAGTGCCTACCTGTTCATTACTTCTAGAACTTCCCATTTTAAAACTGTTTCTCAGTCTTGAATCAAGTCTTCCCAACATCTTTGTGATGGGACAGGGCAATCAACCTTTTCCATTGAATACATGAGGGCAGAGAGGTGAAGAAGTGTAATTCCTTGCTTGGGTTAAGTGAGTGAAGTTCAAGAATTCTGGCTGCCAGATCTGTCTGCACATTTCTAGACACCATCCGTCGTCAAGCAACACCAGTATTTGCTTAAACTACATATACATCGATTCCAGCTTAGGCTAGGGGATGCCAGCGGACAGGGAGCATGGCAAACCTTCGGGTTTTTTAAATAGGCTCTCTGTTTAGGCGTTCTTTTGGACCTACATGTAAGCATGTACTTCTGTTTGGAAAACCGTGAGGATGATTGCCAAATGAAAACATGTTTGTCAGTGTGTGTATTGAAATCTGGTGGTTAAACAATGTCTCAGCTTTTGAGTGGGAAAGGAGGAAATGTAAATCCAGGCACATTTCATACGGGTTTAGGAAGTGCTGGCAAAGTTGATAATTCTTCATCAGCCTTCTTGGTTTGACTTTTACCCCCGAGTGGAATATGTAGCTTTTTAGCAGCTTGCTTTGACAAAAGTCTATTTCTGGGTGTATGGTGTCTGTGGAAAGGAGGGAGGCTTTCTGGCATCCCTTTGTTTTGCTCACATAGTTTACAGTTGGCATTTGACCTGAGAGGGTAGGAAGAGGGTCTGCCATTGTTCATGTTGTGTTTGCTCTACACTCCGCTGCTCCTTCTATTATTTTCCCTGTTATTTTAAGCAGACAAGCTAAACATTGGATTTTTCTTCCACTGATGCCTTTACATCTCTAGTATCTGATGCAGTTCCGTGTAAATAGACTAAACAGTTGCCGTGACAGTTGCCTAGGTTTTTTACACACATCCACATACAGAATGGATCAGAACTGATGGAGTTCCGACATGTTTAACTCAGAAAAGGAATTACTCCATATAAAATTATGAGGCTCAACAGCAGTAGTGTAAATTTGTAAGTGCTCTGAGTAAAGTGCTGTTAGGCATGAGATAATGTAAAGAGATGACATTGCCAAGAACTATTTATGAAGAGCTTAATTTTTTTCACTCTGATAATTCTTGACCAATAATTACCAGCTTCTAATTATCTATTTTAGTTAGAAAGAAATCTCTATCACTATGGAGGTTGGCATTGCAACTAGCGCATAAATCCCCAAAGAGGTAAATGTGTTCCAAACAGCCACAAACAACTGTCTCATGAAACATAGTGAGCAAATTGCAAGCCGCTGGCTGTGCACAACAGAGCAGCACATTTACCATTGAGGACTGATCAGGCTGACAAAGAGAATGATAAAAGGGGGAGACAGCCACAATCTTTGTAGCTTGCTGCTACTTTTGTCAATGGAGAAAGCCAGCCCCAGTGTCATAGCAAGAGCCACTACCCCTCTGAAAAGTCAGGGAGCAGGGGTGGAGGGTGTGACAGGCAGGAGTCAGTACCTTTTTGCAACCCTTCTTTTGACAATTTCTATATAGGTCTTTTCTGATAAGTAAACAGACCTTTCTTTTTTTAACTGTTTCAGTATCATGTATGAAGTCGGTTTTGTGAAGCCTGTTGGAACGGGGGAGCTTGTTTTTGAGTGGAGGATGTGGTGTAGCTTTGAGCGAGGTAGCAGGTGTGGGCCTGAGAAGGAAATGAAGGGAAATCAAAAAAGATGTTGAGCACCAAAGTTAGGAAGCAAATGGGAAAACAGGATGAAGCAACCCTGCAGTTGACAAGAAGAATTCTAGTTTACACCAGTAAATACTTCATTAAGCCCCAAGTAAACAAATCTGTGCTGGAACAGTTGTAGTTTAAAGAGTATATAGAAAGTGAGATCTAACATTTTAATTTCTCTGCAAAGAAATTTTACAACTGTGTTTTACAATAACAAGTAGTATGTAACAGAAGACATAAAGACACATTTTAGTGCAACTTATGATTTTTGACTTTTTCAGTGACAGTGATCTATGTATATAATATGTATATACGCTTGTGTGTTGCATGGATATACATGTTTGCATTATGCATGTATTAACCACATGCATAATAAACCCATTAAAATAAATCATCTCGTTGCCTCACGTTTGTGCAGCATACATTATGGTACGTGTGGACAACATCAACTGATGTCAAGACAAAGGCAATGCCTAAGTTGGCTTTCTGGAACCCAAGGAAATTTTAGTTGGGTTGTAATAGCCTGTTGTATTCACACATTCTGTTATTTGTCTAATGCTGAAGGTCATTAAAACCTGTGATTTTGCTTTCACTTGAGCAGAAAGCTCTGCTGGGCAACTAGTACTTGTTGCACCATGTGGACCTCAAGTAATATATCATCATAACATCAGTTTAATTGCTCTACTGTAAAACTGACATAGTGAAGTCCCTCTTACACAAGGTTTGGGGGAAAAGAATCCAAAGGTACACATCTACACACTAGAGGAGGAAGGGGATGGAGACTTCCTTTTGTCAGTCATCTTTCACTGTTCCCTGAGTAGTAAGAAATGGAAATTGTTGATTTATGGTGAAGAGATGGATCATGCTCTCTTGGCATCCGAAAATCATTTAGATGCCTGGGCATCTCTGATCTACAGGCAGAGCTGGCAAGAAGTTGGCTAAAAAGCGAGAGAAAACTTGGTCACCTTGTCTGCAAAATGAAGAGATGTAATTGAAATACCCAGGAAAACCAGCATTTGGAGTTAAATCTGAGAAAACCTAGGTTTATTTTGTGAGGAGCTGGGTTACAAAATAGACGAAATCTGGGCTGTTTAATACTAACAGGAAGCTACTCTCCTGTGGGCAATGCTGGCTTATTTGAAAAGCCCATAAAGGGTTTCGGCATGGACCATACAAAAGGGATACTTTCTCTTTAATAGCCATCTGTACAGGAGAGATGAGAAGTGGGCCAGGTCATCTCTCCTCAGCTGTCATGATATTAACGTAGGTAATGGAGCAAGCTCTGTGTTCTGCTGGGTGTTGTTTTTCATAGATGTTCATCGATTTACACAGATAATTCTATTTATTTCTTAGAGTTGGTCCAAGCAAACCAGGCAGAATAACAAACACCAAAGCATTTCAAATGACTTTATCTTTGTTGTTTCGTAATGTAACTTTTGTCTAAAAAATGGTGTCACACCTACTGTGCAGATGGCTGCATGATTTGTAAACCAGCCAAAACATTTAAACAAATGTGTGATCTGGGGATAGATTAAATAAAGGATAAAATGGAGTGTGGACCACAAATTCTAATAATCAGATGATTTTAAGTTGTGTGTAGTGTGGAGCGATGGTAGCAGCGATAGCAGGGAATGCTTGCCAATGACAGCAAGGTGCCTTACAGATCTCAGGATGGAGCCTGTGGCCTAGTAGGCCTCAGTTTGAGAGCTGCACATTTGCTGTACAGCTGGCAGCTCTGTATGGGGACATCAGATAAAACTTATGTAAAATGAAGTGTTATTGCTTCGTATGAAATTGTGCAGAGAGGGAATTTGCAGACAGTAACTGAAAACAGAATTCATGGTACCAATGAAGCAGACTGTAAATATGAAGAGGCTTTAATTATCTGCGCAATTTAACAAAAAATTCAAGATGTGTTCGGAAACGGCAGAGGCAGCTGTAAACATGTTAGAGTGGCACCGTACACTGGGCTTCAGGTTATGTGTGTCACCTATTTGGGCGATAGGCACCCCATCACCCCCCTCACTCCCGGGTGCGCGCCTTCACCCCCTGAGCTGCTTGGCTTGGAGCTGGCACTTCATTGCAGGGCTTGGAAGCAGGAACAGTTGCTTGCTTTTTTGAGGCTGCTTTTAGGAAAAACCATCCTGGCTTTTAAAATCAAATTTTAAAATGTTTAAAGTCAGGACACATTATGCAAACATGGAGGAACGCTCTTCCTTTTTGGGCGGGGGGTGGGGAGGGGGTGGGATAGCGGCACCCTGGACTCAAACAATTCAAATAAAGTAGAATTAAAATAACTTATTATTAAATAATGTTAGCAGTAGTAATAATAATAGTGGTAATAATACTACTAATAGAAGCATTTGAAAAATGCCCACAGTTCAGGCTGGAGTTCATTTTGTAAAGAAATTAAGCAAAGCACACACAAGCTTTAGATTTTTCCTGCAGAAATGCTGGTGGTATGAATAACCCTTGATGAAGGGGATGCTACCAAAAGGTAATGCCAGGCAGTACAAAAGTTATTCGTTCCCTCTGCCTGCTGTAAGATTCTCCTCTGAGCCGCTGCAGTGATATACCGTGCACGTTAATACTTAGGCACCACGGGCGGAATTAATGGCGTGGTGTCAGCCTCCCCTTTTGTTCTCTGTTGCTGACCATTTGTATTGCAGGCTTTATCAGTAGACTTCAGTGCATTCCTTCGGGCTGTGTTTACCTGTCAGCGCAGAGGGTAACCTAACCATCACTTCTCTAAATTGTCCCTGTTCTGAGCAGAGAAGGCTCCGATTCTTTGCCGGAGTGTATCCCGAGGTTTCTCCCTGCGATGTAAGTGCAGGAAGCAAAACAAAAGAAGCCAATATGGAGAGTGGGTGTCGAACTTCAGCTGCTCATATTGTTGCATTTGGTGAGCTGACGGGGTTTCGTAGGTCACCTTTAGAATTATGCCTATGACAGCAGTAGCTACCTGCCAAGATTGCAAGGTATCTCACGGCTCTCAGGATGGAGCCTGTGGCCTGGTAGGCCGCCGTTGGAGGGGTACACATTTGCTGTACAGCTGGCAGCACTGTATGGGGCAGCAGTGTGGGCTGTTAGGGAGCTGGAAAGGAGACAAGCATGAAATTTCTTCTAACCCCAACTCTGTTTTTCTGTACTGTTGGCTGCTTCTCAGTTCCTTGACAAAAAAACCAATCAGGCACCCTTTAATCCGCCTGTGATTACCAGTGGTATAAAAAGGGAAGCATAATGAGGAAAAATGCCTCGTTTTGTTGCCTTCAAAAGCCAACAAATTGGAGTTAACTTGACAGGAAGTGGCTTAATAATTAGATTATTTATTTATTCCTGACACATATCCCCCTGTTACTAGTCTCAGGAGATCCTGTAGATGGTACGATTTTCAAGCTGCCATTACTTCGCTGTCTTCTGTGAACAAAGAAGCTACTGTCTATCAGTCAATTAAATGCACTCTTTAAGCAGAGGCTGAGAAGTCCTCAATGGATAGAGCCCTGGGACATTGTGGCTGATGATTCCTTTCTCTGTACTGTACATCACACTCTCAACTACGGTCCCCACAGAGATGGAATAAAGTCATGCATTAAAATATCACTTGTTGATTTGTTTGCTAATGAAGAGCCATTGAAATGTTTGTGTATTTCTGTGGCAAAATTGTTGATAAAAGGACTACTTGCTTGCATATCTTACTTCATCTTCAATAAGCGCTTATTTAAGACTTAGTAAAATTAAAGTCAACAAATTAAGGAAAAAACAGAGAGATGGATAATATTGGTTTACTTGCAATTCACATCAATGTAAATAACACTGAGGACAGCAAGAAGAGAGAAAGGGGAATAATAGTACTTCAACCATGCCTGTTATAATTTTCTTCATTAGTTACAATAAGGATCTCTGGTTTTCTATTTCTGGTGCGGTAGTGGGCACCCATTTCAAATAATACAAATGCCAAAGTAACCATTTAAAAATTATCCTGTACATGCGAGAATATTTATTTAAAACAAAAAGAAAAGGAAAAAAGGGAAAATTTGAGACTTTGTTGCTGTTACTTGATTTTCTTTTCGGATTTTAAATATGCCCGGTTAACAAAAACTACTATTATTTAGAGATTAACTGTGTGCAGCTGGTTAGCCTCTTAACTGAGAAAAGTACAACCGTGTCAAGCTAGTTAATAATGCTGGTTAAGGGTGCATGCTTAGAGCAAAATCAGCAAAGTTGTCCGAAGCTGGGGATTCTGAGCTTAACACCACCCTCCCTCAGCCTCCTCCCCACCTTGCCAGGCTTCTCAACCAGGTTTCATAATCTCTGTGTATTTGCCCTCTCACCATTCCTCTTCCACCCTCCAAGACCCAGGGTCGCTGAAGTGGACCAGTGTGGATAACATTTTGGGCCAGGGTGGAGAGAGTGGGTGTTTGAATTTTTTTTTTTACAGCAGATGACATACCTGTCTTGACACTGAAGATCATTAATTGGCAATATCCATCTGGAGCTGATGCAGATGGATCAGCTGCTTGTCTTACAGAGCTATATTTGCTCTTAAGAAATATAGGTAGTGCTATAGCAGTTCTCCAGTGAACTAGCTCTGCTCTGAATTTAGCCTCTGTATGACCATTTGCACCTGCAAATAGAGCCTGTAAGTGCTATAATATATGGTTATTTTCTCAACCTTATAAAGAAAGTCAGTCATACCAGGATTATTGTTTTCAATGAACTTAACAACAAGCTATAGGGAATTAATTCAAACCAGCCTCAAATTGGAGTGTTTCTTATTCCTATCCTGTTATTCCAGCTCATTTTATTAGAAAAATCTTAGATACTCAGAGGTGTTCTATAATAGAAAATGAATTTGAAACCCATTCATTAATTGGTGATTAATACATTTCAGGATTAGTTTAAGCAAGGCCCTACCTCCTGCCCAGTCAAGTATGTTCTGGTTAATATCCAATTATCTGCACCTTCGTACTTATTATGTCTTAATATTTCGGATATGATAACCAGAAACTTGAGAGTAATGCTAATGAGGAGCATAGAACAGGAATTAACCAGTGACACACTCAATGATCCTTACTGAGGAAAGTAACTCCTTCTGTCTCCTCGGCATAGTGGTCGAGCTACCACCACGCTTTCAGTAAGCATACTTTCAACTCAGCCTTTATGGGGGACTGGAATTATATTTAGGTAAAACCCCTTATTTTTGCATGCCTTGTATGTGTGGTCAGAAGATACTCCTGCACGCCCTTTTTCACATATAGAGTTACTTTCTTTAAGTGGAAACAGTGGAAAATCAATAGTAAAGTGAAATGGGGATACCTGCTTAAAATTGAAGGCTTTTTATTATTAAATGCACCCTCTTCTTATACAAATGGGTGTATGCCTGTGTGTACGAGCTGAACGGTGTATCTATCACATCCTTCAGCTTGTAAGACAGTTGCTGTAGTGACCAGCAAACCAGGTAAAAATGTCTGTGAAATTTAAAAAAAAAAAAAATTAATTGCTAAATGTGAAATGTAAATATTACCAAATTAAAATTACCAGCTCACAAAAATGTCAAGCCCTCAAAGTTCAATATCAGGATTCTTGCCTGGGAAAAATTCCTATATGCCCTCTGAGTGAAACGTGTAAGTAAATGTATGGGACCATCGTATCAGTGGGGCAGAACTGAGTAATTCTGTCATGTGGCCTTAAACTAACCTAATTATAGAGGTAAATTCAATGTATAGGGAGAAAGGAAGAAGAAACATTCCTTTTGGCAGGTTTATTTTTCTTAAGTAAGCTGCTGTTTGAATGCATTGTGCAATTCGGGGCATTAGGAGAAGCCCCAGAGGAAATGAAGCATTGGGCAGAGTGAAGGAGACCTGCTCAAAGGTGCAAAGCCACATAACACATTATTTTTATTACATGAATATAATCCGATATATGTGGTACTTATCCAAGAGACTTTACAGAATATGCTATTCATAGGGTGTTGGACAAAGCTTATTTCAAAACACTGCCTCATTCACTGTGTTTATACTGAAAGGTACCAGTCTTGTGTTTGGGTTAGACTGAATGATAAAAGGGACAGTATGTTGGTATAAATCAAAAGCAATCATAAAACACATGTACAGTGGCCAGAGTTAAGGCTATGCCTGTAACATCCTGTTTTGATTTTTCTTTTTTTCAGTGCCTAGCCATACAATTTGAATTTTCTCTCACACGGCACTTTTATTAGTGTTGTAGTTCGGGACCTCAGCAGTATATTCTCAGTATCTAACTGTTTGGATAGGCACCCTTTCTCCCAACCCTCTCGCAGACAACCTTCACAATGAACCCACTGTGCTTCTGGCTTCATTGCTTTTCATTGCGCACCTATGCGAGTGCCAAGACATTAGATAACTGTGCAAAAAAATCCCCTCGAAGCCCCCAGATGAGACTCCCGCAGAGCACTGGGTAATTCATGGAACAACTTGGGAGATGTTGATGTTTACTGCCTCGTTCAATTAGTCATTCAGATGCAACGCAGCCTTCCATTTGCTTCAAAGTTTGGTTAGAAAGCCTAACCCAAATATCACTCAGTGCAAAGTGGGATTTGCAAACTGTCATAACATGATCAAATCAAAACCAATTTTCACCAGAACTGTTAAATACTCTTCTCTTCAGCTGAGTGACATTTTCCTGCCAAATTTGAACTTTTAACCCGCATTGCTCCTTGTGTGCTGTTATTCTTCAAATCAGACTTCATGAGTATATTTTTAACCTTTTTTGATTAAAATATAGCTGAGCTTCAAAAAAAAAAAAAGGCAGCTAAAATTAGAACAAAATTAAAAATAAATTAGTGAAAAAGGAAATAAGTAGGCTTGGGCAGAGAGCTAGCCTAGAAAACTTAATCTTAGGGATACTTCTTAATAATGGAAAAGTTCTCTACTTCTACCTGCTGCTGCATTTGCACCAGTGATGGAGTGTGCCTAGCAGTACAGACCGCAATTGTACCGCCAGGACAAATCCTTCATGGTGGTGCATGGGAATAAATTAGGTGACAGAAAATAGGACTCTAATTTCTATGATATGTCACCTAGGTTATCGTATTTTACATCAGCTGCCGCTTTTGTGCTGCATGTGCATCTCTTTCAACCCTTGCTGTGGGTCCTCTAGGCCACCTTTTTTGTGGGCTGGTGATTTTCTTTGTCTCCATCGACTTAAAGCTTCTGTCAAAGAAGTTCTCTTCACTAACAATAGAACCACTCTCAACACACTCTAGCTGCCCTTTTTTTCTTAAATGTATCCTTCCCATTGATCTCCTTAAAAAGCAGAGTTGGAAGGCTGAGTTCTCCTACGCCGTTATCTCCCACAAAATACAGTTCACTTTTTCATGGATATGACAGTCACTTGCGCTCTCTCTCCTTTTGCTTTATGGTGGTGTCCTTCCTTGTTTGGAGGGGGAACTCCTTTTTTCCAAGTCATTGCTTGCCAGGCTAGAAAGGCAATTTCTGTTTCAGAATATCAAAATGGGAGGGTGAATGGGTGAAAGTTTGTGGTGGCTCCAGCATTCGCAATGACTTCTTCACTAGCCTAGAAGTAGTCATTGAAATGTGAAGCAAAGACAGCACTTACCACAGAGATTTTGCAAGACAAATTATGTAATGTAGATTAAGAGGAAAAGTATTGTAATGCTGTAAATAGCAAGCTATTAAATTATTCGTGGGTTTTATTATCTCTTGGTTAATGGGGAATTCTGCTGCTCGCCTTAAAGCTCCCAAATTTGGTTCATATTTCCTATCCATTTCAGAGGCCAATTTAAAAAAAAATTGTTCCTCCTCTTTTACTGTATCATCACTTCTCACAGATGCGCTTCAGCTGATTTCTATTCTTGACATCACCTTCTCCACACAACCAAAATTGTCCTTCATTGCTTTCCCAGTCAGAACCAGTTAACAGAAAGAGAGTTAGCAGAAATTGTGATGGCTTCCGTGAGTCAATAACATTGGCTTATTCCTCTTCAGAATTTGTCCTTTGTCTCTGCAATGCTGAAAGGTGCTTCAGAGTCCATCTATTCTACAGGCCCTGTACCCTGCACAACTCTCTTATTCAATTTGTACATATTCTGCTGTCATATGAAAACATTTCTTTTCTCCCTTGCCTAAACCAGTTGCATGTCTTTGATTTCCTTGGCTATCGTTAATCTGCAACCAATTATCGCTGTGCTTTTGTAACGAATCTGTGTGTTCGCACTATAAAATGTATCGGCAGTCCTTAGCTTCCGTCCCTTAGTGTGGCGTTCAGTTAAGTTTTGTAAAAATGACACACTTGTGCACCTTCAGTAGAGTTTTCAGGTTTTCAGTATTCTCTGCTGAAATTACCTTTTTTTTTAATCTATAGTCCTGTTTCAGTACCCGCTATAGCTGGCACCACAGATCTTGTAGCTTTAAATAGTATGCCTTAATATTGCCCCCTTTGTATGCTGTATTGTAATGAAGCAACATCAGTAAATTGCAGTGAAGGGTGATTGTTGCATGGGGATGACTACTACACCTTGGGGTCCATTTGCACCAGATTATTTTTTTATTGTTGTTATTACAACCCATCTTCTTTACTCTCTTGGTGCCAAACTTGCTGTTGGACATCTGCGCAGCACAGGGGATCTTTAAAAACATTTTGGACATCAACTTGTCTCTTAGGTACATACCAAAGACTGTTCAATTCCAGGCTCTGGTATCCTGGTTGGCTTTGCAATACTTTCGTGATGCCAGCTTGGTCCGCTCACTAGACTTACGGTGTTCTTCTTCATTTGCTCTTAAAAAAAAATTAGTTTGCTGCCGATAGAAGTGACAGGCATTTCTTGCTAACCATTTTCAGACAGGCACAATACTAGATTTATAACAAGTGGAACATGCTTTTTCCCTTCTTGCTATTCCCCATGCATTTTACAATACAGAAGAGTGCAAAAATGATTTTGCTTGAGCTGTTCCCTTTCCTTTTGGCACTGCGTTCGCATTCAAAGGAAGAATTATAGCAGTGGTGTCAGTTTATCATCCAGTGCCATGATCTCAAGGAACCTTCTGCAAAAATCAGCTTCACCCAAGTGATAAAAATTACTATTGTTGTAAAGATACAAATAATGACATTTTCTTTTCAAAAAATCTTTCTACCTTACAGTGACAGTGTCTAAATACAAGCTTCAAGGTAAGAGTGCAGATTTCTGCCTTAGTTGCACAAGAAGCAGCCTTCAGACATGAAGGCAAGTTTTAACTGTTACATCAGACAGTAAGTGGAAGATAATTGATTTCATATGTGTGGAAGCCTAGAAAGTGTCCTGTGTTCTACAGCAAGAGGGTGGCTCAGGAGACCATGGCTATCATACTTCCTGGAGGTACGAGGAGCCGTTGCCCATTCCCGTGTACCCTCGTAGCTGTAGCCTGATGCCTGATCACTTAAGCTTTCGGTATGTTTGATAGCAACGTTCCTGTCACCTCTCCCACTGCAGCCTGGGGATTCAGCATCCCCGCTGGTGCTCTGCTAAGGGCCGGAAGTAGAAACTACAGCTCTGCCACCTGACACGCACAGTATCGGGGTTCCCAAGTGTCACCTTACGGCTCTAGTGGCCACGTTCTTTGGTGCTGTCCTTGCCAGGACTGTTTGAACAAAGAGAAGTGTCCCAAAGCGGGAGTGTCACAGGGTCCTCAGGCTCGCTTCTGTGCCTGCGTCTGTGTGTGTCGCACACCGTGAAAGGTTTAAATGGGCGTGCGAGACACCACCGTACAGTAGGATTTGTAATGAAAAGGTCTGATCCTGAAAGCATGCATATGATTTTATTCACGTGAGTAGATGCCACAAGCTTCCTTTTATACAAGAATAGGGCTATATATGTTCTCAAGTGTTTGTAAGATTGGGGCCTAAATTGCAATTCCGGGTGGTATTTTAACAACATGTTCTAAATGCAGAAAAAAATATATCTTCTGTAATGAAGTCATCATCCCATTAAAACCTCTTTTTTCCCTCAGTGATACCAAACGTGAATTTTGAGCTGTAATTTGGATTTTTTCCATCTTTATGAAGATGACACATTTTTTTCATTGGAAGGCAGCTTTTTTCCCAGTTTCTTTTTAGCTTAATACTGTGGCTGTGTAGCATTCCCATTTAAATCAGGAATTAGAGCTGACACACCTTGAATTGAACTATCAATTCTTTCAGAACTGACGCCAGTTCCACACTATTCGGTCGTACAAACTTCCGATTATGGGCCAGAGAGCATTGATTTTTAGCTGTCATTTCTAGCACACACACTGTAGAATTGAAATTTAAACCTTAATCCACTCTTTAATACAATTAATTTTTAATGTGCAGTAATACTAATTGAAATAGCCTGAATTTAGTAAGTCACCACAAGACATTTTCAAAAGCAGGAGTCTCCACTGAGAACTGGAAGGACAGATAATCATTGTTACAGTGTTTACAGAATAAATGCACACTCTGCAGGCAATTCCATGCCAAGAGATTTTTTTTTGTAGTTAGTTTATATTAATATATTTCATTGTGGATTTAAATTTGTTTTCAGTGATTCCTACTGAAACACTTCTGTTTCATGAACCAAGCTACTTTGATTTTGTATTAATAGAAGTGTTTCTTTTTATGGAATATTTTCAGTCTTACGTCTGTTTTTCTTAACAACTGTCACTGCATTATGTAGTTGTCAAATGCATTGTGATGTGCAGAGAAACGTATTCAATTTTCTACCTGTAAAATGGTCAGCCATGCAGCTTCTATGTATGATAAAGCAAAGCTGCATGTTCTGTACCTGATTCTTTTTCCCCTAGGTTTGCCTTTCATACAAGCAATCTATCTTGTGCCAGCCTGATTTCACTACATCACTTTTAATTTTCAGCCGTGATCTTTTCAGATGTTTTAGCGGGGAGGATGGAGAGGGGATTCTAACTGCAGAGGAACAGACCTTACGCAATTAACCAAGGAGGAGGGATTTAATAATTTTTATAATAGCAAGATGCCATTGCTACATTTATCTGATAAGAAAGAATATTTCTTAGAATGCATCGGTTCTTCTGATGAATGGGCTTGTACAGCATTCAAAGTGAGCACCAATGTTAAGTGGAAAAAAAAATGCCATGCGTTCTGTATCATCCTTTCATGGCTTTCACATTACAGCATTTAGTAAGCCAATAGCACTGTTAAATATTTAGCAAAGATTCCCTCAAAACCTTGCCATATATTCAAATGGGATTTTGAGACAGTTTGTAGCACATAAGTAAAAATTACGCTTTAGTTCTTGAAATGGTTGTAATATGACATATTTCCTAAAGGAAGTGCAGGACAACATCGCATAAATACGTTCAGCAGATTTCACACCCACAGAACACCAGAATTGATTCCCATTTTTCGGATTAAGGGTTCAAACTGGCTCCCATTTTGTCAGAAGAAAGCTGCACTGAGTTTATTTGCACAGAATATTAAGACAGTATTATAGCATTTAGCAAAAACCCTGCAACTCACAGTGTGATATTTTAAAGGCTCCTTACCAGTACATCCTTCATAACAACGAACATTTTCTGAGCTGGGGGTGAGAAAAAAGCAAAGACGAAGTTGTTACCCTCTTCTGAGACCAAAATAGTACATCACTAGGTAACATTTTAGGTTGTGTAGTATGCAAAATAAAGATTTAATAACATAGTTGCTGCATGATGTTGTTAATCAAACAATAATAAAACATTAGAAACCCTGTGTTCTTTGACAAATGTCTGCATGTTTCAGATCCTTGTTGTATGCTAATTAATCCTCTGTAAGTACTTGTATAATAATTAAATGTCTTGCACTTAAAACACAGTCAAGCCCATTTATACTGTTTAAAGAGGTGCATCTCGTGTTACCTTCAGAAAGAATTTGGGTTCCATACGTGATGCAAGGAGTATTCTCCTGTTAATTGGGATGGCTTGCAAATTTTAGGTGCCGTGCCTGGTGTGCACCCTTTTTCCCCTTGTTCATGTTTAAGAGTAGGGCACAAAGGTTGGGTGAGCCTCTCTGGCAATTAAATCAGTAGTTTTGCCGGTGCTGCCTGGATGAGCGGGTTCCTGCCCCATGCAGAGGCAGCACAGCGGTTCCGCAGTCTGCCGGCTGCAGCGACAGGTAAGGAACAGCTTTGCAGGTGCTCAGCTGCCTGGCTTGAGGCTCCCGCTCCTCTGTTTCCTGGGGATATCTCCAGTTCTCCTACTCATTACTTAGTCTGTGAGCTGTGCGCAAGACTTTCGGACCGCTGAAGAACTGTATTTTCAGGCGTTCGTAAAAAAGAAAGCCTATCTGTGGTGGGTACAAGCCACACTTAGTGTTGCACATAGGGGTTAGTTTAACCCCTGAAGGTGGAAGGTAGTGTTTTTCTGCAAATTTAGTTTTGAAGTTTGGGTGATTATCTATTTATTTTAAATTTTCAATTTGTATCAGCAGGTAATGCCTGTTTTTTTTTTTTAATAAATATATATTGTAGAAAAATAATTCACTTTCAAAGAAATAGCAGTGTAGCCTGCTTATAGATTATTTGGGACCTATTTTAAATGTTGGATTTTATTTGCTTGGGAAATCATGTTCATAGGTATGGCGTATTTAAGTATCCAAAAAATTAGGGTGTTAATTGCATGCATGTGTGTGAATATATGGAAAAGTCTATAGAGTTGTATAGGGCAGATGTATTTAATATGCATAGCTTGATGTATGTTGACCTCAGGTTACAAGAGTAGAAAATCCCATTTTCCAGCTTGTTTCAAATGTAGTAAAAATGCTGCTTCAGTTGCTTTATGCTACTCACATTGGGAAAGGTGCTTATACTGTGATAATTATCATCAAGGAATATTAATGCGTTCAGCATTTGTAACCCAAAAACTCATTATAGCTTAAGCTGTGCATCATCTGTGAAGAGAGAACTTTGCCAGAATTCGCTCTTCACAGGGGTTGCCTCCTGCTTGTGATGGAGTGGTCAGAGTATTGTAAGAGGTCACTTAGGCTATTTTTGAAAGCTGAAGTTTTGCAATTTTTGATTCACTACCTTCTGTCTAAATAGCTTAGCATTCTTGCCCCCTCCCATCGCTCCCCACCCACCCCACCCCCCCCCCCCAAATTTGCTTTTTCTAATTGAATGCCTGGTGAAGTGCATAAAGCTAAAAGATTGCATCTCATTATGTGCAAGAGGCTAAAGGTGTAGACATAAATATTGCACATCAAGGTCGTGGAGATTTCAGGGTCCATATTCCATCAGTATACGTGGGATTTGCACGAACACCGCTGTCACTCATGCTAATGGGAACTAGCCGTTCCAACCCTGTGGTCTTTGATAAGAATCTGGTTTCTTACACTAGACTGTTGATGCTTTTGGTAGCAAGCACCGCTTAAGTATTTATGTATTCTGGGACCATATTTTAGTTCCTTAATGCTGTTTCACCATGAAAAATGGGGTTTATCATTTTTACACCTCTGTTGTCTTCCGAGTTCCTGAACCCACAGTTTAACAGCCTTCACATTTCTAAAATATATTTGGGCAGCTTGTTCAAAGCATCAAAGCCCAATTCTTTCCTCACTCACGTTTCACATCAATGTCCCCCAGTTGACTGAGCTGATTTACATTAATGTGGCTGAGAGGAGATTCAGCCCTGTAAGGGTTATTTTGTATTTTCATTAGTATGTCTTGTTCTGAGAGTCTACATGTAGCTGTACATTACAGTACCCAAATATATGCTAGAATGGTTACAAAGTAAGACAACCAAAATATCTAAAAATAAATAATGCCCTACAATAAAAGATTTCTTTTTTGTTGACTTGTTACTGAAATCTTCCTTCCAACTGATCAGTCTTTTCTTCCACCCTTGGTTATGAAGACTATAGCAGAGCCAGAATTGTATTGTTCAGTGCTGTTGTTGCTGGAATTTTTAATAGGGCCAGGTTTTATTATTTCTTCTCCCCAATATTGATACATTGTTTGTCATTTCTCACTCTTAATATTGCCTTATGTTGCATGTGGAGGTTTGCTTTGTGTTAGGCAGAGAAGACTGGCTTTCACGGACTGCTTTGTTTCCGAGGTCAAGATGTGAACCTGGCCTTGCTCCTGGGAGGACTAGAAAAATCTATTTCATAACTTTCTGCAGGCCTCAAAGAAGGCTAAGAAGAAAAACACAAAACCCACAGGCTTAGTTTAGACCGGGTGAAGAGTTGGATTCATCAATAGGAAAGCTTGCAGCTGATCAGCTTTTCTTGTCGTGAAGGGTCCCTGCTGTCAGGGCGCAGTCCACTGATACAGCAGAGCCTTGGGGGGCCTTGGGAGGCTTTTAAACACCCACACATTTGTCCAGAAATACCTGACTTGATAATATGGAACAAATCTGCTGAAGTAAGAAATTGCTTGCCTGTTAAGTCACCAAAATGAAAGACTAGAAAGATAGGTAAACACAGTCCTTGTGAGCTGAGCGTGGGTATTATGGGCTTGCCAAGTTCAGTGACGGGGCATAACTTTGGTTTGTGCAGTAGAGCGCTAATGCCTCGTAATGAATGGCCGTCTTGAACCAAAGAGAGATTCTCAGCAGCTGGGAACACTGTCGATGGGAAATAATACGGTACGATATCTGCTGTGTGGATGTAAACTTAATAATCTCTATGAATTTTGAGTAACCCTGCTTCCCTTCCAAAGGAACATTATGAAAAGATTGCTTCCAACTCCTTCAGACGCTCCCTGTTCTTGTGATAGATGCCTTAGACTTTACCTTGAGGCGCTGGAAATGAATGTCTGTTCTTTGCAAGAGATAAGGGTGTAGACTTTCGAAGGAGCAAATTGTATTTTCATGTTTAAGTTCACCGTTTGCACTGGATGTGGTGAAAGCCAAATGTGAAGAATTGCTTTTCAACATTATTTCTTCGTCTTCTGTATCTCAGGACCTCTGAGTTATTATGCTAAAATGTTCTATTACATGTAATAAAGAAATGTTGGAAAACTGAAATAGAGCAAGATTGCCTCCATCGATTTGGCTGTACTTGGATTGCTCTAGCTACATCTTAAATCACAAAAAGGGTCATCTTTGTGCAACATAATAATGTTACTGGAAAGAACAAACAATCTGCATTTTCTGAGGGCATGATGAATGAAACCATTATCCAGTTTTAACAGTTCCTCC
>CM050648.1:50068699-50073699 GCA_027574665.1 Rhynochetos jubatus
AATGTAGTAAGTATTTTAGGAAAAATGAGAAGACTTGTAAGTACTTAACATTTTATTGAAATTTAATTGAATAGTTAAGGGGTGATTAAAAATCTGAAATTAACACTCTTTAGAAATTAATGACAGTCATTAAGATGTAATGGGGCTGCTCACCAACAGTGCTCAGAAAGGTTGGGGGATTTAAAATTGCATGGGGGTCAGAGCAGTGAAAGATGTTGTTTATAATCTCTGGAGCCTTGACAGCAATTTTAGAGTTGGAACAAAAGTGATTTTTTTTTTTTTTTTTCTGCCAGTATTACTGTAACTACAGTAGAGTCTGGGCTTTGGGGTGGGTATTTGTGATTGTCTAGTTAAGGGCACTAACACCGACTAACTCATCAGAAGTACAAGTAGTCACATTCATTGTGGGCCTGATTGTAGTCTGCTACAAATGGTTGCCTTGACTGTTGTAAGAGAGCATGTTTCTGCCCTCCCCTCTAACTCCCTTCACAAAATAAGAGGCAGTTCATTATTTATATTAGCTGAGTCCAGGGTCCTCTTACAAGTAGAGACTAATGTTCATGCAAAATGGAGTGATATAATGTGTAATGATTTTGTTATATGAATTTTCAGTCCCCGAAGAACGAACGGAGACCTACAGATGCCTTCAGTTCAGATCTCATTTGCTACCTGACCAGAGTGGGCAGAGGTGAAAGGCCAGAATATAATTTGCTGAGCCTAGCAGCCTGCGCTGATCTTGGAGGTTGGGTGTCTGTCACAAAGACTCATTGATACTGAAACACAAAATGCATGAGAATTTATTTGTTTTATTTATTTATTTATTCATACTGTTTGCTGAAGACTTTGGGGGGTTTAGTTCTAGAAAGATAGCACTGTGGATGGGCTTCTCCTGGTTTAGCTTAAATTTGCTCTGGAGGTTTTTATGTGTAATACTTACAGGGAGCTGTCAAGGTTGCTTCAACAGCTACACCAATTAAATATTTTGGGTTGTGCAAGCTAACCTAAACAAAAGAACATTGTTTACAGTCTTAGGTGATGCATATTCCTTATAAATGTCAAAAGGAAAATGGGCATATTCTGCCTGGTTTTCAGGATTGGTTTTTACTAACAGTATCCTACAACAGGTTGATCATGGTAAATTTATGGTAAGGCGTGAGTTATTTAAATGGATTAACGATTGATTTGGACAAAGAATCAACAGAGAAATCAGAAGATGTAAAGCAGTTTGCTTCCGCTGACCAAAGGTCAGTCTTGCGCTCAGTCTGTTTTCACGACTTTGTCTTTACTCCTTACTCCTTTCTTTCTCTCCTTCATGTCTTTTCCACCCTCATTTGGCTGGGCTCACTGTCTCCATTTAACTCCATTTTTCCAGAAGTTAATCCTAAGGAAAAAGAAAGGGAAATCAGTAATGTCCTGGTCTGTATCATTAACCCCTTTTTGCCCCAGTTCCCTACCATAACAAACACATCCAGCGAGCAGCACAGCCGTGTTTCACAGGGCCGTAGTTCTTTTCCACCACTTTGTATGGCTGGCCCACTGGGCTCTGAGATAGGTCATTAGTGCACCAGAAATATAAAATACCTTGGCCCAAGACCCTGTGCCTTGAAGCTGCTGAAAACTTCTGTTTCTAAAACTATACATGCGGGCTCAGGGGTTTAGCGGCGTGTGTAACAGCTTGCAAGATGAAGGCCGAAAGTGGGAGAACCTCGTATGGCAGCATTCATTGAACAGGGAGTCACACTGCCAAGGTCCAGCAGGTTAAAAAGAGGGCTTGTAGCCGTATCGTGAAACATCTCCTGCGAGCACACGAAGTGGAGTAAAGGATAGTAGAGCACTGAATGAAAAAAAAAAAATTTCAAAGGGAACATTTGGTAAAAAGATATTTTTTTCATTCTTAAAAAATACGTGAAGACAGAAAAATGAGACCTATTTAGTTTATGGAAAAAAAGTCTGAGTGGGGATTTAAGAGAGATGGATTATATTCCTAAAAGGAAATCGGTTTGATGCCAGTCAGCTTTTTGAAGTCGCAACTAATTTGAAAACAAAGGGTTCATGACTGAGGCTGACTGGACTACAGCAGACAAACAGCTTAAGAGAGAATATTTTTTCGTAATAAAGTGTGGATGGAATATGGAGCGTTCTGCCAAAGTCAGCAGTGGAAATAAGCAGAGGGAGTTGGACGCATTTTTGGAAAAGAAGGGAGTACTGGGGTACCGCCACTAGCTATACTGTGGGAGCCAAGGTTAGGAAAGGTAGTGCAATTTGTACATGCTCTGTTTATGGTAGAAATATGGAGCCTTCCTAAGTTTTTCACCTGGCCTTTAATTTTTCCATATATGTCAGCATCTTTTTACTGCTTCATATTAATAATGTATCTTTTAAAAATCTTCCTTCTTTATAAACTGTAGGATGCAGCAGCGTCTACAAGGGGAAGCTAAAACATAATGTAGGTTTCAATTGCTACTGTGCAGTGTTCAGAAAAATTGTTAGCTGTATGCTATTGATGGCTAGAATTAATTTTTTTCTGAGTTAAGGTGTAACAGCTTGATAGTAAATGCCATCAAAACCCACCGTTGCAGGAGCGCCAATGTTGTTCTTCCTTCATTTTCACATTAGGTTTAATTATTTGCTGGATTTTAATACGAGTCGGTCATTCTTAACATCGTTGAATTAACACCGAACCCTGTATTGGTAAAAAGCCTTATGGTGCCCCATTTTATTATAATAGTGCAATACAGATTAAAATTGCATCTGTTAAGATTACATTGTGTGTTTGGATTATGGGAGGCAGAAGCACAATAATCTCTGCTGAATATAACTGTTGAAGCCAATAACCTGTAACCAATCACATAGTTCTTCTGTTGAAAAATGCGAGCTAGAAAGGATTACATCTTGGAAAAGATCATAAATCTGTCACCACTAATGTAATCTTTACAGGAGCTTTGTAACCAGTTAGCGACTAAAAGAGATCATTACTTCTTTGGCTATAATTACAATCATAACACATATTTGATATTTTATAACTTTCTTTGTTCAGCAGCAAATGCATTATAAAGTGTACAGCATTAATAAATAGAGGCATAATGAATGTGACTAATTGATTTTGGCAGTCAAAGACTGGCATACTTTTTATACAATAGGGAATCCATTCAAAGAAGCTTAACTGCTATTGAGTGTGAGCCTTCAATGTAATAATGGGACCTAATTTGGATTCTGTTGCATGAGGTGAGTAAAGCAGTACAAGTTAATACTATATACAGCACTGTCGTTCAGCGTGTAATATACACGTGCGTGTACGCATTCCTCTCTTTTCCCTGCTATGAACTGCTGTATCCCAGCTCACACATGTGCTGCGTTTTTTTTAATAAACAGCCTATCTGTCTACCTGTCAGAAACAGAGAAACTCAGATCTTGTATGGAAGAGGGCATATTTAAAATATTCCTCTTTCTTTTTTAATCTGACTGGGTATTACTTTTTGTCCTCATCTCTTTAGGGCTGGGCTCAGTTTTTCCCCGCATGTGAAATCCATAGACGGCAATGAAAGTGCTGGGAGACAGCACAAAAAGATTAAATCGTATGCCCAAGTGCAACAGCATAGCCTTTTAGCAGGTGTTTAGTGAAAAATTAATTCCTTGAAATTCCAAGGGAGAAGCCTGAGGGTTTATGAATAGTATGACCAGTCTTACAATCAAGACTTTGGATGGATATCAAAACTGATTTTGTATTCTTTACAAAATCTCTGTAAAATAAATACGTAACGAGGAAGTTACTTAATTGTGGACATGACAGTGGCAAACACAATGAAACCCTGCACCCCTGTAAATCCTGTCACTGCCTCTGTCCTAAATTCTTGGGTTAGGAGGTACATTTCATGCATCCTGTACAGACCGTGGGGGTTTGTTGGTGTTTTCTAATGGGACTCTCTATTTCTGGTAGTGACATAGGGAAGGGAAAGGCAGGGAGAGGAATAAGAATAAAACAGATGAGCTTCCTGCATCTGACAGCTTCAGAAGTCTGCTGGTCCTCAGCATGGAAGCAGGATGGAGCTACTCCCAGAAAGTCCCGTTAGTGTGCACAATTGCACTTGCTTAAGGATTTATTTGTGTTATTTTAGAAGGAGAGAAAGCAGTGCCTAGTGTTCAAGCCACAACATTGTTACTTCCTGTATTACTCTTATTCTTGTGTGTTAAGCCTCCTAATTTGAAGCCAAGAGTAGTTGACACCAACCAACTTTTCATTAACTGTGGTAGTAATTGATTTACAGGGGGTTGTAGCTGTTTATTTGTAATTAATTTGCAACAATGGAAATCTTGTTTTTCTTAAAAGCAAAAAGGGAGGAAAAAAAACCAAACCCAACTTTTTTCATGGCTGTCTGGCACCATACACGACATTGTGTTTGAATGCAATTAGAAAATAACAGTAATGGAAAGTCAGTCATTTCCAGGCAATGTGCAATTGATTTTCCACCAATCAGAATAGGGAATGAGATCCTCTTGGTTTATTATTACATTATTTATGAGGTCATATTAAAACTGATCATTATTTCTAGCACTTCAGGTTGGTGAACAGGATCTAAATGCTGTGCTGATAGAAGTAGCAAAAAAGTACTGGTTTTGGTGAATAGTGCTCTGGATTTTTCCTCTGATTATTACATTTGCATGTAATAATTACTGGAATTTTCTTTTGTTTGTCTCTAAACAATTTCATTACCTGGAATACATCAACACAGATGCAGCATGAAATTTCCAAGAGGGCTGTTGAAGTTTATATTTCCCTGTCTGAGAGAAAAAACCTTAATTTGGGCATTCTGAGTTCCATAATTTTATTTTATCTTTCTCCCTTAATTTTGGTAAAATACTTCCATTCTGAACGCTTTGAAGAATCGAGTCCTTTTTGAAAAGATGTTAAAAAGACTGGTCTAAAGGCTCATGTTTATTTTTCCTGATACTTGCTGTAATAGAACAGGAAACCACCGCAGGGCTATAAGCTAGCTTGATGT